>JARBDR010000871.1:0-25498 GCA_029721355.1 Tegillarca granosa | reverse complement strand
GTATATATATATATACATAGCAGGCAAGCGATCGTCACCGTCGATGACGTATATATATATACATAGCAGGCAAGCGATCGTCACCGTCGATGACGTATATATATATATACATAGCAGGCAAGCGATCGTCACCGTCGATGACGTATATATATATACATAGCAGGCAATCGATCGTCACCGTCGATGACGTATATATATATACATAGCAGGCAAGCGATCGTCACCGTCGATGACGTATATATATATACATAGCAGCAATCGATCGTCACCGTCGATGACGTATATATATATATACATAGCAGGCAAGCGATCGTCACCGTCGATGACGTATATATATATACATAGCAGGCAAGCGATCGTCGCCACCAGATTCGTCGTCTAAATAGGTTTATACCGACAAAGTAGCACTCTAAAGCAAATAACTGACTTCTGTTAAATTAACTTAATCGGTAATGAGACGTGTCAATATTTGCATAAGAAAAGTTTAACGCCGAATGATAACCAGGCTGATTTGGTGGAATCACTAAGTAAAGTTGCTCTTTTATATGCTATGTACAGTAAAAAAAAAAGGTTGGTGACGGAATCTAGACGCGACAGACAGAGCCTTGAGGATCACTCCCGACCTGGAAGGCCTGTCACTGTTGCAACCCCAGAAATTGTCAGTAAATTCCATGATATTGTTATGACTAACTGGCAAGTTAAAAGGAGAAGTACATGTATAGACAGTGTACTTAACAATTACAGGAAAGATTACATTCCGTACTGATAAATAAGTTTGCAATGTGAAAGCTTTCAGCACAAAGGTTGCCAAGTCTTCTGACTTGATCAGAAGCACACCATTAATCTAAACGTTTTGAGACAGATCCTGTCAACTTTCTTTAAAAATTGTTACTACCGATAAGACATGGGTCCATTATTTCACCCAAAGGGACAAACTATAGTCTAATTAAAGAAGCACACTAGTTCACTCCCGCCGAATTAGGCAAAGATTTCCAACAGCGGTAAGTGTTATGCCCTTGGTTTTCTAGGATGCTGATGGTTTTCTGATAACAGTTTATCTCCTAAAGGGACAAACAATGGACTGTGCATCATTTCTGAGGAAGTATCACTCAAACGTCGCGGAAAACTCATTAAATGGTGCATTTTTCCATCAGAACAATGTCCGTGTTCACAAATCAGTCCCTACCATGGCTGTCATTGACGATTGTGGCTTTAAATTGAGTGAGCATCCGCCTTTTTCCTCTAATTTTGCTCCATCAGACTTTCATCTATTTCCAAAACTGAAAACTGCCATATTCAGTCAATTGATGACGTCATACAAGAAGTACAGGTCTAACTGGACGGTCAAGAATAGGACATTTTAAAAGTGGCATTGAGGTCCTTAAACATCACCGGCAAGAACGTATAGATACTTGAGGGGATTGGGTTGTATGAAAAGTGCAATATGTCCGCCAAAATGAGGCTCACAACATATTTATCAGCTCTCGTATCTCCATTTGGGGCCACGGCTAAAAAATACAGCTTCTTTAGCGGGAAAATGGTAGCAATTTCAAAATAACAGATTTTCTCTAGTGACATGGTGGCAGCTATCTGTACCTAAGACCTACAGATTTTCACTATTGACATGATGGCAGCTATCTGTAGCCAAGGCCTACAGAATTTCTCTAGTGACATGGTGGTAGCTATCTGTAGCTAAGACTTAAAGTTTTCCCTAGTGACATAATGGCAGCTATCTGTATCCAAGGCTTACAGAATTTCTCTAGTGACATAGTGGTAGCTATCTGTAGCTAAGGCCTACAGATTTTCTCTAGTGACATGATGGCAGCTCTCTGTAGCTAAGGCCTACAGATTTTCACTACTGACAAGATGGCAGCTATCTGTAGCTAAGGCTTACAGATTTTCTCTAGTGACATGATGGCAGCTATCTGTATCCAAGGCTTACAGAATTTCTCTAGTGACATGGCGGTAGCTATCTGTAGCTAAGACTTAAAGTTTTCCCTAGTGACATAATGGCAGCTATCTGTATCCAAGGCTTACAGAATTTCTCCAGTGACATAGTGGTAGCTATCTGTAGCTAAGGCCTACAGATTTTCTCTAGTGACATGATGGCAGCTATCTGTAGCTAAGGCTTACAGATTTTCTCTAGTGACATGATGGCAGCTATCTGTAGCTAAGACCTACAGATTTTCTCTAGTGACATGATGGCAGCTATCTGTAGCTAAGGCCTACAGATTTTCTCTAGTGACATGGTGGCAGCTATCTGTAGCTAAGGCCTACAGATTTTCTCTAGTGACATGATGGCAGCTATCTGTAGCTAAGGCTTACAGATTTTCTCTAGTGAAATGATGGCAGCTATCTGTAGCTAAGGCCTACAGATTTTCTCTAGTGACATGATGGCAGCTATCTGTAGCTAAGGCCTACAGATTTTCTCTAGTGACATGGTGGCAGCTATCTGTACCTAAAGCCTACAGATTTTCTCTAGTGTAATGATGGCAGCTATCTGTAGCTAAGGCCTACGGATTTTCTCTAGTGACATGGTGGCAGCTATCTGTAGCTAAGGCCTACGGATTTTCTCTAGTGACATGGTGGCAGCTATCTTTAGCTAAGGCTTACAGATTTTCTCTAGTGACATGATGGCAGCTATCTGTAGCTAAGGCCTATGGATTTTCTCTAGTGACATGATGGCAGCTATCTGTAGCTAAGGCCTATGGATTTTCTCTAGTGACATGATGGCAGCTATCTGTAGCTAAGGCCTATGGATTTTCTCTAGTGACATGATGGCAGCTATCTGTAGCTAAGGCCTATGGATTTTCTCTAGTGACATGATGGCAGCTATCTGTAGCTAAGGCCTATGGATTTTCTCTAGTGACATGATGGCAGCTATCTGTAGCTAAGGCCTATGGATTTTCTCTAGTGACATGATGGCAGCTATCTGTAGCTAAGGCCTATGGATTTTCTCTAGTGACATGATGGCAGCTATCTGTAGCTAAGACCTACAGAATGTCTCTACTGGAAAAATGTAGTAATCTCTAGTTACGTCAACAGAGTTTTCTTTTTAAAGTTAACTAATTATAACACACAATCTATTATGCTTTTTGACAACATTTATTTATTTTTCATTTATCATTAATAAATAAATAAATAAAACATTTCAACTTTGCGCTACATTTATACAAGTAACATTAATAATATAACATTCATTATTAGTTTGTGAACTAATTCAGCTATTGCCAAAAATCCAATAACGAAAATGGCTGAAAACAAAAACAAACAAATGTCTGTAGTATACTAAACACGTGTTTTAGAGAATATCATGATGCACTGGAACGGACTAATCACTCGAACCTTATTTTTACCTATATAAAAGAAGTCAGCTCAGGGATGATGTACGAAACCTGAAGAAAGCCACAAACGAAACAAACTGACAAATTACAATGAAACCTGTGATAACTGGATGGTCTCCGTTCCTCAAAAAAACAAGAGCACCGCCGAGCGTAGCATTATACGCCCGTGTTATATTGATCGAGTAGTACTATTTACTAGTGTGGCGACACCTTTAGGGGTTTCGCGGGAAAGAATGGAACAATCTAGAGGATTTCTATCAGTAGAGCTCATCCACAGAACTTGCCACTCAAAAGTTTGACACAGACCTAACGGATAAGTGCCAAACCTACCAATAATTTGGTAAAGAATTGGTTACTTTAATATGGGTACGAATTCAAAACGGTACGTTAAATTGTTTTTGGATGATAGCGCCGACTTTAAACAGTTATTGTGGATTTTATGTAAAAGATAGAAAAAATATAAAAATACCGTCTTTTCCGTCAGATCTTAAACATTTTTCAGTCAATGGACGACTTTTTCGTACAATGAACTGTTATTGAACAGGAGTGTGTTAAATGTAATTGTTTTTTGGCAAAATTCATTTTTTGCATGTTTGACCCCAAAATTAAGTATGATACCGATATTTCCCAAAAATTTCACCAAGTTAGACAGCTAGATCGCATTAGACTCCATAACCTCAGAAATTTTTAGCAAAATCTATCGAGGAGTTTTCAAGGTCCCCAAGATGCAAATATATGCTGCTAAAAAGGAGAAAGTTGTCGCCTTCATCATTTCACATTCAGAGGATGTTCCGAATGAATTCGTCACTAATCCTCTAGATTGTTCCATTCTTTACTGAGAAGTATAAGTACAACTAGGATATATGTATGTAAAAATATATTGCTAAATGGATAGTGGTAGACTGCTATATAATTCATATTCATTTCCAGGAAGGAAGAAGTTTAAAATATAATGTTAGGTCATGGCAGTGTTTTCATGTGTTAAGCATTGCATGCAGGAAGATTTTAGGAAACAAATACATTTTTTGTCTGAAATGTTTTGAGAACCTTTTTTTTAACCAACCTGAAATAATTTATATCTATAAAGCTTAATTATAATTTGAACTGTTGTCGTGATCTGTGCAGTATGATAAAAAGGTGTTTTAAGTTAAAAAAGGGGCATAACTCCTCCAAAAATAATCTGAAAAAGTTGTAATTCGAACTTGCACCAGATAATAACATCGTAAATGTGTATACCAAATTTCATTTGAATCCATAAATAGTTGTAGGCTCTGATGATCGGAAACCACATGGTCATACATACAAAAATTTCTAAGTTAAAAAAGGGGCATAACTCCTCCAAAAATAATCCGAAAAAGTTGTAATTCGAACTTGCACAAGGTATTACCATGGTAAAGCTGTATACCAAATTTCATTTGAATCCATAAATGTTTGTGGTCTCTATTGAACGGAATACAAATTGTTAACAGACGCCCGCCCGCCCGCCCGGACGGACAGCACCGTAACATAATACGTCCCGTCATATGACGGGCGTATAAAAAATCCGGTTTTCACAGGTTCCGGTTTATCAAGGTTTGGCGCCAGAGTTAATTGCCCTTAATTGTGAAGAACAAAAAATAGGGGCAAAGTATCTGCCGATACTTATCAAAATAACTATCTTAAAATACAAACATTATTTAAATAAATAAAGTTTTTAGTGGTAAGTAGCCTGTATTTCAAGTTATTATGTTGATTAGAAACATCATGATACACATGTCCAAATGTATTATATCCAAAAATTATTATATTCAAAGCATGCATTTAGTAACATACATGTATATCAGTTTAAATGTGTTGATTTAATCAGCCAGTCATTTAACCAATACATAAAGCAAGGGGAGGTAAGCAAGGTAATTACAATAAAAACAATTACCTCCAAAATTAAAGAACTGTTTTGTATTAATTGATTAAAATACTGTAAAAACTTTAAATGTAATTTCATTTATATTTTATAATACTGTTTAACATTTAGTGCTAGGGGTTGTTTAGTACCATGGTGAAGGACATTTATTGAAAATGTCATCATGACAAATTAGATGAACATCGCCAATTAATCAGGAGATGATTATCAATGAGATGATTATTTGTTGATTTTTTGTGGCAGTTCTGCTGAGGTGATTTTTTAGAACACTTTTTAATCTTTCATTTTAAAAATTTGTGAAAATCTGCCCTTGTTTTATTACCTATTACTTTTATATTTAATGGATTTTTAACATAAAATGTCCTGTCCTGCAAATTTTTGTTTTTCAAATTTTCAATAAAAAAGCAATTATTCTGCCAATGAGCTATTAAAACAACAAACCAAATTCTCATCAGTGAATACCATCAGGTAATATATGTCAAAGTTTTAGACTTCCTCCTGTAAATTTCTTAATTTCTTACTGTTCTCATCAAACGCAGTAACAGATAATTACAGTATACAATCAGACATTGATGCCTGCATTAATTTTCTTGCCAAAAACAACAACTACATGTTTATTATTCCTTTCTCTCTTAAGATAAATGTATTGCACTAAGGAAAACTAACCCTTACACCCCCTAAACACAAGTCTGTGAGTCCAAAAACCTAGAGAATGGCAAGTTTCATTGATTCTCTCTAGGGTTGTAAGGGTTAGGGATTTCTACATAATTTTTTCTGGAAAATATCACGATAATGAAACCATACATTTAGAATACCATATTGTAATATCTGGAAATTATATACTGTATAAATCTTCCTGGTTGATCAGGTAATGAACCAGATTTTAAAACTAGCAAATCTGATGAACTGCTAAAAATATTTCCAAAATATTTTTGTTTCAACAACAAAATTATATGTTTATATTTTTTGTCACTTATAAATTTATTAAGTTTGTGTGTAGTTTTGTTATAATAACAATGGATTCCAATGTAGATGGTCATAAAATAGAACGGTAAAGGAAAAATACAAAAAAAAAAATTGTATTTTTATGCAGTGTAAAAGATCTGAATCCTTCGAAATTGAAACAGGAATTTTCAAGCAGGGTTCAACATGGAGATCAATTGTTTATTGTAAATATCGCTAATGTAACCTACACAAGTCTAGTTATATAAAGATTTATTTAACTGGTTTAATAAATTCAATATGACATGAACGCTTATTTAAATTCCTCTATTTATAATCTTACAGAATTACTAAAGTCCAAACGATATTGCGTATTTAAAAATCATTGTGTTGATAAAGAACTCTAAATGTATGATTTCCTATATGGCTTCTATACGTTCATTCTCATTAGTTTTTTTCCATGTGCTACCTCTAAACAATTTTATAATAAATAAACCATACATAAAACATATATATACTACGATAATTATAATTATGGAATGATTGATTTCATAAAAATAAATATATCATCTTTTTTATCTTTATATATATAATGTTTATATAGACAACATTTGACAAACAAACATAACTAACAACAAAGAATTAAAACCTTTGAACTTTTTCTTGCAATATTTCAGTAATTTTCAATTCACTCTCTGAATGGCTAGACTTTAATACCAGGCTTGCAAATACACATTTTATGTAAGAGGTTAGACCTGACTGATCTTTTACAAGGGTGGCAGGCCCGAACAAAATATTTTCAAAACAGTTGTTTGTCAAATAAGCTGTGAAAATCTCAAAGCTAGAGGGCCATTCAAGTTTTTTTATACCTTCATGTGTAGTTGAATTCTTTAATGTTGGAATAAATGTGTTGTCAGATACAAACTGGAATCTGTCATGTAACCAAAGCATGGTCTAAAATGGTAAAATTTGGAGAGATTTCAAGTAAAGGGTTTTCTGATCAATCAGATGTCTAGGAATTCATTACAAAGAGGTTTAAACTAAATCCACTACAACAGTAAAATCCATTTGAGACCAAGTGACAAGATTGATTATCTCCCTTTAAGCAGGGATAAGTTATCTCCCTTTAAAACAGTAACAATATACTGTTACAATATCCCTTAATTTTTTTTAACCTAACACTATGGAATTTATTTTAAGAGGAGATATCTCTTAATTCAAAGCCACTAATCATTCACACATATCAGACAGCAAGTGTCAAGATTTATTATCTCCCTTTTAGCATTAATTATCTCCCTTTTAGGCAGTGATTAATTATCTCCCTTTTAACTACAATATACTTTAAGTACAATATACTTTCTACAATAACTCTTAAATGGTTTTCCGCCTCACACTAGGGATTTCTTCTAAATCCCTGATCTAATCTCACCTAAATTTCCTATTTTTGTCTAACTACATGCAATATATTGTTAAACCCCTTTATTTTGCCAAAATAAGAATATTAATAACTGAAAATGGGGGCTATTTAATCAGGTTTTACCATTCATAATTTTAAAAGGATTTCTATACACACACAATTATATATAAACAAAGAGAAGACCACATTATATTGTGATGTTTTCACATTTACAATGTATACACACATTTAAAACATCTTTTAAGTTTCAAACAAAAATGTTACAACCACTGGCTGAACAGATTATGTACTGCAGAATTGTCTCCCTTGAGCATATTTTTTATGTTGTTTTTGCCCCCTTGTGGAAAAAAAAGATAATGACAATGATGATAATGATTGTTTTATAATTATTATTATTATTTTGGATTTCAGAGTTTGTACAGCCTTTGGCCTGTAGATACTTTTTCCATGACTTTGTACAAACATTTTGTTTTCAAAGACTTTTCCAGAAAAATCATGAATTCATAGACTTTTCAGGTCTGTTCAAAAAAGATCTCTGAGTTCTGTTTAACAGAATCAATATCTAACAAGTTATAAATGAAAACTATTAACTTTTTACCATTGGATAAAGCTAGATCTCAACTTTCAAGAAAATAAAATGTGTTAAAAGAAAAATCAAATTATAAACAATATTTGAGATTCTGTTAAATTTAGCATTATATGTAAAATAAACGTCAAAGAAAAATGTCAAAGAATAGCTTATTGATAGCACTACATATTAAACAGAAAATTATCATAAAAATAAACAGTTAAAGAAAAGTATCATTTTAAGCATTAAGTAAATGGGAAAAATGACAAAATTAATTACTTGATCATACCATTTGAACCATTATGTATAAAGACAATAAACTTCCAAGGAATACAGAATTTATAAGCATTTATGTATGGATCAAAAACCAACTATCCCAGTAAAGTCATAAAGATGTACAATTAACACTTTGTAGAAATAATTAAAAGATAAAAAATAAACTTAACATTTCAAAAATGAACTTACTACAACCAATAATAGTAGTAGATCATCATTTGAAAAATAAACTTCCATGGAATATTTAATTTATATATATGTGTGTATGAACACAAACAGTCATACAAGTACAATTATAATACTTTGTAGAAATAATTAAAAAATACAATAAACTTAACATTTTTAAAAAATGAAATTTTATACAACCAAATTGTGAACAAATATCGCAGAAAACTAATAACAAGAAGAAGTATATCATATATATAAGATTGCAAAAAAATAATAACATGGCCCCAGTTTCACAATCATTCACTAAATTGAGTGTACACTCAACTCAAATATTCACATTTTTCCTCTCATCAATATTTTTAAAATTTTAAGTTTAAGGAGACAATGTTTTGTTTTGTTCAACAATCCTACACTAAACAATTTTAATACAACATCAGAAATTCAATTTTGAACCTTTAAGTT
The DNA here is from genome assembly GCA_029721355.1 of Tegillarca granosa. Classification (NCBI taxonomy): domain Eukaryota; kingdom Metazoa; phylum Mollusca; class Bivalvia; order Arcoida; family Arcidae; genus Tegillarca; species Tegillarca granosa. The sequence goes on along the minus strand of JARBDR010000871.1, from coordinate 16,421 downwards.
GATATCTGAAATATTCCCTAAATTGAGTTGAGTGAATGATTGTGAAACTGGGACCAAATATCCAAATATATATATATATATATATATATATATATATATAAAGATTGAAAGAAAATATGTAAAAAAAAAAAAAAAAAAAAAAAGATTGTACAAGTAACTAACAGGTGTTACCAAAAATTTCAGAAAACTACATAAAAATAAAGTAAACAAGCTTCAAAACAATAACAAATACATGTAAAATTAAATATTGTTAACAATTTAATTTTCAAATATTTCAGTGATTAATCAAAATAATTAGATCCTGTAAACAGGAATAAAGCTGAGTTCAATTGTTCAAAGCTTGGTTAACTTTACTAAACTGATTAGTGAAATCCAAATTTGTTTCTAGCATGATATCAAAGATATTGTCAATTTTTTTGTTAAAGACCATAGGTAAATAGGATATCTATAAACTGACATTTTTAAAGCTATCAAATTTAACAACAAAATGATAATTTTTGATTTTTTAAAAAAAATTATGCTGTTATTGATTAAACTGATCAAACTTTGAACAACAGGGTCCTGCTGTTACATAGCATAAAGATATACATATATCTGTTTGTTGAAAAAAAGACAATACAAAATATTTGTTCTGACTTGATCATGTGTGTTGTGACAATATTGTTTATGTAAGATAATAAAAAAATACTAGTATAGAGCATCTTGTGACAGTTTAAAAAATGCATGTGTAACTGAAGAAAGAAATTAATTGAAAAAAGCATGTACTTGATAACAGCAAACACAACCAGGAACACAATACAAGTATACTTGGTCCACAACCAAAAAAAGTTTCCCAGAGCACCAGAGTTAATGTCCAGTGGTGTGGTTATAATTCTACTGTAGGGTCACACAACCATATACAAATACTTATAATTCAACTAGAGGCAAACTTCAGATAGCTTACTTAATGGATGAATCACTCTATAGTAGTTGTAACATAAACTAACCAATAAACGCTGAAACTGACGCAGTTGATGGAGGAATGATAATAACATAAACAACTCTGTAATTTGTGTACAGTAGTTGAGCTTAAATGAGATTCTCATAATGCAAGCAGGATTAAACATAGGAACATAAATCAGATGATGTAACTAAAGTAAAAAAAAATTTTAAAAATTATCATCACTACCAGGTAAAAAATAAAGAGAAAAAGTGGTCAAAAATTACAGGTAAAATCATGTGGAATACAATATGAACGGAACTCTCACCGGTTTTGTCGTTATATATTTATAAACCAACTTTTAAGTGGAATATTCTTCATCAAGTACTCTGCTTGTAGTGAACATCATAGTTAAAAAAGGTCTCCCTCTCTAAACAGTCTGAGGGTGCATATACCAGATGTGAAGAAAAAAGAGTACAAAAAAGGTACATTAGCCCCCTTTGGGAAGGGATGGCAGGTCCATACTCTCTACTGGATGGATAGTAACCCATAATGTCCTCTGAATGTGGCAGCAGCCCAGACACTCCCTCCCTGTGGATGGAACAGCATTCTAAACACACTTTAGATAGGACAGTAGCTCAGACAACCCCACTGATGGGGCATTAGTCCAATGGAAGGTTAATCCTCCTATTCTTTTAGAACATTTTTACAAAACGAAACTGGATGGACTTGATCAATGTAAGATTAAATGCCTTGTTAACAGATGCATAATGCAGCCCTACTGAAATTCAAACCTATAACCCCTTATGTGTCTGTCTAGAGCCCTAAATACCTGTCAACTGTCTCCTTAATGGATGTTATATATTACTTTTCAGTTGTACTGTACCTATTATTATATATTTATAAATTTGCCCTATTTTCCAACATGTTTTATAGGTAATACAGAAATAAGGATCTGAACAAACTTTGATGAACTAGAACCATAGCTAATACTGTAAATAAAACTGATTAAGAAAACATTAGGATTTGGAGAGAATTGAGCTTTAGAATTTCAGCCTAGATTCAAACAAAGCCTCCCTCTCCTTTCCCCTGTGATTCTTATTATATTTCAATCCAACCTGTAATTTTCTGTATATTCCCATCAAATATTTGAGAATCAGATCAGCTAGAATGTCATCCAACAAACACTACAGCATCAGAAAAATGTTACTACTTGCCTGAAGATCTAGTATATATAATACATTTTAGTTCATTTCCATAAATAATCCTTAAATCAAAAATTGTTAGTGGTATGCTGATCCTCTTGTGGAGCAAACTGGGTCATACTTAAAAAGAACTTGAGGACAATGTCAAATGAAAAACAAGAGGCCCAAGATGGCCCTAATTTGCTCACCTGAGTTTAAATGTAACTGGTATGTCTTGATAATACCTGGTTAAGTCATAACATGTTGCCTCAATAGAAGTGGTTTCAGATAACATTATTTTTATTGTTTTGGTTTTTAGCTATATAGGTCACTGTGACCTACTTTTGGTAGCCAAAGTGACCAGAAACACAAATGAGAATGGCAATGGTTTAAAGGTGCTTTTGACTAATATGAATGAAATGTGACCAGTAATGTCTGAGAAGAAGTCTTTTGATGGATGTATGGATGGATGGCAGAGTTCCTATCCATAAAAAAAAAGCTCACATGAGCAATTTTCAGATCCGGATTTACAGATTTGACCCATTAAAAAAAACTGTAAAATTAAACTGCAAATTATTTTTAAAAAATTGTTCAATTAATTTAAAAAATGTCACATAACAATGATTTTGTAAAACAAAAAAAAAAAAAAAAAAAAACAAAAAAAAAAAAAAAAAAAAAAAAAAAAAATTCGAGGTTTTAGCTAAATCTACATAACAGTATCACATGTATTTCAAAAATAAAATTCACTAAAAAGTAAAAATTCATAACATCTCTTCCATGCACCATTGTTAGTCATAAAATTCAGAAATTTAAAAAAAAAAAAAAAAGGTGGCCTCACTGGTATTTGAACCCTTGACCCTTGGGGTTGCTAGAATTGAAAAAGAATAAGGTCAAAAAAGCGACTTGTATTTTACAGAATTTCATGAAAATTGTTAAACATATGTTTCTTCACATAAGAAAATGATGTTTGGAAAAAGAATTCACCTAAATTTATTAATATTGTAATTTTGGTAAAAAAGTACTTTTTACAATGTATAAAAAATAAACGCAGAAACACGTAACCTAATTTTTCACAAAATTGTTGGAATTCACAAACTTGGTTTATAAGATACTTTAGATGCCAAATATCACATCAAATTTTATCTCAGTGAAGTGGTTTTGGAGAAGAAAATTTTTCTAGGTCTTCAACTATTTAGGTCAATGTAGCTATGGCAACCTAAAAAGTAAAAAGTCATAAAAATTCTTCCATGCACCATTGTAAGTCATAAAAATTCAGAAAATAAAAAAAAAATAACAAAAGAAAAAAAAAAAAAAAAAAGTGGCTCCACTGGGATTTAAACCCTCGACCCTTTGGTTGCAGTATCATATGTATTTCAAAAAAAATAATTACACTAAAAATTAAAAATTCATAAAATCTCTTCCATGCACCATTGTAAGTCAAAAAATTAGAAATTAAAAAAAAAAACAATTAAAAAAAAAAAAAGTGGCCCCAGTGGGATTTGAACCCTCGACCCTTGGGTTGCTAGGATTGAAAATGAAAAAGGCCGAAAAAAGCGACTTGTATTTTACAAAATTTCATGAAAATTGTCAAACATATGTTTCTTCAAACAAGAAAATGATGTTTGGAAAAAGAATTCACCTAAATTCCTAATGTAATTTTTGTAAAAAAGTACCATTTACCATATACAAAAATTAGATGCAAAAACGCATAACCTAATTTTTCACAAAAATTCTTGAAATTCACAAACTTGGTAAATAAGATGCCCTAGATGCCAAATATCACATCAGATTTTATCTCAGTGAAGTGGTTTTGGAGAAGATTTTTTTTTTTAGGTTTTTAACTATGTAGGTCATTGTGACCCACATTTGGTAGCTATGGCAACCTAAAACACAAATCTGAAAGGCAATTTTCTATAGATGCTTTGACCAAGTTTAAACAAAATGTGACCAGAAGTTTCTGAGAAGAAGTCGTTTGAAGCAATTGTTGACGGACAGACGACGGACGACGGAGGGTCTGCCTCTATTGATACCAATAGCTCACATGAGCACTTTGTGCTCAGGTGAGCTAAAAATAAAAGTTGGCTATATCGGTTATGTTTTAAAATCAATAAGTAAACTTCACTGTTAGAACAAAATCCATTTTTATCAGGAAAATTTCATGTGCTCTCTCTCTCTCTCTCACACACACACACACAGACCACACACACACACACACACACACAGAGAAAAGTTAATTCATGATAAATCTTAATTAACACATATGTATATGTATATGATTCAGCATTAGCATATTAGATACTTATACAAATTTTCCCAAACACCTGTTACTATAGGAACTGTAAGCCTTGTCATGTGACCAATATGAATCGGCAATTTCTTGGTACATAAACAAAAGGCATGATAAGAAACTTTAACAAACAATAGCACTTAATAACTGACTATATGACTTACCTTGTTACATGTAACTAACAGGGACACTTGTCCTTGGTTATAATTGTGCTGGGAACATTTTTGTATCTGGTACCAATAAATTTCAGACAAACAGCCTGTATTACGATGAAATGTCAAATTTATTATGGTATGTTAATTTGGTTTATTTTACCTCTCATGCAATTCTTGAATTCTGATTGGCTAATAAGAATTTCGGTAAATTTAATGTCATATGGTTTCAACACAAGATAAGAAGAAAGTCTACATTACAATGTGACATTACCTGACAACACTTAGTAATGGATGACAATGTGAAAAATGTCACATGCATAAAAATGTTGCGTATACAGTTTGAACGCATTCTAAATCAGTACAAGGCTTTTCAGAAATGTAATATTTATATAATACTATATAATACAGTGTTCCTAAGGATTTCAACCAGATATAACAACATGTTATGTAACAATTAATGATGTAGAATTAAAATTGACTTTCACATGGGTGGTCTTCATGAACATTATGGACCGATCAACTGCTTTTTGTAATATGTATATACAGTAAAAGAAGGATGATTAATGATGACTTTTATCCATATCAACTTAATTTCATCACACTGAAGCAGTCAGCTTGGATGATGCAGGGAAATAAAAATGCATAAGTTGAAAGATGACTTTCCGCAAGCAAACCTTATGAAACATTTTCACTCTAGGGTCTGCCTAGAATGCATCTTCTGCAGCAAGAATTATTTAATCAGTCAAAAAAGTGAAAAAGACAGATTATACAGCAAAGTTTTACAACTATTTATCAACAAATTCACAAAAATAAAGTTTTTGAAAATATATAAAAGAAGATAATACAAAGGGGAGACAACTCAATAATTTATTATGAGATTCATTATTAAACATGTTTATATTGCATGTAGACAACCTGAGATAGTTACACAAAAATGTGTCAACTATAATGGAATGTAAAACAAAATACATGTACCTGTATCTTTAACCTATAAAAAAAGAATATAATGACCCACTTGTTTTCAAACCATTGGTCCTCAGAGTGGAGTTTTTTAGGCCGAGATAAGAATATCTGATTGATACTGAGATTATCAGTTTTAATATGGATGAAAATTCTTAAATTAATAGGTCATTCGAGACAAAAATACAGCAAATAGTTCAAAATTTAGTTTTCTGGTTTAATTCTAATAGCAATGCATCTCAAGAAGAGACAGGCTCTCTCAGAACTGCCTAATTCGGAGTTGCAAAACTAAACCTAATATAATCAATAAACTGAATAGCAGTTTAGTGTCACATTTTTTTCCATTTAAGGTCATCATTTAGTAAAATAAATGGGTTGAATAAAATCATTAACATTTTGACAAAACTGGCATTAAAACATTAATAAATAAATATATAATAAAATATTTTTATAACTATCTCTTTTCAATCGGAATCATAGTCGTCAAAATCTTCTCCCCTGACAACTTCTGACTGATGATATCGCCCTCTGCTGGCAAAGTCTTCGTTATCTTCAGTAAGTTGAGCTGCCATTGTTTGAACAGCTGGGGTTTTTGGAGCAACAACAATTTCTTCTTGTTTTGCTTTACCTCCCCTGTAAAATAAATAAAAATTGCATGTTACCCACCTTATAATTTAAACTAACAGCGAGAGAGGCATGTAACCCCACCCCTGTAAAATAAACAACAACAACAAAAGTTACTTCCCCTAGTTAACAGCAAGAAAGGCACATAACCTCGCTTCCCACAATAAAATAAATAACAGGAGAAACAACTCACCTACAATTTACACAATTACAAATCAACTTATCAACTGAGCTTTGTTACTATAAAAATTTTGTACAATGGTAACCATGACAACTTACCTACATCAACAATTACAAATCACAGGGCCCCTCACCAACTGAGCTTTGTTACTATACAATTTTGTACAATGGTAACCATGACAACTTACCTACAACATACACAATTACAGATCACAGGGCCTCTCACCAACTAAGCTTTGATACTATACATTCAAGTTTGTATAATGGCTACTATGACAACTTACTTACATCAACAACTACAGATCACAGGGACTTCAACCGAGCTATGTCTATTAATAATTTTGTATGATGGTTACCATGGCAACTTACCTACAACATACACAATTACAGATCACAGGGCCACTCAGCAACTGAGCTTGTTATTATACAATTTTGTACAATGATAACCATGACAACTTACCTACAACATACACAATTACAGATCACAGGGCCACTCAGCAACTGAGCTTTGTTATTATACAATTTTGTACAATGATAACCATGACAACTTACCTACAACCTACAATAACAGAAAATAGGGCCTCCCACTAACTGAGCTATCATATTAATAATTTTGTACAATGGTAACCATGACAACATATCTACACCAACAATTACAGATCACAGGGCCCTTCACCAGCTGAGCTACCATATTATTTATTTTGTTTGATGGTTAGCATGACACTTACCTACAACATGTCTGTACACCTTCTTTGATCCACTCATACATGTTAAATTCTGCAATACCTGTTTGAAAATATAAATGAAACAATTGATAAAGTTTTTAAAAAGAGAAATCTGTAACTTAGACAACAAGTACCTAGAAACAGCAATGTCATCATGGAAACAATAACAGTTTATGATAAATAGAAAAAAAACATTAGAAGACATCAAGTTTTTCTATGATTTGTCCTTGATATTTGATCTATCATGACCCAAACAAGAATATGACTTAACTTTTCCACATAACATTTGAACTAGCTTGTGTCCAAAAATGATTTGACCTAGTTTTGTAAAACAACTTTCTTCTGACCTAGTTAAATGTATCTGCAACATTATTTGACCTAGTTTTTTTTTTCTCACAATATTATTTGACCTATTATTTTATCCACAATATCAATCTGAGCATTTTCAACTAAGATTTTACAACTGATGAATTTAGACTGATTCTTGAAGAATCAATTTTGATACATCTGGATTTAACATGACCTACATGTATATCTGAACTTCATAAATAGCTTTTTTTCAGAAGATATTGCCGAGGCATGTCTGATAAAGATTAAACACAAATATGATCTTTAGCATGTTAAGATTTTAAGATCAAAAACATCTTTAGTGCTTGTGAACTTAAAACTTGACTTTAAAGGTTTCACGTCAAATATTTGATAAAAGGTGTAACTACTAACTTAGGTGTTTTATTGTATTTGAAACGAATAGAGTGGAGGAATATTTGGAATCGGGGGAATGCTGTTGTTTATATATAAATAATGCAGTCCAAAATAAACAAGAGGCCCATGGGCCTTAACGCTCACCTGAAGATATGTCCAATATTGTTTGCAAAGTGCAACAGACAATATATTAAGTACAGAAACTTAAAAAGTTTTCTCAAAATAAGAACTTCATCAAAACTTAATCAGAAATATATCCACTCACATTTCATTTATAAGTTGCTTATATAATATGCATGAAGTAACTGAAGTGCAATGAATAATTTCCAAATCATTAATAAATTTCAGTATACTAATGCAGCTATGTCCTTGACCTTTGAACATATAAGACATCGAACCATTTTATGATTGTCATGTCAATACCTACAATATTCTAATATACATGCCTATACAAAAAGTTAATAGTTTTCAAGATGATTAGCAATTTAAGTCATCTTCTGCAGCTGTGACCTTGACCTTTCAACATATGATCTTGATCCATGTCTCAAAATGATCGTCATGTCAAAACCTAAAATATTCTAATATACATGCCTATACAAAAAGTTAATAGTTTTCAAGATAATAAATAATTTAGAATTCCTATGTTGATATGACCTTGACCTTTGAACATATAACCTTGAACCATATATCAAAATGATTGCCATGTCAATACCTACAATATTCTAATATACATGCCTATACAAAAAGTTAATAGTTTTCAAGATGATTAGCAATTTAAGTCATCTTCTGCTGCTGTGACCTTGACCTTTCAACATATGACCTTAGACCATATATCAAAATGATCGTTGTAGCAATACCTACAATATTCTATATACATGCCTATACAAAAAGTTAATAGTTTTCAAGATAATTAGCAAATTAAGTCTTCTTTAGCAGCTGTAACCTTGACCTTTCAACATATGACCTGAAACTATATATCAAAATGATCGTCATGTCAATACCTACAATATTCTGATATTCAAGATATAGTGACAAATATATAATTTTTAGCAATTTTCCCACTCAGTGCCTTACAATTTCCCCATTTTGAGGCCCCATGGCTACCATTTGTGCAAATCTGAAAATAGATGACCTAAGGATGTTATAAATGAAATAACTAAGGTATATCTCTTGTAGATTCAGAGGAGAAGATTTTTAAAGTTTTTCACTATTTCCCCCTTTATGGGGCACCAAGGGGACATAACTCCTTCATTTGTGCAAATCTAAAAGGGCTTCACCCAGGCATGATGGTTACCAAGTTTCATTAAATTTGGCTCAGTGGTTTTGGAGGAGAAGATTAAAATGTAAAAAGTTTACGCACGACGGACGACGGACGACACACAACGCACGACGGATGAAGATGGATAGCAATAGCTCATCTGAGCTTTTAGCTCAGGAGAGCTAAAAAGGAAAATAGTTTTTTAGCCTTTTTCAATTTCCAATTTTACAATATACAACAAATCATATTCAATTTTTCAGTCAATTTCTCATCAAACAATTCTTTGAAACAGTACATGCCATTTCAAGGTAAATTTCCCAACAAATGTACTTTCAATTATAGGAGACAGCCATGAGGGTTAGAAAAGGACCCAGAAAAAACAACCGACCTTTAGTAGGGGATTTGACACATATTCTCTAACTAAAGGATCTGCTTGACTGTAAATCTACCGGTAATTTAAAATACCTCAGCCTTTTTTCTGTCACTGATTCTCATTCAAAGAGAATGAAAGACAAATCTCTTCATCAAAATTATTATTTTCACTTTTATAATTAACACAATAAAATAGATATATATATATATATAATCATATTTACCTGGAAAATAGCCGGGACTAGCTTGACCAATATAAATATATATTATTAAACAAAATGTGAATTCTCCTAAAGCATAAGCCCATTGTATACCAAACATGATAATAAGACAAACAGCAGCCTACAAAAAATAAATAAATAAATAAATAAATAAATAAATAAATAAATAAATAAATATTAAATTGATTAATTAACAAGAGGCCCATGGGCCTTAACGCTCACCTGAAGATATGTCTAATATTGTTTGCAAAGTGCAATAGACAATATATTAAGTACAGAAACTTGAAAAGTTTTCTCAAGTTAAGAACTCCCACAAAACTTAATCAGAATATATCCACTAACTTTTCATTTATAAATACCTTATAAAATATGCATGAAGTAACTGTAGTGCAATCATTAATCAATTTCAGTATAATTATGCAGCTATGTCCTTGACCTTTGAACATATATGACTTAAAACCATATATGATTGTCATGTCAATACCTACTATATTCTAATATGCATGCCTATGCATGAAATTAATAGCTTTCAAGATAATTAATAATTTTAGAATTCCTATGTTGATATGACCTTGACCTTTCAACATATAACCTTGAACCCTATATCAAAATGACCGTCATGTCAATACCTACAATATTCTAATATTCATGCCTATACAAAAAAGTAATAGTTTCAAGATAATTGGCAATTTAAGTATTCTTTTGCAGCTGTGACCTTGACCTTTCAATATATAACCTTGAACCATATATCAAAATGATTGTTGTTGCAAAACCTACAATATTTACTATATATGCCTATACCAAAAGTTAATAGTTTTCAAGATAATTAGCAAGTTCAGTTTTCTTTTGCATTTGTGACCTTGACCTTTCAACTTATGACCTTGAACCATATATCAAAATGATTGTTGTTGCAACACCTACAATATTCAAATATACATGACTATACAAAAAGTATTAGTTTTTCAAGATAATTAGCAATTTAAGTCTTCTTTTGCATCTGTGACCTTGACCTTTCAACATATGACCTTGAACCATATATCAAAATGTTTCTCATGTCAATACTTACAGTAGTCCAATATACATGCCTATACAAAAAGTTAATAGTTTTCAAGATAATTAGCAATTTAAGTCTTCTTTTGCAGCTGTGACCATGACCTTTTCAACATATGACCTTGAACCATATATCAAAAAGTTTCTCATGTCAATACCTACAATATTCTAATATACATGCGTATACAAAAAGTTCATAGTTTTCAAGTTAATTAGCAATTTAAGTCTTCTGTTGCAGCTGTGACCTTCACCTTTCAACTTATGACCTTGAACCATATATCAAAATGATCGTTGTTGCAATACCTACAATATTCTAATATACATGCCTATACAAAAAAGTAATAGTTTTCAGATAATAAGCAATTTAAGTCTTCTTTGCAGCTGTGACCTTGACCTTTCAACATTTGACCTTGAACCATATATCAAAATGATCGTTGATGCAATACCTACAATATTCTTATATACATGCCTATACAAAAAGTTAATAGTTTTCAAGATAATTGGCAATTTAAGTCTTCTTTTGCAGCTGTGACCTTGACCTTTCAACATATGACCTTGAACCATATATCAAAATGATTGTCATGTCAATACCTACAATATTCTAATATACATGCCTATACAAAAAGTTGATAGTTTGAAGATATAGTGACAAATATATAATTTCTAGCAATTTCCCCACTCAGTGCCTTACAATTTCCCCATTTTGGGCCCCATGGCTAGCATTTGTGCAAATCTGAAAATAGATGACCTAAGGATGTTATAAATGAAATAACTAAGGTATATCTCTTGTAGATTCAGAGGAGAAGATTTTTAAAGTTTTTTACTATTTCCCCCCTTGTGGGGCCCCAAGGAGACATAACTCATTCATTTGTGCAAATCTGAAAGGGCTTCACCCAGGCATGATAGTTACCAAGTTTCATTAAATTTGGCCTGGTGGTTTTGGAGGAGAAGATTAAAATGTAAAAAGTTTACGCACGACGGACGACGGACGATGGACGGAGATGGATAGCAATAGCTCATCTGAGCTTTCAGCTCAGGTGAGCTAAAAATTAAAAAAAAATCTTTTTTTATTTTATTTTTTCTGTTTTAAAATATCGATCTGTTTTTGTTGCAGGCATGGCACTGACATCATTATTTCTTCATCTTATTATAAAGACCATTATAATTCTTGATTAATTTTTTTTAATCAATTTTTTTCAGGGTGACAATATCAGTTAAATTTTATAACAAGAATGACCAAATTTTCTAAGTTGGTGAAAATTAACTTAAACTTATAACATAATACTGATGTCATTCGTTTTCCATTATTTTGTCAATATCTCTAATCAATTTTTTCATTGCTGAGCACACAACTTTTTTCTAAAAAATTTTACTGTTCTATGTTCAGTTTTTTTATACAACTCTTACACATGTATAATTATCTTTATTTCTCATAAGCATTACCGCTCAACTTGAAATGTTAGGGAGCGTCTAGTCAATCATCATGGATACACTTAACAACTAGACAAACACCTCCAAATAAATTGGAGATTTAAAGCTTTTTGGTTAAAATTTACACAATAGTTCTGATCCATAAAATGTTTTTGAGAACCCTATTATTCAATGATCTTTTTTAAAATCTAACATGAAATACTATATATATATATAAAAAAAATATATGATAGCCATCTATTACACAAAACGAATACAGGAACTCGGAAGTTTTGTTATTTCTGAACCTAAATACTACTTACACCAATTAGTGATAGCCATCTATTACACAAAAAAGAGTACCAGGAACGCAGAAGTTTTGTTATTCTGAACCTAAATACTACTTACACCAATTAGTGATAGCCATCTATTACACAAAAACGAGTACCAGGAACGCAGAAGTTTGTTATTTCTGAACTAAATATATGTACTACTTACACCAATTAGTGATAGCCATCTATTACACAAAAACGAGTACCAGGAACGCGGAAGTTTTGGTTATTTCTGAACTTAGCTGCTTCTTCACGTCCTCTGAAATAAAAATGTATAAAAATGTATAAAATGCTAAGAATCTAAGTCAGAAATTAAATAAACTACGGAATTGTTTGACTATAATGGGATAAAGCACCTGTTTATATTGCAGTGATAAAACAGAAAAGTTGACGGACTACGAAATCATGGTAAATAAAATTAGCCTTATGTCAATCAGATTGAAACTTATTAAATAACAATTTTGTTATTTGATTTTCTTTATACATGTACCTTCAATTTACAATTCATCGTCAAATGTAATTTTTTTTTCCAAATTGGGTAAAAAAATCTTTTTTGTGATGTGGAATAGGGCAGACAGTGTCATTTTTAATTAAAATATATCAGATTATTTTTCCTTGCAGCTTGTAACTTGACTTGTAAATCACACACACACACACACAACACACACACACACACACACACACACACACACACACACAATAATAATAGTAAAAAATAAGCATTGAAATTTTTCCCAATTTACAGTACTGTCTTATATTATCCTACCTTCCACTTTTTTCTCAGGTAGAAGTGTTGAAGTGTCACTGTGCCTCGGACATGTTGTCCATGGACTTCGGTCTCTTAGTGGCATCAAAATCAGCCTCCGGGGTAGTCACTGAACTAGTACTGCCATGTCTCACCAGATGGTGCTGTCCACGCTGTGTCAAACGTTCTGGAAACAATTTATCTAAATCACCTGCTAACTTTGAAATGAATCCTGAGGTCGAGACACGACAGCTCCATACCCAACAACTCCATTGGGTTCTTTAGTTTTAGGTTTTATAAACGTTTCTTTGAAGGTACATACTTAAGTTCCTTTCTTGCCGTTTATCATAACTCATAGCAAGTGCGAAATATGAATAATTAATGGCAGCGTAAGTAAACATGAATGCTGTAGTAACTATTGGGGCTAAAGTGTTAACATCGCCAACAAAAATAAACAATAATACAACTAACGTCACTAAAATTAATGCGTAAACTGGAACTTTGTTTGGTCCTCTCTGTAAAATAGAAAAAAAAAAACTTTTTTTTTGACTATCTTTAAAAATACAAAAAACTTTGCTTATATTGTCCCCTTGTTAACTTTACCACTTTGCTAATTACTACAGTTTTCACCATCGATTTTTCCTACAGTTTTTCTCATTTCTTCCTCGTGTTTGCTACAGTTTTTCTCATTTTTTTCTTCAGTTTTCTCATTTTTTCCCTTGTATTTGCTACAAATTTTTCCATTTTTTTCCCTCAAGTTTGATACAGTTTTTCTCATTTTTTCCCTCGTGTTTGCTACAGTTTTTCTCATTTTTTCCCTCGTGTTTGCTACAGTTTTTCTCATTTTTTCCCTCGTGTTTGCTACAGTTTTCTTATTTTTTCCCTCGTATTTGCTACAGTTTTTCTCATTTTTTCCCTTGTATTTGCTACAGTTTTTCTCATTTCTTCCCTCGTATTTGCTAGTTTTTTCATTTTTTCCCTCATATTTGCTACAGTTTTTCTCATTTTTCCCATGTATTTGCTACAGTTTCTCTCATTTCTTCCCTCGTGTTTGCTACAGTTTTTCTCATTTTTCTTCAGTTTTCTCATTTTTCCCATGTATTTGCTACAGTTATTCTCATTTTTTCCCATGTATTTGCTACAGTAATTCTCATTTTTCCCTCGTATTTGCTACAGTTTTTCTCATTTTTTCCCTCGTATTTGCTACAGTTTTTCTCATTTTTTCCCTCGTATTTGCTACAGTTTTTCTCATTTTTTCCCTCGTATTTGCTACAGTTTTTTTCAATTTTTCCCTCATATTTGCTACAGTTTTTCTCATTTCTCCCTCGTATTTGCTACAGTTTCTCTCATTTCTTCCCTGGTGTTTGCTACAGTTTTCCTCATTTTTTCTTCAGTTTTCACATTTTTTCCCATGTATTTGCTACAGTTTTTCTCATTTTTTTCCTCGTATTTGCTACAGTTTTTCTCATTTTTTCCCTCGTATTTGCTACAGTTTTTCTCATTTTTTCCCTCGTATTTGCTACAGATTTTCTCATTTTTTCCCTCGTATTTGCTACAGTTTTTCTCATTTTTTCTACAGTTTTCTCTTTTTTTCCCCCGTGTTTGCTACACATTTTCTCAGTTTTTCTACAGTTTTTCTCATTTTTTCCCTCATATAGCTACAGTTTTCTTATTTTTTCTACAGTTTTTCTCATTTTTTCTACAGTTTTTCTCATTTTTGCTATAGTTTTTTTTACTGAAGTACAAAAGCAATATTTCTCTATAATGTCCCCAAAATTTAACTAAGTTTTGTCTGTATTCCCTATAAAAATGGCTGACATTTTCTTGATGATTGAAATTCTTAATTTCAATTAGCAGAACAGATTTTTATGAAACAAACACAACATAAATATTATGCCCCAATTATAACTTAAATGTGCTCCTTGTTTTGTAAGTAAATTCTTTGTTAGTTATCAAAAACACATTATATGTTAAAAATTCCTAAGTAACTATAAACACAGGAGCCAATTATGTCTACAACAGTTAGAATAGATCAATGTTGATAAAGATCTTGTTTGATAAAAGTATTGTATGTGATAAACTTTTCATACAAACATTTTCATGATACATTAAGATAGTTTCTGAACCAGATGGTCCAGAAACCTTTTTTTTTTCCTTGACCCTTACACTGTACATGTGTATAGTTACATGTAAATAATTTGTTCTTACCCCTTGTCCTAGGATTTTTATAATTGGTATAACATTTTCATTGGCTATGGACTGTAAGATTCGTGGGGGACCATAAAGACTACCCATACATGATGAGACAGATGAAATATATAAACCAGCCAACCACAGTACACCTACTATAGATACCTGAAATAAAAAACTTTTTTTGAAACCGACTATATTTAAGATCACCAACTATAAAACACGAACTATGGATACCTGAAATACATAAAGAAAAACTTTTTTTGAAACAGAGTATATGAAGGTAACCTACTATAACATACAGACTATAGATACCTGAAATACAAAATAAAAAAACTCTTTGAAACAGAGTATATTTAAGATCACCAACTACAAAACACCAACTATAGATACCTGAGGCCCGTTCAAGAGTGCGTATATACGCGATCGCATTGACTTCTAACCATTCAGGAATGGTTGCGCAAGTGCACGCAAACAACCACTATCACATTTGTTAGGTTGTAGATTCAAGATGGCGTCGCAGAGTCTAACATAAAGGAAATGATCTAAGTGAATTCTGAAAACAACAAGCAGTATTGTTTTTATGTCAGTGAAAGTGTGTTAAATCGTTCAAATAAAGGTATTAACATTTGAATTATTTCAGACATTTATGAAGATGCATGATATGAGTGTGTTTATAAGTTTTTTGGGGGGATTTTATCGATGTCTGACCACGGGTATATCAGAACCAAAAATTTAATGACCATTTTTTAAAAAATACATTGGAACTATTAACATACTCTGTATTATCAATAAAAAACGAAACAACTTGTTTTTATCGTCTAAATATGATGTGGAAGTCATGGATAAATCAGTACTTGGCTGGTCAATCACAATTTATTTTACAACATTAGTCTCTTCTTCACTGATGGTCGCCATTTTGAATGCAACACAAGTACTCGCGTCCGTTCAATAGACATAACAATTGTATGCGCGAGCGCAGTGGAAAGTAACCAGTAACTTGAACACGCCTCTGGAATACATAAAGAAAAATCATTTTCTGAAACAGAGTATGGTCACCAACCATAACACACTAACTATAGATACCTGAAATATATAAAGAATTTT
>JARBDR010000870.1:0-103802 GCA_029721355.1 Tegillarca granosa | reverse complement strand
ATAAAATTTTAAACACATCTATAATAATAAAACATTAATGTCACAAGCTTAAATGACCTTTTAAAATTTAGGAATATAGTGTCAATGATAAAAATTAATCGAATTTTTAATTTAACCGATTTTATTAAAGGAACACTTGTGAAGGATAAAAAAGATAAAAGATTATTTTTTGTACTGGGTTATAGTATCACGCATGTTTTACACGGCGTTTGACACGTGCGTTTGTTGTCTGTCTTCTGTTACGCACCATAAATAATATATGTTTTAACATTTACAGGCAAAGTCATCTTGATACTGACAACTAATGTTTCACCCATTATTGGACAAAACATAACGTTTAGTTGCTTTATATTCAACCGATCAACATGGCTAATTTCATGGTCCAAAGACTTTAACAGTTCTCTAAGTAGCTGCAGGAGTACATTCTGTACCACCGATAAGACTCCAAATGGAAAATATATGTTCTCAACTAATGAAAGTGGTACATTTATGACAATTAATTCACTTGACAGTGAAGATTTTGGAATGTGGAGATGTAGTATGAATAGCAAAATGTATCTCCTCTACAAGCTGGACAAAAAAAATGTGATTTGTAAGTAATACGCACACAGACACACACACACAGAACGCACACACTCTCTCTCTCTCTCTCTCTCTCTCTCTCTCTCTCTCTCTCTCTCTCTCTCTCTCTCTCTCTCTCTCTCTCTCTCTCTCTCTCTCGTGATTGATTGATTGATTGATCGTGATTTTGAAAGAGATAAATTAGAATATATCCAATTATTTTTATTTTTCAGATATAAAAAACCAATAATCTTTTTTTTCAATTTGCACTAGAATCTTTTTAAACTCTCTACTTGATTACACGTTTCCAAAGCTTTTCTCTCAAGAATATATAATGCGTTATTATTTCCTAATCTTGGTATCTAACAAAAACTTGTACACAGATCTTGCTAAAAGTCACAGAAAGCAAAACTTGTTTATTTCTGTTTTAATAAGATAGCAAATGAGAGTAACTATATAATGAATGGTTAATGAGGAAGTGTAAACATTTTTATCTTGTGAATGTATTCATTTGTGGTTTTTGTTTAGAGTAAGAGAAAAAAAATTGTTGAAATTTAAACTTTCCTATTAAGCTGATATTTTTTACAGAGTTTTTAAAAGCTCAGATGAGCTATTGCTATCGCCGACAGTCGTGCTTTTCAATAACTTTAACATTTAATTTTAAAATCTATTGCGCCAGGGTTAATAAAAGTGGTTGATGCATTTAAGATTTGCAAAAATGAAGGAAACGTGTCCCATTGAAACCCATAAGGAGGAAAAAATTGAAAATTGAAATTTTTTTTTTCTGCTTTGAAGATACAAGATATTCCATATATAACATTCTAATATAACCTAGTTTTAGAGTTGTACAAATCATAGTAATGGGGCTTCAAATGGTGAAGTAGCAAGGAAAGTGTAGAAAATTGTGCTAAATAGTTCATATATCCTATGAATGTATATATAATTATTTTATATTATATCTATCTGAAAGACGGAAAAACATTTTGTATAGGCATGTTTATTAAAATATTTTTATCACAGTCAAAAAGTTATATGGGTCAAGGTCGCATATCTAAATGTTAAGGTCATAACTTGATAAGATTATTCAAATGGTGAAAACTATGTTATATACATATACACACATATATATATATGTGTGTGTGTGTGTGTGTGTGTGTGTGTGTGTGTGTGGTTCGTATTTATATTAAACTTAATGTTAATTTAAATCTTGAAAAAAATACATTTTGTAATTGGTTTGTATAAAAAATATTAAAGCTAGACTCAATTTGATAGATGGTTTAAGTTTAACGTTCATAACAGCATAAGCCGACTGAGATGGTTCGGTTTTGATTGGAAAACTATATACGTTTTGTAAAGGCATATATATTAGAATATTGTAGGTATTGATTTGACAGTCAATTAGATAAATGATCAAATGTGATATGTTAAAATGTCATACTCATAACTTAAAAGATTACTCAAACGGTGAATAATCTTGAAAACTTGAAAATTTTTGTAAAGGCTGTATATATGCAAATATTGTAGTAGGTATTGATACAACAATTGTTTTGATATAAGGATCAAAGTAAGTGTTTAAAGTTCAATATTTTAGATTGTAGCTGATAACGAATTTTGAAATGGTCAATTGTCATGAAAACTTAATCTTTTTGCATATTCATATAAAATTTATATTTCAAGAACGTTGGTTCATTAAAAAAAAGATCACAACTGCATAAAGACTGATATGGGAAAGACAGCTTCTGATTCCTCTTTTATTGCCCATTGTATTTCTGCAGAAGATTTGGGTTTTCAGTCCAATTGGCCTTTTTTTTTTGTTAGAATTAAATTTTAAAAATTCCTAACGATTTTATTGATTTAAAAAAGGTAATAAATAAAACAAAATAAAATTACGTTCAATGGCTCGAACTCACATGTCAAAGTGATTAAGTTGTTTTTAGAATTTTAATTATATGCATTGAATCTAATTTTCATTCTGGTCATTGAGAAATCTCCGGAATGGACGCTGTGCACACTTTTGCATAATTTGTCATGCGAATTACACAGTGGACACAGCGTCCATTAATTAAAAAACCAGTGAAAATGTTAACTTCATTCGTGCAAAAAGAAAGAAATAATAACTATATTTCCAGATCCACCCTCAAGCTGTGATCTTATTCGTAAGGGAACATCGTTTCATTGCTTTTCATCTTGCATTAAGGAGAATAAGAAGTTTACGATGAAGTGGAGGTTCAAGGATAAAGTAAGTAAAATATGTTTTTTTAATTGTATTTCCTTGTTAAAGCCAGTGACTTATAATATTAATTGATGCTTCATCTAACTTTAGGCGCAACTATGAAAACATGACTCACACAAAGCTGAGGAAAAATAAAAATTTTAATTTTATAATGCTAACTAAATATATCTATATTTGTATCAGCCAAAAGATCGAACAAATTGAAACATACGAAACGTTAATACTTTGTTATTACGTCATTTTAAATACATTCAATTCAGAATATAACTGTCCCTACACTTTAACTCAAATTTGTAATTTTAAGGATTTAAGTCAGTTTGTTTTTATTATCGATATTTTGTCCCAAATCAATTTTTCTCTTCCATTTTGTAAAATTGGAAGATGGAAAGTGATGTTTCTATTCAAATTTAGATATAAATGAGGGCTGAATGATATATAAGCTTTCTATTGAAGAAGGTTAGCATTGATTTTCTTGCGGTCTTGCGATTTTATAGCGACAGTTTAGCTTATATTTCAAAGGAAAAGGTGTATTTCATCCTGTCAGAGGATTATGCATTGAAATTCGTTTCAATGCCATGGGGTTAAAAGCCAAGATTTTCAGGACTAAATTGATAATTGTTCGGTCTTTTTAGCATTATTTCAAAGTGAAATTTCAATATACCCGTCTTCTGATGGAAATCTGAGACTAAGAAAAAAATCTATAATATATTAACTTCGACCTCAAACAATTCAAAAGTAGAAAAAACTATATTAATTTAGTCAAGATTTGTGTAACCTTGTTAAGATCGCTGTTGAATATATTGACTGTTTTAAGGTTTAAAGGTAGATTTGCAAAGTTTTACTAATCTTGTTTTGAAAGAACCATGTCATTACTAAAGCCTTATGTACCTTTTAAATTAAAACCAAAATGTAATACATATGTGACAGGGTAAAATTAAATAAATTTTATTGTAGGTTGTATATATGAAATAAAGATACATTTTACTTGTTTGTCTTGTTTATTGAACTCTTGTATTAGTGCTGTAAACATGTGATGTTTTGTATTTATCTACACTTGTTATGTTGTCCTGTATTGTATTATCCTGGTATTCTGTTTACTGTGGTCAGTCAGGTGTTGTGGAGTTGTCTGTCCACTTGTGGTCACTTCCTTTTGGTCAGAGGTTTATTCTGATTGGCTGATTTAAATCTATTGTTTTGAGAAGGTTCACATAATTTTCTGATGGTCAGATGTTTTTGATTTGGCTCTGTTGTTGTGGTGATTTGATACAACTAATTTTACAAAATATCATTTAACAGACATCACACAAGGTAAATATTAATATCAATACATCATATAATTAATAATTTCCATAAATTCTTATATTTCCATATTATCCCATTTTGGTCTTTGTCTCTTGTAGACTATTCTTTGTTTCTTTTAATATTACTAATTTTATGGATGAGAGCCTGTGTAATAGTTTGAATGGATGAGGCTGTTTTTCATAAAGCCAGTGTGAACCAAATCTTCCCTTTTAATGGTATTATGTAACTTAAAATCGGCTCCATTATCCTTTGTGAAATATCATATATTATAGCCGGTTTATAGATAAGCTTGTAGAAATTATGTTTAAATTTAGTAACCCACATGCATGATGTGTTTTGCCCCATTTAATGTTATTTTCGTGCAGGTATTTATGATTCTCATTTGTTTATTTAGGAGCACGAAAATAAAGATCAATTGTAGACCAGTATAGTCTAAGGACCACATCCTTGTAAGATATTTATTATTATTTTCATATTCTTTCCAAATTCCCTTTATTGTACAGGATGAATATGTTTTCGGCTATACTGTCTCTTGTTTTTTTCTACATTCTAATCTTATCATGTGACTCCAAGTGCTTGTTTTCTTTTTGTGTAAATATTACAAATAGGCGAGATACACTTATATCTTTTATTCCATTTTGTTTAAAACATATTTTAATGTTCCGTAGTGTTTATATAAAAGACGTAGTAAATCCATAAGTTTGCTTAAACACTTGTAAATTTGTAATTAGTTTTTGTGAGGAATTTTCCCGGCAAAAATGCTTGTTTATCAATAACGTCACGTCCATGAAGAAATGCATTGTGGGACGGGTTATACTATTTTTATGTCTCTGTAAATCAGGTTATCCATCCGTTAATTTATGTACTTTGTTTCTATTTGTAAAACAGGGATGGATTTACATAAGGATTCTACACCTTTAAATAAATATTGATTTGAAATGGCATTTGGTGTCAATCTTTTGTTTTGAACCCAACTGTAACAAATGTCGCCCACGTTGGTTTTCACCTGGTTTAACAAGATGGATTGATTTACATATTTTTTTGTTTCCGGAAGTGAAAGGAACATCCGGTTGTTTACGTTAGAAATGTGATGTGCTGAAATAAATTAATTTTGTGTTTGTGTATATTATTTCACTGATATTACAGGACATTATCAGTGTAAGTAACTATAGTTGTTTGTTATATATTATCTATCGTGATTTGACATTAATAACGATCGTAAATTGTGGACATTCATGGGATTTTTACAACTTTATCAGCTGTTTTGTGACACTTAAACTGTTTATTTATTTTGTTTATTGACATTGCGTACTTATAATATCCAGAGATACTTTGCAATTACGAAAATTTGAGATCTCATACTATTAACAGATTCGGTTTGGAGTAAACGTTATTGGACTTTAGAAATTAAATTTAAAAATTAATACCCGTGTGCCCTAATTTGCATACGGTAGGTTGTTGTGTCCGTGGGTCCATCTGTTTTGTTTATATTAATCAAGCGTGTATTTATTTTTTTTTTCTCATTTTATTTTATAATTTTTTTTTTTAAATTTAATACCGGTATTCCCATACCCACATATTTTTGCGTTTTTTGCGCTGTTTGTGATTTGAGTAAGATTGTGTTATACTTTGTATTGTGTAACATCAAACACTAATATTAATTTATACTATTATCTAGTATCTTAGATACATACTCTTTTGCACATTGTATATCTGCTGCCCATTGACAAACCTTCCCATTGCCATTTCCTTAGCAGTTACATATACAAATATACATTTAAATAAAATAAAATACATGTGCTAAATCATTACACATATGACATACAGTTAATAAGGTCAGGTGTGATCAGGTATCGTTATGGACTAGGTGTATGCAAGTAAAGGTACTTGGTAAGATCAGTGGTATCCCTTATCAGTAATTGTATCTATATGTATTTATAGCCCATATTTTGTGTGTACATATTTTATTTGTTTATGTGTTACATGTTTATATGTTATATGTTTCATGTGTTTTGTGTCTTCGCGTCGTAAAAATTAGTCGCGAGATTTAACGTTTGTCGGTCTATTCAAATCGTTTCACATCTGTACACAATCGTTTATATACCGATATATGTAGGTTGCTTGAAAGAAGCTGGGTATATACAATAATATTGCACATAGTTAGTACGGATATAATATGGTATGATCAAGTATATATAGTAAAGTTACATGATCTAAGCCTAAGGTGTAATACAATTTACAAATACTTATACATCATATTATTGCATTATATATATATTTTGAAGGTACATATATATTTGGGTATAAACATTATTATTTATAATATTTATCACAAAGTGAATACATAGTGTATCAATATTGTAATATATATATATATATTGTATTAGTGAACCAGCAGAGTACAGAGGTAATATTGTAAGTACTTGCTTGGTAGTAGTTGTATAGTTGGTTATGATTGGTATTTTGATTTGGTGTATGATAGGTGTATAGTTATTACCTATGTACTGTATTTTCTTGGTTTGAATCTTGGAGACATTTCACTGCTGCTTTGGTGGTTGGTTTGTTGGTTTGTTTTAGTTGTTTATTTTTACTATCTGCATTGGAATAATACAAAATCGAAGTTAAATTGCGTCACTTATTTTACATCGTTGGAATACTGTCTTTATATTGCCATACATAACAACGTATATATCATAATAGTGTTATGAGTGATCACGAGGAACAGGATATGGAGTTGGAGCCGAAAGCAGAGAAAGCTGTAGGAGGAATTGAAAGTGAGGAATTATTTGGAATGGAGTTGGCTATTTTGAAGGATATGTTAAGAGCTTTAGGAACTAAACCTAAATTGGAATCGTCGTCAGATTTAAGAGAATATATATCACAACGTCAACTGTACCAGTTATTACACCAATAATGTCATCAAATATACAGGCTCCCCGGTTAGAAAATTTTTCAGGAGATAACACAAGTAAGAGTGAAACAACTTTTGATGTTTGGAAATTCCAGGTAGAGAGACTGGTTAAAAGTGGATATTCTGAGGCTGCAATAAGGAATGCTACGAATAGATCACTAAAAGGAACAGCTTTGAGGATTGTAATAAGATTAGGTACTGATCCGACTGTTAAACAAATTTTGGACAAGTTACAAAAGATATTTGGACCTATTGATAAGGAAGGTGAGGATGTAATATCATGGGGCTGTAGGTTAGAAGAGATATTGAATAGAGCAATAGATACAGGGAGAGTAAGATCAAATGAGGTGAATGAAAAATTAGCAGCTATGTTTTATGAGGGATTAAGACCAGAACTTGAAGATATTTGCAGACATCTGCAGAGGAGTATTGTAGTTTTTGATGAGTTAAGGGTAGCAGTGAGAGAGGTGGAATATAGTAGAAATAGACGCACAATGGAGGCAACTAAGAAAGCAACTTCAAGGCTGCGGTAGCTTCTGAACAGGAGTCAAACACGGAAATAAAGGAGTTACGAGGAATGATCAATAAACTTACAACAGAAATGACTACACTGAAAACACAGATGCAACAGAATTACATAGGACAAAAGAATAATAGTGGATACAATCAACAAAGGAATAGCAATGGAAATAATGATTACAGAAATAACAATGGATATAATCAACAAAAAGTTAATAGAGGAATTATTAACAACAATAACAGGTATAGAGGAGGTCAGCGATATAGGCACGGACATCAACAGGATAATAATGAACTAACTGAAGAGCAAGGTCTTGAATATGGAGGATTGGATGATAATGTTCCTTTTTGCTATAGGTGTGGACAGTCAGGACATTTAAGATTGGATTTGTTGTTCGGCTTGATCACCGTAGAAGAGGAAGAGGAAATTTAAACATCAAGAGGTCTACACGAAGGGGCCGCATGTAGACTTTAGCAATAGACCCCTCATATGTTATCAACAACGACAACACAATAATGTTAAAGTACCAGGATTATTAGAAGGTGATTGTAATGAGATTGAGGTAAGTATTAATGACATTTCAACAATAGCTCTTTTAGATACAGGAAGCACAGTTAGCACTGTCAGCAAATCATTTTATCAGGAATTTTTACACCAATTACCTTTAACACCATTGGATAATATTTTGAAAATTGAATGTGCAGACGGACTTATGCTTCCCTATGATGGATATATTGAGGCCAAATTAGATATACCAGGAATATCTGTTGATTTGCCAGACAATTGTTTGCTGCTCGTAGTTCCTGACAGCAATTATAATAGTAATGTTCCATTACTTCTTGGCACAAATGTTATGAAACATATGATGGGTTTATGTGAGCAGAAATATGGAGCCAGCTATTTACAGACGGCAAAGTTACACACACCATGTTATTTAGCTTTCCGTTGTTTATCACTACAAGAGAAAATTTTATCAAGAAGTAATAATATACTTGGAATTGTTAAATCAGCAGAAGTTACGAATGTAGTAATTCCAGCTAATTGTCAGTTGTAATTTCTGGATTTATAGACAAGAAATTGGAATACCACAATACTTGTGCTTTACTCCAACCATCAAGTTCATCACAATTACCAACTGATCTTGATATTACACCAATGTTAGTCCAGTATAATTACAAAAATGAGAGACCAATCAAAGTTGAGATTTCAAATATAACTACAAGGACAGTGACTATAAAACCCAGAAGTATAATTTGTGAGATTAAGCCTGTTAAAGTTGAAAAACCATCACTTCAAGAAATTAGTACAGAAAATAACAACTTTGAAGATATACTTAATAAGATGAAAATCAATGACTTGGACTTAACCCCCAATGAATTACAAAAAGGGAAGGACTTGATATGTCAGTACCAAGATATATTTTCGAAAGGTGACTTGGACATTGGCTATGCAAAAGGAGTGAAACACCGTATTGAATTATTGGATGATACACCATTTAAACAACGTTATAGGCGTATACCACCTTCTATGTTCAATGAAGTCCGTGATCACCTGAAGGAATTACTAGCATGTGGCATAATAAAGAAATCATACAGTCCATTTAGCAGCAACATTGTACTTGTCCGTAAGAAGGATAACAGTTTACGCATGTGCATTGATTTTCGAACGTTGAATCAGAGAACAAAAAAAGACAACTATGCACTCCCAAGGATTGACGAGATGTTAGATGCGCTTGCTGGAAACAAGTACTACTCGATATAAGTTGCAAAATCTGGTTATCATAAAATTAAGATTACAGATGAGCATAAGTGGCGCACAGCCTTTACGGTTGGTTCCCTGGGATTCTGGGAGTTTGAAAGAATGCCTTTTGGTCTTTCCAACGCTCCAGCGACTTATCAACGTTACATGGAAAATATTTTGGATGGACTCAACTATAATATCTGCTTAGTTTTTTCTTGATGATATTATCATTTTTTCACGCACATATGAAGAACACCTTCAACGTATTAAACAACTTTCTGACAGATTCAGGGAGTGTAAACTAAAATTGTCACCAAAAAAGTGTGCATTTTTTCAGCAAAAAGTCAAATATGTAGGTCATATTGTTTCGGCAGAAGATGTTTCAACTGATCCGGAAAAAAATTCAGAAAGTAAAAGATTGGCCAGTACCTACATGTCCAGATGATGTCAGACCATATTTAGGATTTTGTGGATACTATCGAAAATTTGTTAAAAATTTTAGTCGCATAGCTAAACCTCTTTCCGACCTTATGCCTCTGCCAACAAAGAAATGTAACCGGAGAAAGAGGATAACTCCTTCAAATTGACAATGGAATCCTGAACATGAAGCTGCTTTTCAACAGCTCAAGGATGCATTTACATCGGCACCAATTTTGGGATATCCTGATTTCAACTTGCCATCTGAGTTACATACAGATGCTTGCCCTGTAGGCTTGGAGCAGTTCTTTACCAGGAATAGGAAGGAAAGAAGCGTGTAATTGCTTATGCCAGTAGAGGTTTAAGCAAGGCATAGAAGAATTATAGTGCCCATAAGTTAGAATTTTTAGCCCTTAAATGAAGTGTTACATAGAAATTCAAAGATTATTTATATGGAAGATCGTTTATAGTATATACTGACAACAATCCACTCACTTATGAATTAACATCAACAAAACTTGACGCCACAGGTCATCGGTGGTTGGCGGCATTAGGTGATTATAATTTTGAAATTTTATATCGTCCAGGACGAAGGAATGTAGACGCTGATTGCTTATCGAGATTGCCTGGTACTATTGAACATGCTGAGAAGAATCAGCAGTCTGAGAGAGTATCTTCAGATTCTATAAAGACTATCTGTCAATCCATTTATGTTGGACCATTACTGGAATCTTTACCATGTTATGTCAGCACTCAAGATAGCAATCTTGTGTTTGAGATCCATGGACATGATATAAGCGGTTTTGGTAATAGGGATTGGAGATCAGCTAAGTGTAAGGACCCAGTGATAGCTTCATGGATGAAAGCTACTAGGGAGGGGAGGAAACCGAAGACTAATACTCAATCAACATCATCAGTAGCACTTTCAAAGATTTACCATCAACTCAAGATTATGAATGGAGTATTAACCAGAATTGTTAATGAAATAGACATTCAAAACATCAAATTGTACTACCATCATGCTACATTAGTGATATACTTCAGGGATTTGCATAATGATGTTGGACATTTAGGCAGGGACAAAACTTTAGGCTTAATAAGGGATCGTTATTACTGGCCTGGGATGGCAAAGGATGTTGAGGAATGGATCCGTAATTGTCGTCCGTGTTTACTGCGAAAAACATCAGCGAACAACATACGTAATCCACTCGTCACAATTACCACTACACAGCCACTCGAACTTGTCTGCATCGATTACTTGACGTTTGAAACATCTGAAGGCGGTTATATTAACATACTTGTCATCACTGATCATTTTACTCGTTATGCACAAGCAGTACCAACAAGGAATCAGACGGCAAAAACAACAGCTGAAGCACTCTTCAACAACTATTTTGTGCACTATGGCTTT
Source organism: Tegillarca granosa (assembly GCA_029721355.1). NCBI lineage: Eukaryota > Metazoa > Mollusca > Bivalvia > Arcoida > Arcidae > Tegillarca > Tegillarca granosa. The sequence goes on along the minus strand of JARBDR010000870.1, from coordinate 92,707 downwards.
CCTAAAAGGATTCACTCCGATCAAGGTCAGAATTTTGAAAGCCGACTTATCGCGGAACTATGCAGGATATCCGGTATCAAGAAGAGCCATACAACACCGTACCACCCCATGGGAAATGGAATGTGTGAACGGTTTAACCGTACTCTTCTTGATATGTTGGGTACACTTGATCCAGAACAAAAGAAAAACTGGAAGTGCCATGTTGCAGCATTAGTGCAAGCCTACAATTGTGCAAGACACGATTCCACTGGACAATCTCCTTATCTGCTATTGTTTGGTCGGCAACCACGATTACCTGTGGACTTGGCGTTTGGGGTAGACTTGGAACAAGAACGCAAGTCTTTAACTCAGTATACCGCAGACCTTTAAGAACAGCTGAAAAGATCTTATGAGTTGACACGTAAAACAGTTGAGACATCACAACATCGTCAGAAAAACAACTACGACATCAAAGTGCGAGGTGCTATAATTCAACCAAGTGACAGAGTATTGGTCAAAATAGTCGCATTTGATGGAAAACATAAGTTAGCAAACAAGTGGGAGGAGGATGTCTATGTTGTGCTAGACCAACCAAATAAGGACATCCCTGTTTTCATCATTCAACGAGAGGATGGAAACTGGAAAGCAAAGGACTCTTCACCGTAATCTTTTGCTTCCCATTGGAACATTAATGCCGACTGAAACATCAGAAACAAAACCAAAGTTACTGCCAAAACCATCATGGCTCAAGGATACATTACAGCAGAAAAATCACAGAACAGAGACATATTCAGGATTCCAGTTCAGATTCTGAATCAGGGAAAGGATGTGATTTCCGGAAGCTTCAACAGTGGATATTATTATGCCAACACATAATGATAATATTAATTCCACTGGATCAGTAAAGGTTTCCATGGGGACAGGTGACAACCATGTTCAGCCACTGGAAACAGAGGTCACAGATATTCCGAATGGTGACGACCAAACCTCAGTGCAAGGGATAGGAACTCTGGAACCTCAGGTTGAAGCTAATAGATATCCATCTGCCAACCGTAATGCCAGAAGAAATGCTTATGGATACTGTTGAAGGCACTTTGACAGAACAACATGCATCTCTAGGGAATTATCAGTCTAAACTGGAATATTCAACATCGGATACAATACCAAAGGTATTGGAAATTGCGGGATCAGCATCAGCAGATATTGGAACACCTACCAAGACAATGGATGTAGTGACAAATGAAGCTCCTATGTCATGTACTTCTGGACCACCGGATATATTAGCTATGAATGCTGAAACATCACCACTGCCATTAAGGAAATCATCAAGACAGACAAAGCCTCCATCTTGGCAGACGACCGGAGAATACATTATGAAGAGAGCCACTTGTATAGATGATTCACCAGATTGGTTGCTGAGAGCTCAGTATTAACGGAACCTTGGACAAGATTTTAATTCCATGAAAGAAAAAGTTGCCGTAGCCATACTTCTTGTCGTAACCAATAAGTAAATTTTGCGGCTGAGGACATTCTTTTTCGTGGAGGGGAAGTGTGTGACAGGGTAAAAAAAAATAATTTTATTGTAGGTTGTATATATGAAATAAAGATACATTTTACTTGTTTGTCTTGTTTATTGAACTCTTGTATTAGTGCTGTAAACATGTGATGTTTTGTATTTATCTACACTTGTTATGTTGTCCTGTATTGTATTATCCTGGTATTCTGTTTACTGTGGTCAGTCAGGTGTTGTGGAGTTGTCTGTCCACTTGTGGTCACTTCCTTTTGGTCAGAGGTTTATTCTGATTGGCTGATTTAAATCTATTGTTTTGAGAAGGTTCACATAATTTTCTGATGGGTCAGATGTTTTTGATTTGGCTCTGTTGTTGTGGTGATTTGATACAACTTATTTTACAAAATATCATTTAACAGACATCACACAAGGTAAATATTAATATCAATACATCATATAATTAATAATTTCCATAAATTCTTATATTTTCATATTATCCCATTTTGGTCTTTGTCTCTTGAAGACTATTCTTTGTTTCTTTTAATATTACTAATTTTATGAATGAGAGCTTGTGTAATAGTTTGAATGGATGAGGCTGTTTTTCATAAAGCCAGTGTGGAACCAAATCTTCCCCTTTTAATGGTATTATGTAAACTTAAAATCGGCTCCATTATCCTTTGTGAAATATCATATATTATAGCCGGTTTATAGATAAGCTTGTAGAAATTATGTTTAAATTTAGTAATCCACATGCATGATGTGTTTGCCCCATTTAATGTTATTTTCGTGCAGGTATTTATGATTCTCATTTGTTTTATTTAGGAGCACGAAAATATAGATCAATTGTAGACCAGTATAGTCTAAGGACCACATCCTTGTAAGATATTATATATTATTTTCATATTCTTTCCAAATGCCTTTATTTGTACAAGATCAATATTGTTTTTCGGCTATACTGTCTCTTGTTTTTTTCTACATTCTAATCTTATCATGTGACTCCAAGTGCTTGTTTTCTTTTTGTGTAAATATTACAAATAGGCGAGATACACTTATATCTTTTATTCCATTTTGTTTAAAACATATTTTAATGTTCCGTAGTGTTTATATAAAAAACGTAGTAAATCCATAAGTTTGCTTAAACACTTGTAAATTTGTAATTAGTTTTTGTGAGGAATTTTCCCGGCAAAAATGCTTGTTTATAATGACGTCACGTCCATGTAGAAATGCATTGTGGGACGGGTTATACTATTTTATGTCTCTGTAAATCAGGTTATCCATCCGTTAATTTATGTACTTTGTTTCTATTTGTAAAACAGGGATGGATTTACATAAGGATTCTACACCTTTAAATAAATATTGATTTGAAATGGCATTTGGTGTCAATCTTTTGTTTTGAACCCAACTGTAACAAATGTCGCCCACGTTGGTTTTCACCTGGTTTAACAAGATGGATTGATTTACATATTTTTTGTTTCCGGAAGTGAAAGGAACATCCGGTTGTTTACGTTAGAAATGTGATGTGCTGAAATAAATTAATTTTGTGTTTGTGTATATTATTTCACTGATATTACAGGACATTATCAGTGTAAGTAACTATAGTTGTTTGTTATATATTATCTATCGTGATTTGACATTAATAACGATCGTAAATTGTGGACATTCATGGGATTTTTACAACTTTATCAGCTGTTTTGTGACACTTAAACTGTTTATTTATTTTGTTTATTGACATTGCGTACTTATAATATCCAGAGATACTTTGCAATTACGAAAATTTGAGATCTCATACTATTAACAGATTCGGTTTGGAGTAAACGTTATTGGACTTTAGAAATTAAATTTAAAAATTAATACCCGTGTGCCCTAATTTGCATACGGTAGGTTGTTGTGTCCGTGGGTCCATCTGTTTTGTTTTATTAATCAAGCGTGTATTTATTTTTTTTTTCTCATTTTATTTTATAATTTTTTTTTTAAATTTAATACCGGTATTCCCATACCCACATATTTTTGCGTTTTTTGCGCTGTTTGTGATTTGAGTAAGATTGTGTTATACTTTGTATTGTGTAACATCAAACACTAATATTAATTTATACTATTATCTAGTATCTTAGATACATACTCTTTTGCACATTGTATATCTGCTGCCCATTGACAAACCTTCCCATTGCCATTTCCTTAGCAGTTACATATACAAATATACATTTAAATAAAATAAAATACATGTGCTAAATCATTACACATATGACATACAGTTAATAAGGTCAGGTGTGATCAGGTATCGTTATGGACTAGGTGTATGCAAGTAAAGGTACTTGGTAAGATCAGTGGTATCCCTTATCAGTAATTGTATCTATATGTATTTATAGCCCATATTTTGTGTGTACATATTTTATTTGTTTATGTGTTACATGTTTATATGTTATATGTTTCATGTGTTTTGTGTCTTCGCGTCGTAAAAATTAGTCGCGAGATTTAACGTTTGTCGGTCTATTCAAATCGTTTCACATCTGTACACAATCGTTTATATACCGATATATGTAGGTTGCTTGAAAGAAGCTGGGTATATACAATAATATTGCACATAGTTACGGATATAATATGGTATGATCAAGTATATATAGTAAAGTTACATGATCTAAGCCTAAGGTGTAATACAATTTACAAATACTTATACATCATATTTGCATTATATATATTTTGAAGGTACATATATATTTGGGTATAAACATTTATTTATAATATTTATCACAAAGTGAATACATAGTGTATCAATATTGTAATATATATATATATATTGTATTAGTGAACCAGCAGAGTACAGAGGTAATATTGTAAGTACTTGCTTGGTAGTAGTTGTATAGTTGGTTATGATTGGTATTTTGATTTGGTGTATGATAGGTGTATAGTTATTACCTATGTACTGTATTTTCTTGGTTTGAATCTTGGAGACATTTCACTGCTGCTTTGGTGGTTGGTTTGTTGGTTTGTTTTTAGTTGTTTATTTTTACTATCTGCATTGGAATAATACAAAATCGAAGTTAAATTGCGTCACTTATTTTACATCGTTGGAATACTGTCTTTATATTGCCATACATAACAACGTATATATCATAATAGTGTTATGAGTGATCACGAGGAACAGGATATGGAGTTGGAGCCGAAAGCAGAGAAAGCTGTAGGAGGAATTGAAAGTGAGGAATTATTTGGAATGGAGTTGGCTATTTTGAAGGATATGTTAAGAGCTTTAGGAACTAAACCTAAATTGGAATCGTCGTCAGATTTAAGAGAATATATATCACAACGTCAACTGTACCAGTTATTACACCAATAATGTCATCAAATATACAGGCTCCCCGGTTAGAAAATTTTTCAGGAGATAACACAAGTAAGAGTGAAACAACTTTTGATGTTTGGAAATTCCAGGTAGAGAGACTGGTTAAAAGTGGATATTCTGAGGCTGCAATAAGGAATGCTACGAATAGATCACTAAAAGGAACAGCTTTGAGGATTGTAATAAGATTAGGTACTGATCCTGACTGTTTAAACAAATGTTGGACAAGATTACAAAGATATTTGGACCTATTGATAAGGAAGGGTGAGGATGTAATAATCATGGGGCTGTAGGTTAGAAGAGATATTGAATAGAGCAATAGATACAGGGAGAGTAAGATCAAAATGAGGTGAATGAAAAATTAGCAGCTATGTTTTATGAGGGATTAAGACCAGAACTTGAAGATATTTGCAGACATCTGCAGAGGAGTGATTGTAGTTTTTGATGAGTTAAGGGTAGCAGTGAGAGAGGTGGAATATAGTAGAAATAGACGCACAATGGAGGCAACTAAGAAAGCAACTTCAAAGGCTGCGGTAGCTTCTGAACAGGAGTCAAACACGGGAAATAAAGGAGTTACGAGGAATGATCAATAAACTTACAACAGAAATGACTACACTGAAAACACAGATGCAACAGAATTACATAGGACAAAAGAATAATAGTGGATACAATCAACAAAGGAATAGCAATGGAAATAATGATTACAGAAATAACAAGGGATATATCACAAAAAGTTAATAGAGGAATTATTAACAACAATAACAGGTATAGAGGAGGTCAGCGATATAGGCACGGACATCAACAGGATAATAATGAACTAACTGAAGAGCAAGGTCTTGAATATGGAGGATTGGATGATAATGTTCCTTTTTGCTATAGGTGTGGACAGTCAGGACATTTAAGATTGGATTTGTTGTTCGGCTTGATCACCGTAGAAGAGGAAGAGGAAATTTAAACATCAAGAGGTCTACACGAAGGGGCCGCATGTAGACTTTAGCAATAGACCCCTCATATGTTATCAACAACGACAACACAATAATGTTAAAGTACCAGGATTATTAGAAGGTGATTGTAATGAGATTGAGGTAAGTATTAATGACATTTCAACAATAGCTCTTTTAGATACAGGAAGCACAGTTAGCACTGTCAGCAAATCATTTTATCAGGAATTTTACACCAATTACCTTTAACACCATTGGATAATATTTTGAAAATTGAATGTGCAGACGGACTTATGCTTCCCTATGATGGATATATTGAGGCCAAATTAGATATACCAGGAATATCTGTTGATTTGCCAGACAATTGTTTGCTGCTCGTAGTTCCTGACAGCAATTATAATAGTAATGTTCCATTACTTCTTGGCACAAATGTTATGAAACATATGATGGGTTTATGTGAGCAGAAATATGGAGCCAGCTATTTACAGACGGCAAAGTTACACACACCATGTTATTTAGCTTTCCGTTGTTTATCACTACAAGAGAAAATTTTATCAAGAAGTAATAATATACTTGGAATTGTTAAATCAGCAGAAGTTACGAATGTAGTAATTCCAGCTAATTGTCAGTTGTAATTCTGGATTTATAGACAAGAAATTGGAATACCACAATACTTGTGCTTTACTCCAACCATCAAGTTCATCACAATTACCAACTGATCTTGATATTACACCAATGTTAGTCCAGTATAATTACAAAAATGAGAGACCAATCAAAGTTGAGATTTCAAATATAACTACAAGGACAGTGACTATAAAACCCAGAAGTATAATTTGTGAGATTAAGCCTGTTAAAGTTGAAAAACCATCACTTCAAGAAATTAGTACAGAAAATAACAACTTTGAAGATATACTTAATAAGATGAAAATCAATGACTTGGACTTAACCCCCAATGAATTACAAAAAGGGAAGGACTTGATATGTCAGTACCAAGATATATTTTCGAAAGGTGACTTGGACATTGGCTATGCAAAAGGAGTGAAACACCGTATTGAATTATTGGATGATACACCATTTAAACAACGTTATAGGCGTATACCACCTTCTATGTTCAATGAAGTCCGTGATCACCTGAAGGAATTACTAGCATGTGGCATAATAAAGAAATCATACAGTCCATTTAGCAGCAACATTGTACTTGTCCGTAAGAAGGATAACAGTTTACGCATGTGCATTGATTTTCGAACGTTGAATCAGAGAACAAAAAAAGACAACTATGCACTCCCAAGGATTGACGAGATGTTAGATGCGCTTGCTGGAAACAAGTACTACTCGATATAAGTTGCAAAATCTGGTTATCATAAAATTAAGATTACAGATGAGCATAAGTGGCGCACAGCCTTTACGGTTGGTTCCCTGGGATTCTGGGAGTTTGAAAGAATGCCTTTTGGTCTTTCCAACGCTCCAGCGACTTATCAACGTTACATGGAAAATATTTTGGATGGACTCAACTATAATATCTGCTTAGTTTTTTCTTGATGATATTATCATTTTTTCACGCACATATGAAGAACACCTTCAACGTATTAAACAACTTTCTGACAGATTCAGGGAGTGTAAACTAAAATTGTCACCAAAAAAGTGTGCATTTTTTCAGCAAAAAGTCAAATATGTAGGTCATATTGTTTCGGCAGAAGATGTTTCAACTGATCCGGAAAAAAATTCAGAAAGTAAAAGATTGGCCAGTACCTACATGTCCAGATGATGTCAGACCATATTTAGGATTTTGTGGATACTATCGAAAATTTGTTAAAAATTTTAGTCGCATAGCTAAACCTCTTTCCGACCTTATGCCTCTGCCAACAAAGAAATGTAACCGGAGAAAGAGGATAACTCCTTCAAATTGACAATGGAATCCTGAACATGAAGCTGCTTTTCAACAGCTCAAGGATGCATTTACATCGGCACCAATTTTGGGATATCCTGATTTCAACTTGCCATCTGAGTTACATACAGATGCTTGCCCTGTAGGCTTGGGAGCAGTTCTTTACCAGGAATAGGAAGGAAAGAAGCGTGTAATTGCTTATGCCAGTAGAGGTTTAAGCAAGGCATAGAAGAATTATAGTGCCCATAAGTTAGAATTTTTAGCCCTTAAATGAAGTGTTACATAGAAATTCAAAGATTATTTATATGGAAGATCGTTTATAGTATATACTGACAACAATCCACTCACTTATGAATTAACATCAACAAAACTTGACGCCACAGGTCATCGGTGGTTGGCGGCATTAGGTGATTATAATTTTGAAATTTTATATCGTCCAGGACGAAGGAATGTAGACGCTGATTGCTTATCGAGATTGCCTGGTACTATTGAACATGCTGAGAAGAATCAGCAGTCTGAGAGAGTATCTTCAGATTCTATAAAGACTATCTGTCAATCCATTTATGTTGGACCATTACTGGAATCTTTACCATGTTATGTCAGCACTCAAGATAGCAATCTTGTGTTTGAGATCCATGGACATGATATAAGCGGTTTTGGTAATAGGGATTGGAGATCAGCTAAGTGTAAGGACCCAGTGATAGCTTCATGGATGAAAGCTACTAGGGAGGGGAGGAAACCGAAGACTAATACTCAATCAACATCATCAGTAGCACTTTCAAAGATTTACCATCAACTCAAGATTATGAATGGAGTATTAACCAGAATTGTTAATGAAAATAGACATTCAAAACATCAAATTGTACTACCATCATGCTACATTAGTGATATACTTCAGGGATTGCATAATGATGTTGGACATTTAGGCAGGGACAAAACTTTAGGCTTAATAAGGGATCGTTATTACTGGCCTGGGATGGCAAAGGATGTTGAGGAATGGATCCGTAATTGTCGTCCGTGTTTACTGCGAAAAACATCAGCGAACAACATACGTAATCCACTCGTCACAATTACCACTACACAGCCACTCGAACTTGTCTGCATCGATTACTTGACGTTTGAAACATCTGAAGGCGGTTATATTAACATACTTGTCATCACTGATCATTTTACTCGTTATGCACAAGCAGTACCAACAAGGAATCAGACGGCAAAAACAACAGCTGAAGCACTCTTCAACAACTATTTTGTGCACTATGGCTTTCCTAAAAGGATTCACTCCGATCAAGGTCAGAATTTTGAAAGCCGACTTATCGCGGAACTATGCAGGATATCCGGTATCAAGAAGAGCCATACAACACCGTACCACCCCATGGGAAATGGAATGTGTGAACGGTTTAACCGTACTCTTCTTGATATGTTGGGTACACTTGATCCAGAACAAAAGAAAAACTGGAAGTGCCATGTTGCAGCATTAGTGCAAGCCTACAATTGTGCAAGACACGATTCCACTGGACAATCTCCTTATCTGCTATTGTTTGGTCGGCAACCACGATTACCTGTGGACTTGGCGTTTGGGGTAGACTTGGAACAAGAACGCAAGTCTTTAACTCAGTATACCGCAGACCTTTAAGAACAGCTGAAAAGATCTTATGAGTTGACACGTAAAACAGTTGAGACATCACAACATCGTCAGAAAAACAACTACGACATCAAAGTGCGAGGTGCTATAATTCAACCAAGTGACAGAGTATTGGTCAAAATAGTCGCATTTGATGGAAAACATAAGTTAGCAAACAAGTGGGAGGAGGATGTCTATGTTGTGCTAGACCAACCAAATAAGGACATCCCTGTTTTCATCATTCAACGAGAGGATGGAACTGGAAAGCAAAGGACTCTTCACCGTAATCTTTTGCTTCCCATTGGAACATTAATGCCGACTGAAACATCAGAAACAAAACCAAAGTTACTGCCAAAACCATCATGGCTCAAGGATACATTACAGCAGAAAAATCACAGAACAGAGACATATTCAGGATTCCAGTTCAGATTCTGAATCAGGGAAGGATGTGATTCCGGAAGCTTCAACAGTGGATATTATTATGCCAACACATAATGATAATATTAATTCCACTGGATCAGTAAAGGTTTCCATGGGGACAGGTGACAACCATGTTCAGCCACTGGAAACAGAGGTCACAGATATTCCGAATGGTGACGACCAAACCTCAGTGCAAGGGATAGGAACTCTGGAACCTCAGGTTGAAGCTAATAGATATCCATCTGCAACCGTAATGCCAGAAGAAATGCTTATGGATACTGTTGAAGGCACTTTGACAGAACAACATGCATCTCTAGGGAATTATCAGTCTAAACTGGAATATTCAACATCGGATACAATACCAAAGGTATTGGAAATTGCGGGATCAGCATCAGCAGATATTGGAACACCTACCAAGACAATGGATGTAGTGACAAATGAAGCTCCTATGTCATGTACTTCTGGACCACCGGATATATTAGCTATGAATGCTGAAACATCACCACTGCCATTAAGGAAATCATCAAGACAGACAAAGCCTCCATCTTGGCAGACGACCGGAGAATACATTATGAAGAGAGCCACTTGTATAGATGATTCACCAGATTGGTTGCTGAGAGCTCAGTATTAACGGAACCTTGGACAAGATTTTAATTCCATGAAAGAAAAAGTTGCCGTAGCCATACTTCTTGTCGTAACCAATAAGTAAATTTTGCGGCTGAGGACATTCTTTTTCGTGGAGGGGAAGTGTGTGACAGGGTAAAAAAAAATAAATTTTATTGTAGGTTGTATATATGAAATAAAGATACATTTTACTTGTTTGTCTTGTTTATTGAACTCTTGTATTAGTGCTGTAAACATGTGATGTTTTGTATTTATCTACACTTGTTATGTTGTCCTGTATTGTATTATCCTGGTATTCTGTTTACTGTGGTCAGTCAGGTGTTGTGGAGTTGTCTGTCCACTTGTGGTCACTTCCTTTTGGTCAGAGGTTTATTCTGATTGGCTGATTTAAATCTATTGTTTTGAGAAGGTTCACATAATTTTCTGATGGTCAGATGTTTTTGATTTGGCTCTGTTGTTGTGGTGATTTGATACAACTTATTTTACAAAATATCATTTAACAGACATCACACAAGGTAAATATTAATATCAATACATCATATAATTAATAATTTCCATAAATTCTTATATTTTCATATTATCCCATTTTGGTCTTTGTCTCTTGAAGACTATTCTTTGTTTCTTTTAATATTACTAATTTTATGAATGAGAGCTTGTGTAATAGTTTGAATGGATGAGGCTGTTTTTCATAAAGCCAGTGTGAACCAAATCTTCCCTTTTAATGGTATTATGTAACTTAAAATCGGCTCCATTATCCTTTGTGAAATATCATATATTATAGCCGGTTTATAGATAAGCTTGTAGAAATTATGTTTAAATTTAGTAATCCACATGCATGATGTGTTTTGCCCCATTTAATGTTATTTTCGTGCAGGTATTTATGATTCTCATTTGTTTATTTAGGAGCACGAAAATATAGATCAATTGTAGACCAGTATAGTCTAAGGACCACATCCTTGTAAGATATTTATTATTATTTTCATATTCTTTCCAAATGCCCTTTATTGTACAAGATCAATATGTTTTCGGCTATACTGTCTCTTGTTTTTTTCTACATTCTAATCTTATCATGTGACTCCAAGTGCTTGTTTTCTTTTTGTGTAAATATTACAAATAGGCGAGATACACTTATATCTTTTATTCCATTTTGTTTAAAACATATTTTAATGTTCCGTAGTGTTTATATAAAAAACGTAGTAAATCCATAAGTTTGCTTAAACACTTGTAAATTTGTAATTAGTTTTTGTGAGGAATTTTCCCGGCAAAAATGCTTGTTTATTAATGACGTCACGTCCTTGTAGAAATGCATTGTGGGACGGGTTATACTATTTTTATGTCTCTGTAAATCAGGTTATCCATCCGTTAATTTATGTACTTTGTTTCTATTTGTAAAACAGGGATGGATTTACATAAGGATTCTACACCTTTAAATAAATATTGATTTGAAATGGCATTTGGTGTCAATCTTTTGTTTTGAACCCAACTGTAACAAATGTCGCCCACGTTGGTTTTCACCTGGTTTAACAAGATGGATTGATTTACATATTTTTTTGTTTCCGGAAGTGAAAGGAACATCCGGTTGTTTACGTTAGAAATGTGATGTGCTGAAATAAATTAATTTTGTGTTTGTGTATATTATTTCACTGATATTACAGGACATTATCAGTGTAAGTAACTATAGTTGTTTGTTATATATTATCTATCGTGATTTGACATTAATAACGATCGTAAATTGTGGACATTCATGGGATTTTTACAACTTTATCAGCTGTTTTGTGACACTTAAACTGTTTATTTATTTTGTTTATTGACATTGCGTACTTATAATATCCAGAGATACTTTGCAATTACGAAAATTTGAGATCTCATACTATTAACAGATTCGGTTTGGAGTAAACGTTATTGGACTTTAGAAATTAAATTTAAAAATTAATACCCGTGTGCCCTAATTTGCATACGGTAGGTTGTTGTGTCCGTGGGTCCATCTGTTTTGTTTATATTAATCAAGCGTGTATTTATTTTTTTTTCTCATTTTATTTTATAATTTTTTTTTTTAAATTTAATACCGGTATTCCCATACCCACATATTTTTGCGTTTTTTGCGCTGTTTGTGATTTGAGTAAGATTGTGTTATACTTTGTATTGTGTAACATCAAACACTAATATTAATTTATACTATTATCTAGTATCTTAGATACATACTCTTTTGCACATTGTATATCTGCTGCCCATTGACAAACCTTCCCATTGCCATTTCCTTAGCAGTTACATATACAAATATACATTTAAATAAAATAAAATACATGTGCTAAATCATTACACATATGACATACAGTTAATAAGGTCAGGTGTGATCAGGTATCGTTATGGACTAGGTGTATGCAAGTAAAGGTACTTGGTAAGATCAGTGGTATCCCTTATCAGTAATTGTATCTATATGTATTTATAGCCCATATTTTGTGTGTACATATTTTATTTGTTTATGTGTTACATGTTTATATGTTATATGTTTCATGTGTTTTGTGTCTTCGCGTCGTAAAAATTAGTCGCGAGATTTAACGTTTGTCGGTCTATTCAAATCGTTTCACATCTGTACACAATCGTTTATATACCGATATATGTAGGTTGCTTGAAAGAAGCTGGGTATATACAATAATATTGCACATAGTTAGTACGGATATAATATGGTATGATCAAGTATATATAGTAAAGTTACATGATCTAAGCCTAAGGTGTAATACAATTTACAAATACTTATACATCATATTATTGCATTATATATATATTTTGAAGGTACATATATATTTGGGTATAAACATTATTATTTATAATATTTATCACAAAGTGAATACATAGTGTATCAATATTGTAATATATATATATATATTGTATTAGTGAACCAGCAGAGTACAGAGGTAATATTGTAAGTACTTGCTTGGTAGTAGTTGTATAGTTGGTTATGATTGGTATTTTGATTTGGTGTATGATAGGTGTATAGTTATTACCTATGTACTGTATTTTCTTGGTTTGAATCTTGGAGACATTTCACTGCTGCTTTGGTGGTTGGTTTGTTGGTTTGTTTTTAGTTGTTTATTTTTACTATCTGCATTGGAATAATACAAAATCGAAGTTAAATTGCGTCACTTATTTTACATCGTTGGAATACTGTCTTTATATTGCCATACATAACAACGTATATATCATAATAGTGTTATGAGTGATCACGAGGAACAGGATATGGAGTTGGAGCCGAAAGCAGAGAAAGCTGTAGGAGGAATTGAAAGTGAGGAATTATTTGGAATGGAGTTGGCTATTTTGAAGGATATGTTAAGAGCTTTAGGAACTAAACCTAAATTGGAATCGTCGTCAGATTTAAGAGAATATATATCACAACGTCAACTGTACCAGTTATTACACCAATAATGTCATCAAATATACAGGCTCCCCGGTTAGAAAATTTTTCAGGAGATAACACAAGTAAGAGTGAAACAACTTTTGATGTTTGGAAATTCCAGGTAGAGAGACTGGTTAAAAGTGGATATTCTGAGGCTGCAATAAGGAATGCTACGAATAGATCACTAAAAGGAACAGCTTTGAGGATTGTAATAAGATTAGGTACTGATCCGACTGTTAAACAAATTTTGGACAAGTTACAAAAGATATTTGGACCTATTGATAAGGAAGGTGAGGATGTAATATCATGGGGCTGTAGGTTAGAAGAGATATTGAATAGAGCAATAGATACAGGGAGAGTAAGATCAAATGAGGTGAATGAAAAATTAGCAGCTATGTTTTATGAGGGATTAAGACCAGAACTTGAAGATATTTGCAGACATCTGCAGAGGAGTATTGTAGTTTTTGATGAGTTAAGGGTAGCAGTGAGAGAGGTGGAATATAGTAGAAATAGACGCACAATGGAGGCAACTAAGAAAGCAACTTCAAAGGCTGCGGTAGCTTCTGAACAGGAGTCAAACACGGAAATAAAGGAGTTACGAGGAATGATCAATAAACTTACAACAGAAATGACTACACTGAAAACACAGATGCAACAGAATTACATAGGACAAAAGAATAATAGTGGATACAATCAACAAAGGAATAGCAATGGAAATAATGATTACAGAAATAACAATGGATATAATCAACAAAAAGTTAATAGAGGAATTATTAACAACAATAACAGGTATAGAGGAGGTCAGCGATATAGGCACGGACATCAACAGGATAATAATGAACTAACTGAAGAGCAAGGTCTTGAATATGGAGGATTGGATGATAATGTTCCTTTTTGCTATAGGTGTGGACAGTCAGGACATTTAAGATTGGATTTGTTGTTCGGCTTGATCACCGTAGAATAGGAAGAGGAAATTTAAACATCAAGAGGTCTACACGAAGGGGCCGCATGTAGACTTTAGCAATAGACCCCTCATATGTTATCAACAACGACAACACAATAATGTTAAAGTACCAGGATTATTAGAAGGTGATTGTAATGAGATTGAGGTAAGTATTAATGACATTTCAACAATAGCTCTTTTAGATACAGGAAGCACAGTTAGCACTGTCAGCAAATCATTTTATCAGGAATTTTTACACCAATTACCTTTAACACCATTGGATAATATTTTGAAAATTGAATGTGCAGACGGACTTATGCTTCCCTATGATGGATATATTGAGGCCAAATTAGATATACCAGGAATATCTGTTGATTTGCCAGACAATTGTTTGCTGCTCGTAGTTCCTGACAGCAATTATAATAGTAATGTTCCATTACTTCTTGGCACAAATGTTATGAAACATATGATGGGTTTATGTGAGCAGAAATATGGAGCCAGCTATTTACAGACGGCAAAGTTACACACACCATGTTATTTAGCTTTCCGTTGTTTATCACTACAAGAGAAAATTTTATCAAGAAGTAATAATATACTTGGAATTGTTAAATCAGCAGAAGTTACGAATGTAGTAATTCCAGCTAATTGTCAGTTGTAATTTCTGGATTTATAGACAAGAAATTGGAATACCACAATACTTGTGCTTTACTCCAACCATCAAGTTCATCACAATTACCAACTGATCTTGATATTACACCAATGTTAGTCCAGTATAATTACAAAAATGAGAGACCAATCAAAGTTGAGATTTCAAATATAACTACAAGGACAGTGACTATAAAACCCAGAAGTATAATTTGTGAGATTAAGCCTGTTAAAGTTGAAAAACCATCACTTCAAGAAATTAGTACAGAAAATAACAACTTTGAAGATATACTTAATAAGATGAAAATCAATGACTTGGACTTAACCCCCAATGAATTACAAAAAGGGAAGGACTTGATATGTCAGTACCAAGATATATTTTCGAAAGGTGACTTGGACATTGGCTATGCAAAAGGAGTGAAACACCGTATTGAATTATTGGATGATACACCATTTAAACAACGTTATAGGCGTATACCACCTTCTATGTTCAATGAAGTCCGTGATCACCTGAAGGAATTACTAGCATGTGGCATAATAAAGAAATCATACAGTCCATTTAGCAGCAACATTGTACTTGTCCGTAAGAAGGATAACAGTTTACGCATGTGCATTGATTTTCGAACGTTGAATCAGAGAACAAAAAAAGACAACTATGCACTCCCAAGGATTGACGAGATGTTAGATGCGCTTGCTGGAAACAAGTACTACTCGATATAAGTTGCAAAATCTGGTTATCATAAAATTAAGATTACAGATGAGCATAAGTGGCGCACAGCCTTTACGGTTGGTTCCCTGGGATTCTGGGAGTTTGAAAGAATGCCTTTTGGTCTTTCCAACGCTCCAGCGACTTATCAACGTTACATGGAAAATATTTTGGATGGACTCAACTATAATATCTGCTTAGTTTTTTCTTGATGATATTATCATTTTTTCACGCACATATGAAGAACACCTTCAACGTATTAAACAACTTTCTGACAGATTCAGGGAGTGTAAACTAAAATTGTCACCAAAAAAGTGTGCATTTTTTCAGCAAAAAGTCAAATATGTAGGTCATATTGTTTCGGCAGAAGATGTTTCAACTGATCCGGAAAAAAATTCAGAAAGTAAAAGATTGGCCAGTACCTACATGTCCAGATGATGTCAGACCATATTTAGGATTTTGTGGATACTATCGAAAATTTGTTAAAAATTTTAGTCGCATAGCTAAACCTCTTTCCGACCTTATGCCTCTGCCAACAAAGAAATGTAACCGGAGAAAGAGGATAACTCCTTCAAATTGACAATGGAATCCTGAACATGAAGCTGCTTTTCAACAGCTCAAGGATGCATTTACATCGGCACCAATTTTGGGATATCCTGATTTCAACTTGCCATCTGAGTTACATACAGATGCTTGCCCTGTAGGCTTGGGAGCAGTTCTTTACCAGGAATAGGAAGGAAAGAAGCGTGTAATTGCTTATGCCAGTAGAGGTTTAAGCAAGGCATAGAAGAATTATAGTGCCCATAAGTTAGAATTTTTAGCCCTTAAATGAAGTGTTACATAGAAATTCAAAGATTATTTATATGGAAGATCGTTTATAGTATATACTGACAACAATCCACTCACTTATGAATTAACATCAACAAAACTTGACGCCACAGGTCATCGGTGGTTGGCGGCATTAGGTGATTATAATTTTGAAATTTTATATCGTCCAGGACGAAGGAATGTAGACGCTGATTGCTTATCGAGATTGCCTGGTACTATTGAACATGCTGAGAAGAATCAGCAGTCTGAGAGAGTATCTTCAGATTCTATAAAGACTATCTGTCAATCCATTTATGTTGGACCATTACTGGAATCTTTACCATGTTATGTCAGCACTCAAGATAGCAATCTTGTGTTTGAGATCCATGGACATGATATAAGCGGTTTTGGTAATAGGGATTGGAGATCAGCTAAGTGTAAGGACCCAGTGATAGCTTCATGGATGAAAGCTACTAGGGAGGGGAGGAAACCGAAGACTAATACTCAATCAACATCATCAGTAGCACTTTCAAAGATTTACCATCAACTCAAGATTATGAATGGAGTATTAACCAGAATTGTTAATGAAAATAGACATTCAAAACATCAAATTGTACTACCATCATGCTACATTAGTGATATACTTCAGGGATTGCATAATGATGTTGGACATTTAGGCAGGGACAAAACTTTAGGCTTAATAAGGGATCGTTATTACTGGCCTGGGATGGCAAAGGATGTTGAGGAATGGATCCGTAATTGTCGTCCGTGTTTACTGCGAAAAACATCAGCGAACAACATACGTAATCCACTCGTCACAATTACCACTACACAGCCACTCGAACTTGTCTGCATCGATTACTTGACGTTTGAAACATCTGAAGGCGGTTATATTAACATACTTGTCATCACTGATCATTTTACTCGTTATGCACAAGCAGTACCAACAAGGAATCAGACGGCAAAAACAACAGCTGAAGCACTCTTCAACAACTATTTTGTGCACTATGGCTTTCCTAAAAGGATTCACTCCGATCAAGGTCAGAATTTTGAAAGCCGACTTATCGCGGAACTATGCAGGATATCCGGTATCAAGAAGAGCCATACAACACCGTACCACCCCATGGGAAATGGAATGTGTGAACGGTTTAACCGTACTCTTCTTGATATGTTGGGTACACTTGATCCAGAACAAAAGAAAAACTGGAAGTGCCATGTTGCAGCATTAGTGCAAGCCTACAATTGTGCAAGACACGATTCCACTGGACAATCTCCTTATCTGCTATTGTTTGGTCGGCAACCACGATTACCTGTGGACTTGGCGTTTGGGGTAGACTTGGAACAAGAACGCAAGTCTTTAACTCAGTATACCGCAGACCTTTAAGAACAGCTGAAAAGATCTTATGAGTTGACACGTAAAACAGTTGAGACATCACAACATCGTCAGAAAAACAACTACGACATCAAAGTGCGAGGTGCTATAATTCAACCAAGTGACAGAGTATTGGTCAAAATAGTCGCATTTGATGGAAAACATAAGTTAGCAAACAAGTGGGAGGAGGATGTCTATGTTGTGCTAGACCAACCAAATAAGGACATCCCTGTTTTCATCATTCAACGAGAGGATGGAACTGGAAAGCGAAGGACTCTTCACCGTAATCTTTTGCTTCCCATTGGAACATTAATGCCGACTGAAACATCAGAAACAAAACCAAAGTTACTGCCAAAACCATCATGGCTCAAGGATACATTACAGCAGAAAAATCACAGAACAGAGACATATTCAGGATTCCAGTTCAGATTCTGAATCAGGGAAGGATGTGATTCCGGAAGCTTCAACAGTGGATATTATTATGCCAACACATAATGATAATATTAATTCCACTGGATCAGTAAAGGTTTCCATGGGGACAGGTGACAACCATGTTCAGCCACTGGAAACAGAGGTCACAGATATTCCGAATGGTGACGACCAAACCTCAGTGCAAGGGATAGGAACTCTGGAACCTCAGGTTGAAGCTAATAGATATCCATCTGCAACCGTAATGCCAGAAGAAATGCTTATGGATACTGTTGAAGGCACTTTGACAGAACAACATGCATCTCTAGGGAATTATCAGTCTAAACTGGAATATTCAACATCGGATACAATACCAAAGGTATTGGAAATTGCGGGATCAGCATCAGCAGATATTGGAACACCTACCAAGACAATGGATGTAGTGACAAATGAAGCTCCTATGTCATGTACTTCTGGACCACCGGATATATTAGCTATGAATGCTGAAACATCACCACTGCCATTAAGGAAATCATCAAGACAGACAAAGCCTCCATCTTGGCAGACGACCGGAGAATACATTATGAAGAGAGCCACTTGTATAGATGATTCACCAGATTGGTTGCTGAGAGCTCAGTATTAACGGAACCTTGGACAAGATTTTAATTCCATGAAAGAAAAAGTTGCCGTAGCCATACTTCTTGTCGTAACCA
Organism: Tegillarca granosa; assembly: GCA_029721355.1. Taxonomy (NCBI): domain Eukaryota; kingdom Metazoa; phylum Mollusca; class Bivalvia; order Arcoida; family Arcidae; genus Tegillarca; species Tegillarca granosa. Next base: position 73,408 of record JARBDR010000870.1, on the reverse strand, counting down.
ATAAGTAAATTTTGCGGCTGAGGACATTCTTTTTCGTGGAGGGGAAGTGTGTGACAGGGTAAAAAAAAATAAATTTTATTGTAGGTTGTATATATGAAATAAAGATACATTTTACTTGTTTGTCTTGTTTATTGAACTCTTGTATTAGTGCTGTAAACATGTGATGTTTTGTATTTATCTACACTTGTTATGTTGTCCTGTATTGTATTATCCTGGTATTCTGTTTACTGTGGTCAGTCAGGTGTTGTGGAGTTGTCTGTCCACTTGTGGTCACTTCCTTTTGGTCAGAGGTTTATTCTGATTGGCTGATTTAAATCTATTGTTTTGAGAAGGTTCACATAATTTTCTGATGGTCAGATGTTTTTGATTTGGCTCTGTTGTTGTGGTGATTTGATACAACTTATTTTACAAAATATCATTTAACAGACATCACACAAGGTAAATATTAATATCAATACATCATATAATTAATAATTTCCATAAATTCTTATATTTTCATATTATCCCATTTTGGTCTTTGTCTCTTGAAGACTATTCTTTGTTTCTTTTAATATTACTAATTTTATGAATGAGAGCTTGTGTAATAGTTTGAATGGATGAGGCTGTTTTTCATAAAGCCAGTGTGAACCAAATCTTCCCTTTTAATGGTATTATGTAACTTAAAATCGGCTCCATTATCCTTTGTGAAATATCATATATTATAGCCGGTTTATAGATAAGCTTGTAGAAATTATGTTTAAATTTAGTAATCCACATGCATGATGTGTTTTGCCCCATTTAATGTTATTTTCGTGCAGGTATTTATGATTCTCATTTGTTTATTTAGGAGCACGAAAATATAGATCAATTGTAGACCAGTATAGTCTAAGGACCACATCCTTGTAAGATATTTATTATTATTTTCATATTCTTTCCAAATGCCCTTTATTGTACAAGATCAATATGTTTTCGGCTATACTGTCTCTTGTTTTTTTCTACATTCTAATCTTATCATGTGACTCCAAGTGCTTGTTTTCTTTTTGTGTAAATATTACAAATAGGCGAGATACACTTATATCTTTTATTCCATTTTGTTTAAAACATATTTTAATGTTCCGTAGTGTTTATATAAAAAACGTAGTAAATCCATAAGTTTGCTTAAACACTTGTAAATTTGTAATTAGTTTTTGTGAGGAATTTTCCCGGCAAAAATGCTTGTTTATTAATGACGTCACGTCCTTGTAGAAATGCATTGTGGGACGGGTTATACTATTTTTATGTCTCTGTAAATCAGGTTATCCATCCGTTAATTTATGTACTTTGTTTCTATTTGTAAAACAGGGATGGATTTAGATTAGAACTATTCTACACCTTTAAATAAATATTGATTTGGTGTCAATCTTTTGTTTTGAACCCAACTGTAACACATATAAATGTAGAGAAAGCTGTATATTCTTAGATACTGTTAATGTACCTAATTTTACGAGGTCAAATTTTTGCGGTTTTTAAAATTTCCAATCTTTTCGCGGGGTGTAATATTCGCGGATTATAAAACTGATTATAAAATCAAAGATCATGAAACGGACTATTACACATCGACAATATATACAATAATAAAATTGACTATAGATTATAGTATATCGGCAATTTTACATATTGTTTAACTTAATAGTGAACGGTTGATTGAGTTCTATTAATTGGTTAAATTGATTTATAAACAGGTAAGTACCACTCAGAAATGATTTTTAAAAAGCTCATAAAAGGTTTATTTAGTAAATGGTCAGGTATTCAGTTATGAAAATGTTGAAAAATGGCTTCATCCTAAAATTTCCACAACCCCAAAAAATGCTAATCAAATCTTCCTGATTCAGATTAATTCTGAATTCAATTAGGTTGTTAACAATGTACCAATGACGGATTTATTGTAAATAATTGGATTAAATATGAATAATTTAACGTACATGGTCTATATTAATAGAGACAATATCGATGTTTACTATGTATTTTAATGTATTATTCCTCGCGTGGTTCAAATTTTCCCGGAAATTCTTCGACCCCGAAATAAGCAAAAATAAGTACACCGCAAAAAATACACTAAAAGTATCATAGTTTTAATGAAAAATTTTAATTTTTGCACATAAAGATTCATTGTTCAATAAATAAATATTAAGTAAGATAATAATTGAAAACAAAGAAAAAACCCGAATTTACACGATAACTTGCAAAATCAAAGATCTTTTCCTACAATTTGTTAAAAAGAAGCGTGTTAAACATTAATCTTAATTATGTACTTTATATAAACCCACTTTTAGAAAAAAAACACAGCATATTATTTTATTATGCTGTCAGTCTCTGTGTTAATATTCAACTTGTGACCTAAATTAGTTCCACAGTTTCGAACAGAATTTTATTAAATTTGGCATGTTTGTTTGTTTTGACCTGAAAGTAAGCATATTGCTGCTTGAATATTTAATGAGTTATGCCCCTTTAACTCTTAAGTTTATTTTACACGATATAGGAACCTTGTGACCTTAACATGTCCTACATTTTTCAATGGGTTTAAATTTGGTGTTTGTGTTTGTAATGAACTGAAGGTATTGCATATTGTAGAATTGTGATGCTGATGCTTATTTTGACTCCATTATTATCCAGAAGGTGATAAGTACTTGGTGCAGATCACAAACTGAATGAACTACAATACCCTTTTAGCGAGCATACTAGGACTGCTTGGTAATACTCTTGTTAAAATATGTTTTGCCGAGAATTTGGGAAATGGCTAGACACTCAGTGCGAAAATTGTTAAACATTTTTATTTGTCAATATATCTTGAACGCTATTAAATTTTCGAATAGGCTTGTATATTAAATATTGTAGGTATTGATAAAAACAAACATTTTGATGTATTTTTGCTTATGTTCATTAGTTCAAAGGTCAAGGTCATAACTGCAAAAGAAGACTAAAACTGTTAATAACCTTGAAACTATTTACATTTTGTATGGGCATATATTAGAAAATGGTAGGTATTGATATGATAATGATTTTGATGTATGGTTCAAGGTAATAGGATTTAAGGTTAAGGTCATAGTTGACTTTGATTGTAATAATCTTAAAACTTTTGAAGTTTTGTATAGGCATGTATTGGTATTGATATGTCGATCATTTTATTATATGGTTCATCAAAAATTGTTAATTATTTTGCATAAGCATGTAAATTGGAATATTGTAAATATTGACATGACGATCATTTAAACTAATGGCTCAAGTTCATAATTTCAAAGGTCAACGCCAAAGCTGCAAAAAAAGGAAATTATAAAAAATCTTTAAAACTATTAACTTTGGTCATTTGTTCGAAGTTCAAGGTCCAAAATGCTTGAAAAGAATTAAATTGTAAATTTTCATGGGAAGTATTAATTTTTTGTAAAGACGTGTATTCTAGAATATTGTAGGTATTGATACAGAGATTATTTTGATATATTGTTAAAGGTTTTATGTTGAAAGGTCAATGTCATAAAAAGACTAAATTCATTAACTTCAAAACTATAAACTTTTTGCATAGATATATGGTTAAAGGTCATATGTACAAAGGTAAAGCTTAGAGATGCATAAAAAGACAAATTATTAACTTAAAAACGTATAACCTTTGCATAGTCATGTATATAAGAAAAATATAAATTGTATGGGGCCACATATTTAAAGGTCACAGGCATAGCTGCACAAGTATACTGAAATTGTTAAATATCTGGAAATTATTTATTGTACTCTAGCTAATGCATGCATTAACTACATGTTTTTAATAATGAACTGTTACTAATAATTTTTCATTAAATGTTGTGGCAGTTCAAAACTAACAAAAACTTGAAAAGTTTCTGTTATTACAGTCATTGCAAATGATGTTTGGCATATATATACTCAGGTGAGCGTTAAGGTCCATGTGCCTCTTCTCTAAAATCAGCTTCGTGTGTCATCAAGATGGCCACTGTTGCTATATAATGAGATAATTTTGTGTGCCAGTTGTGCGATACATGCCAAATTGGGTCTCTTTTTTCAGTTTTGAAGGGGCGAGTTTCAAAATCTAAATTTGTTAAAACAGATTGTTACTGCCAACCAGGTGAACCTGTTAAAATTGTTTCATAAATACCGTTCCCATTCTATTTAATTTCAGACTTTGCCAGTTGATTATTATAAAAAACAAGACTGTGATTACAATGAGACCGAAAATACAACATTCAAAAGTTACACAGGTACTATCAAACAAAATCAGGATGGTCAGTTTAAAGGTGGAGGACAACTTACCTGTATATGTGGTATAGAAGGTTATCCCGAAACGATGCTTGAAAGTCAACCGTTGGAGGGGAGTTTTTATGGTAAGTGTTTAATGGATAACCAAATAAATATCTCCCATGCAACCGTTTTTTTTACCAGTGATTGAATTTTAATAATCGAATACGGTCGGAAACACACTGCTTTTGAAAAACATAAAAGAAAATGCTTATCAAACATTTACATGCTTGAACCCCCCCCCCCCCCCAAAAAAAAAAATAAATAAATAAATAAATAAAAATAATAATGTAATAGAAAAAGAAGAATAAGACAAAAAAGAAAGTAGAGTAATATTCCATTTAGATACTCTTGATTGTAAAACCTTTAAATTTGATGGGCGAAATCTGTTCAAGTAGTGTAGTTTAACTGCTGTCATTTCATAAAAACAATGAACCAACAACAAATTTGTATTGCTTTTCTTTAAGATATAAATATGATACATCTTACAAAATAATTAATGTTTTTAAAACTTATTTTAAATTTTTATACGCCCGTGAAACGGGACGTTTTATGGTATGGCGTTGTCTGTCTGCTTTTCAGTCCGTACGTTAACATTTTTTCTTGTCCGGTCCATATCTTTTGACTTGATGAGGATATCAAAATGAAACTTGAATTATAGGAAGGGTGTGTCGCGTATACAATATAGGTCCGAGCATTAAAGGTCAAGGTTACAGTTTAAATTTAAAGTTCAAGTAAGGACATAATGTAGAAAATGCAAGAACTTGTCAGCTTTTTAGCTAGTTTGTCTGTTGTTTTCGCCGTCCGGGGCTTAAACCTTAATATTTTCGTTTTCTCCGCTGAAACTTTAGGGTAGTTTTCAATGAAAATTGGTCAGAAGCTTATTAGAGTTGGTGCAATTCAGATTTTTTCGTGGCGTTGTCATGGCTACCAAAACTAGATCAAGGTGACCTAGGGGTCTTACAAATCTAAAAAAAAAACTTCATTTTAAAACCAACAGTGGGAGAAAAATCTGATGTTATATTTGAGGTTTTAAGCATATAAATTGTTCATCTCGTTAAATTTGGGGAAAAAAATTAGGTTACGAGTTTTTGCATTTAATTTTATAAAATCCACAAAACGGATTATAATTTCAACAGATAATGACATGGAGTTTTCAGTTTTGAGTTTTTCTTGAAATTACTTTCAAAATGGGGTCAAAGATCAAGGCCATCACCAAGTTTGTCATTTGTTCCTTTTTTTTTTTTTTTTTTTTTTTTTTTTTTTTGAAAACTGTAAGAGAGATATAAAAAATCAAAACATTGTTAAAATAATCAGCATGGCAAAATTTAATAAGGTCTCATAATTATATGATTACATATGTAGAAGTTGTTGCCTCTGAAATGTTATTTTTTGGTTATAAATAATAAAATTGTGCATGAGCTTGAAGACTATAAATTTTTTGTATAGGCATGTATATTAGAATATTGTAGGTATTGATATGACGATCATTTTGATGTATGATTAAAAGTCATACAGTCAAAGGTCGAGGTCATATCTACATAAGAAGACTTAAATTTTTTATTATCTTGAAACTATCTTTTATTATTTATTACAACATTTGAAATGAAGATCATTTTGATATATGATTCAAGGTCATTGGTTTAAAGACCAAGGTCATAGCTTCGTAGGAAAATTGAAATTGTGATGATTTAGAAATAATTAATTGTACTAAAGTTACTTTCTGCATATTAGCTATTTATATATGGAATGTGACTAGATATTTCTAATAAAGTATTGTGGCAGTTCAAGACGTGAGAAAACTTGTAAAGTTTTGTAATTAAGTTCTTTAAGGTTAGCGTTAAGGCCCATGGGTCTCTTGTTTATTCTTCCTTTCAAATCTGGTATTGATTTACAATAACTAACATTGTTTAACATATAGAACAGGTTTTTATGCCGCATTTAATTTGAAGCAGAATTTGAGTTATGGTTTGTTGTATCTAGTTTCCGGTATCTTCTGCTTAATTTTATTGTAGGTGCAACTTGTCCCACAGTTTTACGCTGACTGTTTTGAAATTTGGCAATGTTTGACATATAAACTTTTTTGTGTGTCGTTTCAATTTTTCGCAGAATTGGAGCTATGGTTTGGTGTTTAATTTTCGTGTGGGTTCAACTTTTCTTACAGTTTCAGACTGATTGTTTTGAAATTTGGCATGTATTATCCGGATGTGCATATCATAAAATGAAGATGCCAGATGCACATGAAATTTTTGCAGGAGTTACGACTTTTGGAGTGCCAAATAAAGAAATAATGTAGGAAATGCATTTCAAATCTGGTATGATTCCATAAGAAGCAAGCAATAATGTTTAACATAAAAAAACCCGGTTTTATGTCGGTTATGACTTTCCACTAAATTGTAGTTACGGTTCTTTGCATTCAGTTTCTCTTATCTTGTGTTCAATTTTGTTTTGGGTGCAACTAATCCCATAGTATGTTCATGCAGGCTTTTTTGCTGGTTTTCTGACAGAAGTATATATGATCTTGACTATCGCCAATAATTGACATTTCCAATAGCATTTTACCGCCTCTAATTCATTTTGCTTATTTTATAGACATTGACGAGCGTATTTTGTCCCGCTCAGAGGTGCTCATGTTAAAAAAGATTGCCAAACTGTTAAACCACCAGATTAGAAATAACCTCAGGGAACTGATTATTTCTTACACAAAAGTAAACAATAATGTCGTTGTTTTGCTCTCTTTTTTTCAAACAATTTCTGACTAGGAATTTTCCAAAATTGTTGTACAAAAATAGGTCTTATGTCATTTTATTTTCAATATATAATATTTGAGACAACTTACGGAAATGTTTTACGATAGGAGTGATCTTCAAAATGAAACTTTGAATTCCCGACTGTCAGGGAAATAAACAAAGGCGATAGATTTTAAAATGTGTTAGATTGTGTTCATCAAGTTTTCTTATCTTTAAAAAATTCCATACCCCGCTGAGCTAAAATATTTTTTTAAATATTATCTTAAATCTCCGTTATATCAATAAGCAAATCAGATTTCAGATTCTTTATATTTAAAAAGGATTAAAAATATTAAAATTGAATATTATCATTAAACTTGAACAGATGATAATACCAAACATCTCGGCCATAACCATATTAACTATGTGCCATACTCTCTCTCTCTCTCTCTCTCTCTCTCTCTCTCTCTCTCTCTCTCTCTCTAACTTTTGTCGTGTCTCTTCAGTTTAGAATTTTTTTATTTATTTTCAGATTGCAGTATCGCTATCTGTAATTCGGTAACCATTCCAATTTCTATTGTTTTAATTGTCATCAGTAATGGGATTATATATTTTATAAATAAAAAAAAAGGTATGGTTATAAAATAACAAAATGGTCATGAACTGTATCAATTTATAATTTTTTTAACCCAATAGATCATTTATCTTTAATAATATTTTATTTTAAATGAGAAGAGTTATTCCCAAGATTCAGATTGTCTTATTTATTCACTTACTCACTTATATCGAGACGGTCAGTTCTTGGATGATAGAGCAAACCGAAGTGCTTAGAGAAATCGCCAGTCTTTATAAAGCACACTGACAGTTTCAACAATAGGATCTACCTTCACTCGGACTTTTGCTGTACGGATCAAAACTTAAATCCATAAGCTCCCATTTAACCATTCTTCCGCTAATGTCCCTTGCAGATAATAGGCTTAAAATGACTATCGAGTAGTTTAAAAAAGAGTAGCAACTTACATGTGTTGTTACGTTGTTTAAAATCAAAACAACAAATTTTCAGCTATTCAATATGAGAGTAAGGTTATTAATTTTCATGATTTAGAACAAGTGCGTGTTTGCGTGAAATATGCAATTATATTATGGTGTGTACTTGCGTGCAATCAGAATGTTTTTGGTAAGATGATAACTCACCACAGACAATGAAAGCATTTCCTCGTCAAATATTTGATTGCTAGTAGAAATAATTATCAATTTAAGTGAAAGATTCTTCACACTGTCCCAAAACACCTTTACTACTTTACTATTTCCAATGTTTTAGTCACTTTAATAAGAATAAAGGAATAAGGTATAGAAATTTATATCAAGAAGATGAAATAATGTTTAAATTCAATTCTTGTTTTTTCCGAATTCATATTGACAAACACGAAGGAAAATTTTTATTAAATCAAAGTTTTTAAGAATTCCATTTATATTTTGTACTGGATTTCGAAAAATTCCTTTTGTTCTTGATCTATTTGTTTAATGAATGGAGTGTATATTGTCTTTCATATTTTTAGTGCAATATATATGAATTGAAATAATGATTTTCTCCCAGTTAACGATTTTTGGCATTAGATATACTAGATACATCAGGATACTAAAATATCCTTATCGACTTATGGAAGGGAAATGACGAATGTTTTTTTCATACTAGGAGTAGGTGTCTAGAGAAAGTAATTTTACGTGAGTTAGATCATATGGCCATCAGGGTTCCTATTTTTTACTAAACAATCCTGACGTAAAAATTTTCATCGAATTAAAATTTATCCCTGTATGACTTTGGAATTCGGGGTTCTTCGATAATTTCTATATCTTATTGTCTTAATATGACTGTTCTTAGTGATATAAAACTTATTTTATTCATATTGAGTTCTTTATCTGACTTTTTCAGGTTGTTTGGCATTCATAAAACAGTGGTGGTGTAGGATAATTATCTTTTTTGATCTCTTGATATTTGTAATAGTCATTGTTTCATGTCACTTTGGTAAGTTTTAAATATAATAAGCAAAAAATGAATAAAATCAAACAAAACTTCTCATCTACGTTTGATTTCAGTAAGGATGGAGAAGCATACTTGCATCATTTAGTAATTGTCTTTATTCCTGTCTCATTTGACACACATTAGCATTCAAAGGCACAAATTTCCCTTTATAATCACGTTACTACAGAACATTTATTAGATTAAGTGTTTATCAAAAAGTAAAAATAATAACTGGAACAAACTTGTTTTTTCTTGCTTTATTGTTTATGATCTACATTTATTTGTTGTTTGTTTCCAAGTACATATTCAGGTGTATATTCCGCATTATTGTTATTCATCTATGGACATTTGCTGTTTCACCTTGAGGTTACTTTGATTCAGAAACAAAAATAACTATGCAGTTATAAAAATAAGTACATAATTTTTTAAGTTTATAAAACATCTGGACAATAGATTTTCTTCAAAAGAAAACAATTAATCATAAGGTAATATCTATTTTCAGCATGTATAACAGAAACATGGAAAGTTACCATCCTGCTTATTTTAATTCCGGTTATATATGCATTTGCTGTTTTATTGTTTGGTGTCTTTATGAAAAAACTCAGGTAATAATCTTGATTATATTTTTTATAACCTGTGTTAAAGATTTTGAATCACGGGCAACAACTACACAACTACATTAAAGGAAGGGCTAAGACCATTTAACAGTGATTAATTAAGGCCATTATTATATGAATAAGGAAGATGCAATTAAAAACCTAGCATAAAGCTCAGATGAGCTATTGGAATGGTTCATCATCTGTAGTCAGTCGTGCGTCATCCGCATGGCGTTAACTTTTAACATTTTAATCTTCTTCTCTCAAACTAATGGTTTTAATTTGATGAAACTTGGTTGTTAACATGTTTTGATTAAGGCCTTTCAGAAGGAGTTATGTTCTCTTGCAGCCCATAAATATGCTTTGTATTTGTATTTTATGAAGGCATATATTTTGAAATATTTTTGGTATTGATATGAGGATTATTGTTTATATAATTAAAGGTCATACATTCAAAAGTCAGGGTTTTATAGGAATACTGAATATTTAATTTATATAAAACAAACTTTATATCAAATATCTTTTTCCTTAGGCAAGTATATTAGAAAATTGTAGGAATATTTGATAAATGGTTCAAGGCCTTAGAATTAAGGCCCAAGATTGCAACAAAAGAATAAAATTGTTAATTATTTTGGTTGTAATCATGTTTGGGTTAATGCCTTACAGATTTGCACAAATGAAGGACTTATGTTCTCTTGCAGCCCTACAATAAATGTGTTTTGTATTTCTATTTTTATAAAGGCATATATATTGGAATATGAAATTATAATCTGTTTAATTTAATTTGTATTTCTTTCATTATTCTATTTCAGAAAAAGATGTGCAGGGTGTTAGTCAGATGTTACTTCAAAAAGTAAAAAGAAAATGTCAAGGGAAGTGAAGCTATGTTGAAGAAATATATGTGACTCTAACAAAAATCATCAATCCTCATGATACATGTTGAGCTAAAATAGCTTGAATTTGAAACAGAATATGTAACTTATTTCAAAATATTAGGAATTCAAAATATGTACCTTGCGAGATGACAGAGAAACAGACTTCCAAAAAAAATAAATGCCTTCTGGATGATGTAAAATCCACATATTATTTAAGAAATAGAATCTCGTATGCTATGTGTTGAGTCACTTCCACCTATAAACTAATTTTTATAGACATTTATTCCATCCATACATTGATACATCAGGTGTTTCATCTAGAATTCAGTTATAAAGCTTAAGCATCATGTATCAAAACATATAATGTATCAAAATTCTCGTATCTCTATTAGATAAGATTGTTGTCATCAAAAATCCCGAAACTACAAATATAAGTAGATAAGGGAATTTTTCCTTACGTGTAAACTGTCATAATTCCCGAAACTACGACGAGATGTATATTTGTGATTTTTGAAGAAAAATTGTTTACTCGATGCAGATTTAGATTTTCTACCTTAGAGGCAGAATTGCGAGTTTTGCTGCTGTTTTTCAGTTTTGATAGCATTTGTATTTTGAACATCCAATAACATTAAGCAAGGAACAGTTAGACTATGTTTCAAGACACAGCAATGGATTTTGAGAATTTTCGATTCCACGCGCAACATTTTCATGCTAAGTTCCAGACATTGACAGTGCTCTAGTACATAGATTATTTAATGCTAAAAAACTATATTGGCTTTATTTAACTGAAAGCAAACTGTCTATTTTATGTTTTTAGAATATTTGCCAAACCTAAAAATATTGAATGTATCAGAGTGTTTAAATCTTGTAGATAATGATTTTCATGCAATTACTTATTGCAAAAAGCTTTATCATTTATTTGTTTCATTTTCAGCAATTAATTGTTGTCAGTATTACTACTGAATTGCGATCAACAGTGCTTGATGTTTCTGGTGTAAAGTTTACACTAGAGCAATGCCGACAGTTGTTTGAATCAAGCTAAAAACTTAATTATTAGTTAGTATAAGTTAGAGGACAGTGAAAGTGCTCATGGTTTCGAACGGTTGTTAAGATATTATATTGACTGTAACATTGTGAGAAAATATTAAAATGATATCTAGGGGTAACTATTTAGTGGATCTTGCTTTAAAAAACCATTCCCCTGTCTATCATGTCGAAAAGGAAAAAGAAGGATCCCAACAACACCATGAAAGAGAGGTCTGTAAAGATTTGTGAATGATAATCTTAGGCTGTCTGTAAATTTCAGAATGTGAAATATAGGTTAACATTTTTGATTGATTTTTCCATCTTTTTAGAATTAGGTTTCTTTAACAGTTTAGATTAAGAATTATTTTTTAAGATTGTATTAGACTTGAAGTCTCCGTTATATTAGATATTTCTATTTTGTAATTTAATTTTGTGATTGGATACAATATGATGTTTGTAAATATTGTAAATTATTCTTAAGTAGTTTTAGTTTTTGAGTCTTGAGAGAGTATTCAAAAGCATCATATCCTGAACCAATAAAACATCATTGCCAGGTCAAATTTAATAAGTACATGCTATCAAATGAGCTACAGGTGGACAATAAAAGGGAAAAAAGCCAAATGTTATATTGGTTCAGGCGATTTTGGGTTGTGAAAATACTGTTGTGTTGAAAATAATGTAAATGTCTTTAGTAAACATACATAGAAATTTCTGCAAAGATTCAGAACTAAATTTTACACATATTGTTTGAATAAAATGGTATGTTATGGAATGTAACATCACTTTAAACTTTTTTGAATAAAAAAAGTATACACAATTTTACCCTAACGGCAATAACTATTCAAAAATACCTTATCTACACAACAACATATGATAAAACGACTTAAAACTTAGACCATTACCTACGCTGGGTCAATATTTCTCCATATCACAGTTTTTTTTCAGCAAAACTTGATGTTGAAGCATTCCATCTAGAATAGATCAAATGTTTTAAGTTTGATTTTTATGTTTTATTTATTTAATTAGTTTGTGTTACAAAGTTGACTTCATTCGTTTATAATCTAGCCAATATATATCAGGCCCCAGTTTCACAATCATTCACTCAACTGAGTGTACACTCAACTCCAATTCGGGAATATTTCAATGTCAATTTCTAAGACATACCATAATCAAAATTGAATATCTAATGTAATATTTAAATTGTTTAGTGTAGGTTTGTTAAACAAAATGAAACACTGTCTCATAAAACTTAAAATTTCAAAAATATTGATTAGAGAAAAATGGGAATATTTGAGTTGAGTGTACACTCAGCTGAGTGAATGATTGTGAAACTGGGGCCAGGTATATAATTGTTTCGTAACCTGCATTTTTGCCAAGCTAGAACACCATCCTTGCGAACTTAAAATGTAGAAGTCTATGGCCATTACTTTGAGACCATATTTGTCCAAGCAACTGTTCTTCCATCAAAAATTTGAGTTTTAGCATTCTATCCTATGTAGGATCGGGTATTTTGTTAAGTTTATTTATTAATATATTTATTAACATTCCATCCCTAATTTATTTATAAAGTATTTTATCTTCAATATATATATTTAGTTAAAGTTTGTATTTACATGATAATCTACTCTACATAAATTTTTTTTTTTTTTTAAATAATTATGATTCTAGTGCTAGATTTTATATGAAGTTTTCAAGGTTGTTGATTTTATTAGCTAATAATTTGTCAAGACAACACTATATAGAATTTTCAACAAAAAATACCAGTAGATAAAAAATATTTGGGTATATTGATAATTAAATTCCAGTGTTTTTCTTTGAAATGTCTTTTCGACTATGAACTTTTTCCAACTTTATTTTTAGCTCACCTAAGCTAAAGTGTCAGATAAGCTATTGCTATCCATCTTCGTCCGTCTTCCATCGTGTGTCATTCGTTGAGCGAAAACTTTTAATATTAATTTCGAAAGCCACTGGGCCAAATTTAATAAAACTTAGTAACCGTCATGCCTGGGTGAAGGCCTTTGCCGATAATCACAAATAAAGGAGTTAGGTCCAAATGGGGCCCAATAAGGGGGAAATAGTGAAAAAACTTTTAAATTTTCTGAATGCACAAGAGATATACCTAACTTATTTCATGTATAATGAACTTCGGTCATCTAGTTTCAGATTTTCTACTGCTATCCATCTCATCTGTTGTGCGAAGTACATCGTAATTTCAATCTTTACCTCAAAAACCACTTTGTTAAATTTAATGAAATTTGCTCACCATTATGCCTAGGTAAAAGGCCTTTCAGATTTGCACAAATAAAAAAGTTATGTCTATTTTAGCTCCCGTAAGGGTGGGGGGGTTGTAAAAAAATCTTCTTCTTTGAATGTACAAAAGATATACCTGAGTAAATTTATGTAAAATGTTCGTATGTTATCTAGTTTCAGATTTGCACAAAGGCTAGCAATGGGGCTTATAATGAGGAATTGACAATGCAATTATTCGGGAAATTGCTAAAAATGCTATATTTGTTTATATATCTTGAAACCTATCAACTTTTTGTATAGGCATGTATTTTACAAAATTGAAGATATGGATGCAGCAAATCTTAAATATATATGGTTTAAGGTCGTAAATTGAAAAGTTCATGTCACAGTTAGAGAAGAAGCCAGAACTTGTTAATTATTTTGAAAACTATTAAATTTTTGTATAGCCATGCATGTTAAAATATTATAGGTAATATTGTGACGGTGATTTTTATATAAGGTTCAAGGTCATACGTTCAAAGGTCAAGATCATAACTGCATAAGAGAATTAAATTGCTAATTATCTTCATTACTATTAACTTTTTGTAAAGGCATGTATATTAGAGTATTGAAGTTATGATATGTTGATGTTTTTGACATACGTTAAAGTTCATACATTCAAAGGTCAAGGTCATAGCTGCATATAAAAATTGAAATCGCTAATTATCTAGAAAACAATAAACATTTTGTATAGGCATGTCACTTAGTGTATCGTGGGTATTTTGTTATACGATTCAAGGTCATGGGTTCAAAGGTCAAGGCCACAGCTCCATGAATAGACTGTAATTCTTAATGATTTTAAAACTACAGTAGTTACGCTTTGTATGGGCAGGTGTATATTGTTTTATTGTAGCTATTGATTAGCTACCTTTAAATTTAATGTAACTAGATATTTCTAATTAAGTACTGTTGCAGTTCTAAATTTTTTTTTCTGTTATTTATATGCTGTCTATTAGAAGAATTTTGGACATATTCTTAGGTGAGCGTTATGACCCATGGGCCCTAGTTTTGTTATCTATTAATTTTTTAACGACAACAATGCTATTATTCTTAGTTCAAATACAGTAGATTTTCGATGGCTCGAAGTCCACGCGACTTCGACTAAATATTCGAGCCATCGGGGGGTTCGAGCGATCGAACATCGAGATATGATTGGAGGTTCATGTTCTCATCACAGGGGCTTGTATTTATTGATAATTCCCTTTTTCAGACAAATACCCTCTTTCTGGCCAAAATTCAGTCAATAAATACAAGCCCCTGTGGTTCTCATGTTTACCGACCGTTAAAGAATCTTTAAATTTGTTTTACATGTAAATAAACTAAAAGGTCAAATTATGAAAAGTCCGAATTAAAAATCCTTTATTTATCACGAAATATTTGATAAAAAATAATTTAAAAAATAACATGTCCCAATTAGAAAACAAAATTCATTTCAAAACATATGTTGACCTGCAATCTGCCGTATGAAGTTATATGGCTACGGGGTTAGAATATGGCACTTTATTTTAATTTCAACAGGTAATGATACAAAATAAGCTTTCTTTATTCTTTGTTGCACATGTAATACTTTAAAGAAAAACAATACAAACCACAATCATTACCGGTCGTTTTAATCACGGGAAATAACAATAATACACATTACTATACATATTCCAAGGGCATGTAAATTACAGAATCCTGATGTGCAATTATAAGGCTCGAGCGACTGAGATTAAAGAACTGAGCATATCGACATTCTCTTCGTAGGTTAATTAATAATTAATTAATTAATTTTAGGTAACTGTCTAGATTAATCATTTCGTTCCACTCTATTACTTTTGATGAACTCTGTAATATGGCTTCAGCTTGTGTTTTGTTTACAATGACCAGGACCACATTTCCTTCTGGCAAAATTTGTATTCGAGCGAAAGAAGTTGAATTTTGACTAAATTTATACTTTTGAAAAATATTTATTGTTCGAGCGAGCGGGGGTATTCGAGTAAAGAAGTTTGAGCCATCGAGGGTTGTTTACATAGGATATAATAGGAAATTGGTCGGGACCAACAGGTGACTTCGAGTTATCCGGGGTCTTCGAGGCAACGACGTTCGAGCCATCGAAGTTTTACTGTACTTAATATAAAAGAACTGTGATATACTATCTTATTGCAATACATTTAAATGCATATAATTTGTTCATATATATATGTGTGTGTGTGTGTGTGTGTGTGTGTGTGTGTGTGTGTGTTTCTTCTTATATTTTAAATGCCATTGCTTTTTTGAATGATTGCAATGCAATTTATTTTATATTATATTTTGTCCTGTTTAATGCAGAAATCTATACTCAGTGGTCTCTGTAATGTGTTTTAACTTAAAATGACAGTTTGTAGGGCTTTTTTGTAACTGTTTGGATCATGACCTGGATGTCTGCCGGGAAATTAATGATGTCTCCCTCGTCAGTGAATATTTATTTGTTGATTGTTCTATAAAAAACAATAAAACAAACATACCAGTTCCTGTCCATATCACAATCCCAAAAACAAAGTAAAAACTTTGCAAACTTGCAAAATAGGTGATACATGTGAACTTCCATCAAGGAAGTGAGGCCGGGTGCTCCTGAAGGGTAAGCACCTCCTGTTTAGCTAGCTACAACCGTCACGTGCAAGTCAATTTTGAGAATGAAAGGAACAAAGAACTATGGTAAGTCAAATATATCCAGTATAAGTTGGGATACAGTGACTACATACTTATCAACAATATTGTGATGACGGCCATAAAACTTTTTAAGGGCCCTGATTAGCCTAGGCTTGCAATATCCTTGTGTCAATAATTTAATTGTAAGTAAATTGCTTCGTTGTATTGACCGGATCACACGGCATACATCGCCAACTTAGCCAGTGTAAGACAAAAAAGTATTACCTATCTTCTAGACAAATATATTCCTGTGAAAAAAAGGAAAATGTTCAATTTTTGTATATGTATTCTACGAAATTCTAGGGCTTCAATGATTAATTTTTTTTTCTGGCCTCACAAACGTTGAAAGCAGTTTAAATAAAGAATGTCGTCTATTTGTTTGATCGTACACAGAGGTCTCCTGTTTTTAAATGATTTTATCACTTTTGGCCTATACAAACTATTTTGATAATTAAGAAGCACTTTTTTAATTTAAACTGAATCATTTGTCTATATGCTTTAGATTGCACGGTTTAATTTTTTATAAAATGTTTGATTTTAAAATTTGAATAAATACAACATGTATATTCAAATTGAAGATCTGAATGGTTAATACTTTAAGGGTTCAACCAGATACAAAAAACAGAGCTTTATTTTTATATTATATGGCACATGGTAGTATTCTGTTAATACTTTAACTTTAGTTAAGCTTATATTTAATTTAATTTAGATTTATTGAATTTATTTATTTTCCCTTTACAGAAACCAGTTTACATTATATTTCTTTTTCAGTCCAGTATTCCAATTTACAATATTTTATTGTTTTCTTTTCTGTGTATCTGTCCTGTTGTGTAACTTGACTATGTCCAATATTGTCTACCTCGGTGGTGTAATGTTTATGTAATTGGTACATTTGCTGTGTGTCATGTGACTTATGGTCAATGTATTTTTAGACTGGATTGACTTGTTTCAGTTGACTGTATTGTTTTATACTGTGGGGTTTTCACACTCTGTGAGAACACCAAGGACATTGCTGGGTGTAGGACATAAAATATAAGTTCAGATATATCTTTAAAATAATTGCTAAATGGGATAAACCAATAACTTGGTAAGACATTATTTAATTTTTAACTGAATATTTACTTCATAAATTTAATTTTAATCATAAAAATATATAAAATCCCTTTATAAATTATATTTTCTTAATTTGGTTTCAGCATTTGAATTTTAATAAAATTCATTTTAATAAAATTCAAATGAATATGTTCAGTTCTTAAAGTATTGATAAAAATATATTATTCTAAGACTTTAGTTTATAACAACGAAATAAATATTTTATTAAATCATCAAAATGTTTATGTTCTTGACCATGCCCATAGTATATCGGGTTAATATTTTTAATTCCAGAGAACACCATGAATTGTACATGTATATGTAAGAATCCAGGGATCTCCATCCCATTGAGGGAGTAAGTGTATTATATCTAAATGCATGAAAAATGCTATATTTTTCATAAATACTTTTATATTTATATTTTTGGTAATTATTATTTTGTAAGTGCAGTATTAATAAATTCAGTTATTTTTTCTATTTTTTATAAAGTTTTTTGTTTCAAATGGTTAAAAAATCATGTTTGAAATGGTTAATTGTTTTAATTTTCATTTTTCTGAAATATATATATATTTTGAAATGCAATATAATTGAAAGAGAGAGAGATAATATTGTTTTGTTTGTATTGTTTGTGAGAGGGTAACTAAAGTCTGTTTCATTATTTGTATATTTTAGGATCTATTTAAAAGAACAATAAAATAAATTAAAACTGCTGAGATGTTGCAAATCAATTATTTAACACTGGCTACATCTATAGAATATGAAATTTAACTATTATTTCATTGTGTTAAGTTACAAGCTTAAATGAGTATGAACATTAGTTAAACCCTGGAAAAATTACTTTTTCAATTTAAGCTGTACACGTGTTTACTTTTAAGCTTTGTAATGCATTCTCGTTTCTTAAATATTTCTTTTAAATTGATTTTACACCATTAAATTATTCTATTCTTTTTTGTTTTAGGCGTTTTGATTGTTCAGATGTTTCCTGTTATTTTTGCATCAGAGAATTTTTTCTGTTACCGGAACTACTTTTCTGACCTAATTCTATGTATTCATGTCCCGCATATTACAGAAAAACAAAACAAAAAAGAATATGTTATTATTTTGCCTGAAGATCGTTTTTGTGTTGAAAATATAGGATAATCAAAAAAAAAATTTTCTTTTACCTTTTTTATTCATTTTTCTTTTCAAAATATTAATTAAACCAACACAAATTCATGAGTGATTTTTCCTGCTGCATGTAGTCTCAATAGCTAATCACTTGGCTATAAACATGGCTTCCAGTGGTGATGACACTGATTATTTGGAAGAAGTTAACTTCCAATTTACTAATTTAAATGAGTCTCTGCAATTGAATACCTAACAGAAGTGGAAATTGTGTTAAAACTCATTGAGGATAATAATAAAGAAGGTGGACTGGAAACAGTAAAAATATTGATCAGACAGAAACTGCACATTATGAACTACTTGACTATGAACCTATGGTTAGCACTGGAGCATTAAAGTCATATGATGCAAGCACAAGCAAAGAGCTGTAAGTTTCATTGCAACAAAACAAAAACATTGTAATTAATAACAACATTGCACCTTGCCATCCCCCAAATAGATTTAAGTATGTTTCAGAAAAACAGCTACAATAATATTAAGATTCTAAACAGTCTGAGGCTACGAATAGAAACACAAAATGGAGAAATACTCAAGGTGTTTAATTTTAAAGAAAAATTAAATACACAACAATGTTTCGTGAGCTCCCAAACCAGGATTCGAACCTGGACCTCCCAGAGTGAACTGGGTGCTATCTTTTGATAAACTTGGGTAATAAACACAAAACAAAGTTGTGTATATCTCCTAGCCTATATCAATTTTAGTTTTATTTTTTTAATATTGATAAACTTTGTTAAACTGTCAACTTAGTCAAAATTATGAAAATCACATTTGGTACAAAAATCATTTGAAACAAAACAATTTTTTTTAAAAAGTAATATAAATGTATGTTTATAATTTCATAATTAAAACTAAAAGGCATAATTTGGATATGGATTCTATAATTTTGGAACTTTAAATTAATTAGTTTTCAACTGTTTGGCTTATGTTTTATGTATCAAACTTTTCGGCCCCTAGTGTCACTGATGAAAAATGATTTTCCGAAATGTGCACATCTGGCACCTCAACATTTAACATGTCTTTGTGTTTAATATATTTTCTTACCCTGAGCGGATATCTCTGCTGGTGGAGTTAACTCACCGAGTGCATCCATAACTCAGTAGGCTGTACATTGTGCTGACTGGAAATATACCATTTATTTAAAAAAAAAATAAATTTATTTAAAACTAAATTTTTTTTCCTCATGCAAAGCATTCCTTAGCTAGATTTCGATTCTATAATTTTGGAACTTTAATTAATTTTTAACTGTTTGGCGTATGCTATTTATGTATCAAACTTTTTGGCCCAAAGTGTCACTCATGTGGAATGATTTTCAGAAATGTGCACATCCGTCCCATCAAAATTTAACAGGTATTCGTGTTAAATATTTACAGACTAACTGGATCCGATTAGAACATCTGAAGATTTTAATAATAAAGCATTTTGTCTGTTTTAATGCAAATTTAATCATAAATTGTATGCTATTTTACAGACAAACTGGATCTAAAAAAACATCTAGACTCTTACTCAAAATATAATATTTTTTTCCTGTTTTAATGCAAATTTTTGTAATAAAATTGGGAAAGTTTTATGGCTTATATTTAAAAAAATAATATTTCAGTGTTTTTATTTTTCAAAATTTATTATCAATTTCATTATTATTTTTTTAATCTATTTTTTTTTAATTGCAATTCAAAGTGAAAACATGGAAAATGAATTTTTTTTCTCCCAACAGAATGGAGGCTGGAAACACAAAGGGAGGGGGATCAACAGATTTAGAAACAATATATGCTCATAATTTAAACAAACTTCTTGTGACATTTTATGTCGAAATGACACTAAAAGACCCTGAAAGAAGAACGACAAAACTTTCTGGCCACTGAGCAAGCTGAGGAGTATAACAAAAACACTATGAAAAATTTAAGGGGAGCAATAAATCGTTATCTCTCAGTTTTAAAACGGGATAGGAATATTATGTGTGACAAAGAGTTCCGGGAAACAAATGACACACTCGATGGTAAATTAAAATTCAACCTCCAAAATTGTTTTGGAACTCCCTGTAGAACAAAAAAATAATGTCACCAATTTGCAACCAACCTTCTTTCGAGTGTAATCCTGTTATTTTGTGGTACCATGTGTGGAGCAGTTTGGCCGTGAATTTCGTTAGTCGTGGTCTTAAATATCACGACTAACATTAAATCCCTTTGTATTCAATAAAGATGAAACTAACAAAGATTATGTTGAACATGACACGAAAGAAAAAATTGGCAAGGCGGTTTAAATGGGAACGAAATATTTATCGGATATACGCATTTACGCCGTTGTCCTGTTGTATCACTTAAAATGTTTCTGTTGAAATCTGGTCCAACCGCAAATATGCTTTTTTACCGATTGCATACCTGAGGCTATTTAAAATTCAAACGTTCGCACCGTTTGGTACAAAAATGAGCACATGAAAAACTACAGGTTCACTGATATCAGACATATCTAAAAATGCTGAATGCCAGTTTAATTACACTGCACACTGCATCATAGCAACCTGTTTACAGGCCATGAATGACGCCGGGTATGAACTGCGGCTTAACATGCATTTTACTTGACATCGCAGTGAAAGCTCTGTCCTTTTATATAGCAGGAGATGTTCAACACAACAATCACAACAAATCAGTAACACTCTGTCGTCACTATCTGCGGGCAGCATACAGCCCGCCAAGCAAGCACTTTGCCCTCAATTAAGTCTTCAGTCTCGTCCAAATGCAACCGTTGGAAATCCATTAATGTTCACAACAAGTAATTTACTTGCATTTGGATTCATTTCTCATTCTTTAGTCCACAATTGTACATTGTTTAACGGTAACAACAATAAGACCGTGTAAGTTAAACTCCATATGTGACATTGCATTGAGCAATTAACCTGATAAATGGCTGACACTAGCCTGTCGGCGGTTGTCATGGATGACATAACAATAAAATAAATTCCATTCCTATAATAAACGGGTATTGTAATTAATGAATTGATGTAAAATACTTATAAGTGTTCAAAGAAAATATTAAATATGTGCAAATTTTTTAAGGCATTTCACCGTGCTACAGTTAGGTTTCCTATACTTTGTCTGTATTAAGTTTGCAAAGCTTGTTAACCTTGACACATTAAATATACATGACCCACATTAATGAAAGTGTAAAAGAAGTATATGAGAAGACAATTCCAAATATATAGAGTAAACTTGAAGGTGAGAGTAGGGAGAGATTAAAGCTAAAGTTATTAGGAAGGATATGGATGTGGAACTTATTTATTAGAGTGATAGAAGGGTCAGGGGAAGGCAGGTCAAGAGAAACATAACAAAAAATCAGAGATTTCTTGTTTAAGAGGGATATAATGTCAGAAAATTTGTACAAAATGCGCCATTACAAGCAGTGCATAGGCTTTCTGGGGATATCAAAGACAAGAAAAGCATTATTGTCAATTTCATGAGTGTTTTCGATAGGAATGGTGTCTTTCAAGCTGTCAAGAACTTACAAGAAGGTTGTGGCTATAGTATTGCCCCTTATCCCCGAACCTGAGGCAACCTGGGAAAGGTCTATGATGCTACAGAAGGTAAGACAGATGCCAGAGTCTGCGAGAAAAGACACAGACTTGTATATGTTAAAAAAGCCCCTTTGTCATGCTTTTTAGAAAAACAGACTGAATTATAAAACATGCATGATATGTTTACAATATTAACTTCGGATAAATTTTATATTATAAACACTTAAATTCAATTCAAATACATAAATAACAAATACTTCCTTTACTCATTTAAGCATCACGTGGTATGTTTACATACATAAAGTACATATACAAATACTCTTTCATTACAAATACATTCATTAATTTCCAACTTTTTGGCTTATATATTTTTTATGTATCAAACTTTTCGGTCTTAGTGTCACTGATGAGGAATTAATTTCCGAAATGTGCACATCTGGCACATCAAAATTTAACTGGTATTTGTATTATATATTTACTACCCCTGAGCGGGTACCGCTGCTGGTGGAATAAAACTCCCCGAGGGTATCCATAACTCAGTAGGCAGTACTTTGTGCTGTCAGAAAATGTACCATTTAGCAAAATTTGCAGTCGTCTAAAATTTGAAATTTATTTAAAACTAAGGTTTGTTCCCTCATGCAAAGCATTCCTTAGCTGGATTTGGATTTATATAATTTTGAAACTTTAGATTCATTATTTTCAACTGTTTGGCTTATATATTTTTATGTATCAAACTTTTCGGTCTTAGTGTCACTGATGAGGAATTAATTTCCGAAATGTGCACATCTGGCACATCAAAATTTAACTGGTATTTGTATTATATATTTACCTGTATATATAAGAGTCATGTATGTCCATTTGTCGTGGTATATCATGATATAAATACATGAAGATAAATGTATTCCCATTTCCTGATGAAGAACGAATGTTTATACTGTATCATAAATTTTGGAATTGCAAAAAAACTCAAATACTTTCTTTTTCGGTTTTAGTTGTCGATAAAAGATATACGAGGTTATGCTTACTTACACCTTAAGGCAGGTTGTATACGATCTACAGCGCAGTCAACCTTATAGAAGGGTAGATACGAAAAATTAACACATAAAGACGTAAATGAATACATCGATAACGTGGTTTTTGTTACCCATGGTTTAAACGTCACCTGTGATTATAAAGATTGCCATCGGATCGTGAATAACACAAATACCAGTTGCATTTTGATGTGACAGATGTGCACATTTCGAAAATCCATTTCTCATCAGTGACATTAAGACCAAAAAAGTTTGATAACAAAAACATAAGCCGAACAGTTGGAAATTAATGAATGTAAAGTTCCAGAATTATATAAATCTTAATGCAGCTAAGGAATGCTTTGCATGAGAGAACATACCCCAGTTTTAAACAAATTTTACGATTTAAGGAAGCTGAAATTTTGCTAAATGGTACATTATATCGGTTATTTTCTATGTATCTTTACACGCCTGTCTTTGACAGGTTAGTATTAATTGATTATTTTAATGAAGTTTTACGTCCGAGAATATTTCACTTATATCGAGACTTCACCAGTTAAAGGTGAAGTATCAGAAATTTTGAGCTTTGAAGTGCGCTTAGGGCAATGTGCAGGGAGGGTTCCTTTTCGTGCCGCGCCTGCCGTGACACGGGACATCGGTTTTCAATGTTTCTTCCGAAGGACGTCACAGGTTAGTATCCAACAGGAACACCTACCAAACAATAGACAAATATGCAGATGTTCACGTTAGATACAAACCCCGACAAGCTTCAATGATTCCTGAAGAACAATTGAGTTGTTCAACCATGACTTTTTATGAAGTTTGAGAGAGAGAGAGAGAGAGAGAGAGAGAGAGAGAGAGAGAGAGAGAGAGCATTTTAAATACTAAATATAAATTGGTATATCCCTTCATCATATCGTTTCCTCATCCTTTATATATATTTCCAATCTCTTGATAATATTTAGTTTTCAACATTTTTGAAGATAGCACTACTGATTAAAAATTGTGCTGTTAAATTTAATTCGGGTATAAGAGTATTCAATATGTAAATCAAACTTTGCTATCGCCGGGCTTATGTGAGATGTTTAACTAGTCGTTCGTAATTAAGTCTGAATATTAATGAAAATATTCACACAGAAACAGTAATAAAAGGTAATGTTTTACCTTTCGAATGGAATTTAACTCAGTTGGTCCTCCCTCATCTGAAATAGTCATAGTTGATAAATTGACTGCCTTCTTTGAAATGTTTAAAACGTCCGATTTTCCTTCATCGGGCACTTCTATAAATGTGTTTTGGTTGATGAAAATATTGTCACTTTTTCTTTCGTATTCTAAAATTTTAGAGCCTGACTTAGTACTTCACCGAAATCATATCCGGTGTCCGTTATGTTTGAAGTTTTGTGTGCGAATACCCCAAAACTGCGCTTATTGAAAACTCCTCACGTTAATTTATTTACAATATATGAAATGTATAAGTATGTAATCGAGCGATGTGTTAGTCGGGTATTAGCTTAGATGATCGGTGTTCATGTATTTTAAAAAAAAACTTGTCCTCGTGCAGCAACACCTTGAGCCCTTCCGTCTCTCGGTTTTACATTCGTACGAGGACATGTTTTTTAAATACATGAACACTAACTCAGTTGATATCCTATTCGTCGTATAAAATGTCATGACCATTTGTTTCTTTTTTTACCAACAAATGTAGAATACAAATAGAAGGTCATGTTCATTTGCTTATTTTTTACATGCATTTATAGAATACCTGTAGAAAATTATGTCGAAATGTTTAAGTTTTACCTGCACATATAGAATATCGACATATTCTTCCTATAGAAAGCCATGCCCGTCTGTTTGAATTTGTATAGAACACTGTATAGTTTAAATGAACTTTAACACCATGCATGCAAGTCTGTCTGTACGATCCATTTTTGCGATGAAAAATGGATTAAAGTTTTGTACACGATTTTTTTAATTGATGAGAAAAAACCCAGATATTTCGATACCCGTTATTCCTGTCGTTAACTGATTATTACGCACGTGGTTTTGTTTACATACGTTTAACTACAGATATAGAATATCGATTTTTCCCACCTGTAGAATGTTTTATCTGATGTCTACGGCGAAATATAATACTGTAAAAAGTCATATACATGTATATAAGCGTAATTTCTCCTATATCTTGGATAAAAATATTTAAAATTTAACAGAAAAATATTTCCTTTCCGTTTAATTTTGCTACATCCCAATTTACATCATGACATCTTTGTCATTCTTCTAAATACCTTGTGGTTATACTCGTTATACATAGCGTATATCGATGATGTCTGGAAGTAACTCACTTTCGGAATTTTAATTTTCGCCGTTTTAGTTGATATGTTTATGATTTCTTGGACCTAAAAGGCCTTTGTCCGTTTTAATATGGCTTTTTTTTACTTTTTTAATATTTTTTCTTGCAGATACAGAACAGGTTTATGCTAAAGGGTCGTCTTGTGAATTGTCCATTTCCTACCCGTTTATTTTAACTTACGATAACCAAATGTTGAAGGCGCGAAACATATTTACCAGGTTTCATGAACAGCTGAGCTTTGTAATCGAAATCTGCAAAAGCACCAAAACTTTATCACACTGCATCGGATAGTCAGAAATACCAAATGAATGGGAGAATCAAAAATTTGCCATTATATATATATATATATATATATATATATATATATATATATATATATATATAAAAAACAAGTCATATTAGTTATAAATGATTCTATCGAACAAAGGAAATGAGATCTTTCCCACCTGTAATATACATATACAGGCCATCCATATCTTACTTTAAACTAGTTAATCGCATGTAATTAATGAACTTTGAAATTGAGTGTTTATCTATTCTCGAATTGATATAGTGTTCTATATCCACAGTCAACAATTAAATTGTTTTTAGTTTACTTCGTTGTAGAAAGTCCCCGTATTAACTGTAAAACGTATACCCCATACACAGACGAAGCAGCTATATTACTACAAAGAAACGGAAAGTTGACAATAGAAAAATTAAAGTCATCAAGTTTGTCGTATAGCTTCAGATATAACCTTTTGTAGGTGTTATAATTGATGTTACATGTCCAAATCTGAAGCAGAATATGAAATATCTGCCGTGTCTTTTATTTCAAGCTCACTTAGATAGACAGCATTCACATATTCTCTAAATTTGGGATAATTAAGAGATAGAACGTCATCTACTTATTTAGTTGAATGATTAGCGGCAGATTTGATAAGGTTTTGTATAAATTCTGATTTATATGAATAAAGAAACAAATCAGGCAACGGTGCAGTTTGTGACAATTGGTATACCGACTGAGTGTTGGAAAATTATATTGCCAAACACAACAAATATTAATGTCTGCTTGAAAAATGAATCTTTAATTATCACTCGAGATTTTAATGCAGTTCAAGATCATGAATAAGATACTTTTGATTACAATAGAATGAAAAAGGTACACATGGCGACAAAAAAGTAATACATGTACTAAATGAAGCTTAACAATTTTATTTTTTTAATCTTTATAGTCTAAAAAGTGGTTGATGTTGTATGGACTTAGAAAATTATCAACATTAAATATTTTAACAAAAGGGTTTGGGAAAGTTTGCAGATTAGAATGTTTAACGATGCTCATTCTCCTCTGGCACTCTAAGCTGCCCACCATCTGTATAGGACTTTCTACTTTCAAATCAACAAAAGCTTGTCTTAATTTTGTTAAATATAATACCAACAGTTTGCCATTGCTTTCGCTGATAATTTAAAATTAAGTTTAAAAACCACACATCCTTTTTAGTAGATTTAAGGCAGCTAACAGGCTTTTGTCATAACAAATAATGTTTTTATCTACATAGTGTTAAAATCAACTAAATTTATTAAAATTACAAAAAATGGTCTAAAAATGTTCTGTTGAGAAAAATATTGTTATAAGTATTATTTTATATATTCGGGTACGATGGGTTGTTGAAACTGCTGATGCAAAAATCAAAAGGTGGACATACATACAAGTTTCATATATTGAAGATAATGTGCACATCGTTTGTTCCATCTGTAACAGGGTTGTACCACCACAGTTAACTGGTGTGAGAAGAACTTTTGTTTAACATTATCATTCAAGACAAAATAAAACAAAGATAATTTAGAATGAGGACAAAAAATGAACAAGCCCGCTTCCACCAAAGAAAAATTGTCTTCCTATCATATAAAATTCTTAAATTTATTATTTAAATATTAAATACTACACACATTTTCATTATAATTTAAGGTATACAATATTCACATGCAAATATTATAACATTATAACATGATTTTATTTTGCTTGTTTTCAAATGGCAAAGATGACCAAGCATTAGGGACAAGAATGTTATACCTTTCCAAACAGATAAATATTTTTAAAGAGAGAGTCAAAACTGAAAATTTAGAAAAAAAACAAAACATGTTGTGTGGAATGAACTGGATTGTAATACATTCAATTTCTCACTGATTGATGGAATGGAACCACGAAACATCACCTGTTGTTCTTATCAGATTGAGATGTGTCCAACGTACGTACAAGAACAAGAACAAATGGAATTTTCGAAGAGTTTGTCCATGCTGAAGATGAAAACCTCATTGGGATCAGGATACGTAGTTTATCCAAGCAGTATTTGTTACGGATTGAATGTAGTTCCGTGTCTGTAACTGCATGGTATTACAAATGTAAAGCTGATGCTCGTGCGGTTGGAGTTTGTGCCAATATTTCTTCAGTCCTGTGACATTTAAGTTATGCAAACATTAAATATGGAGTGATGCAAATACTATTAAATATGGACTGAGGAATTGGAGTGATTTTGTGTCCGATGCAAACGATATTCTGGAGAGTATAGATTCATCATAATCTTGTTGAGGAATAACAAGATTTAAAATGATTTTCCGAGAGGATTAAAATGTTGTTTTTTCTGAGTGAAAAATAGATAATTTTGTTAACTTATAACCAAACTTCTTTTATAAATGTAGAGTGTGTCAAACACAAAGGTATGCAGCCACTATGATCTTATCGTTTTTTTTTTTTTTTTTTTTTTTTTTTTTTTTTTTTTTTTTTTTTTTTTTTTTTTTTTTGAGAAAACTTGCAAAGTGTCAGATTGTCGGATGCATCGATGTGTTTTAATATATTTACATAATACATAGTAACAGATGTTGAAATCTTGGTATGTTGATTCGATATGGCAAGATTGGAAGTTTTTCTTTCATAATGCTTACTAATGTTGTATTTTTATCAATCTGCATTGCCAGAAAACAGTCTTCTTCTTTTTTCTTGAACATTACAAACTAATTTTACTTTAAATTTTATTCATTCTAAACAAGAAAATTTCCGGTCAAATTCCACAAAATTTAAATCTACCTGAAAGGGTACACTATTTTTATTAATCTAGTAAATTTGTCAAATGTCATATGAAAATGTAACTGAAAATATATATTAATAAAAAAAAGACAAAACCCTGATCGCTTCTTTTGTACCAGTTAAATTTTACTTGTGACTTTTGGCACTATTTTTGGGGCTTAGATGAAATGTGCTCATTTTGAATTTTATGAAAACAAAACAATCAAAAGTAGCACCTGACAAGAATTTGTCATATTCTCTCTTGAATGAATTGTTTAATTGTAATTATAAATTTCAAAAGACACTTCAGTGGTACTTTACAAGACTCAATTCATCTATTACACTCTTCATTCGCATTAAATATGAGTAAATTAAGTAATGATTAATCCCTAAGGTTTATTCATATATAAAAAAAAAATACCTGAAAATCGCATTTTCAACAAACGAAACAATCTCTTTAAATTACTTTTTCCAATTTTCTAGGGCAATTTCAAAACAAGAGGCCCATGGACCTTAACGCTCACCTGGGGATATGTCCAATGTTGTTTGCAAAGTGCAATAGACAATATACTAGTATTAAGTACAGAAACTTTAAAAGTTTTCTCATGTTAAAAATAATCAAAAATATATCCACTCACATTTCATTTATAAGTAGCTTATATAATATGCATGAATGAACTGTAGTGCAATGAATAATTTCCAAATCATTAATCAATTTCAGTATACTTATGCAGCTATGTCCTTGACCTTTGAACATATATGACCTCAAACCATACATGATTGTTATGTCAATACCTACAATATTCTAATGTACATTCCAATGCATGAAATAAAAGACTTTCAAGATCATTTATAATTTTAGTATTCCTATGTTGATATGACCTTGACCTTTGAACATATAACTTTGAACCATATATCAAAATGATCGCCATGTCAATACCTACAATATTCTAATATACATGCCTATTTAAAAAGTTAAAAGTTTTCAAGATAATTAGCAATTTAAGTCTTCTTTTGCAGCTGTGACCTTGACCTTTCAACATATGACCTTGAACCATATATCAAAATTATTGTTGTCACAATACCGACAATATTATAATATACATGTCTATACAAAAAGTTTACTTTTCAAGATAATTAGCAGTAAAAGTCTTCTTTTGCAGCTGCGACCTTGACCTTTCAACATATATAACCTTGAACAATATATCAAAATGATCGTTGTCACAATACCTTCAATATTCTAATATAAATGCCTATACAAAAAGTTAATAGTTTTCAAGATAATTAGCTATTTCAGTCTTCTTTTGCAGCCGTGATCTTGACCTTTTAACATATAACCTTGAACCATATATCAAAATGATCGTTATTGCATTACCTACAACATTCTAATATACATATCTATACAAAAAGTTAATAGTTTTCAAGATATACTAACAAATACATAATTTTAAGCAATTTCTCCACTCAGTACCTTACCTTTTCCCCATTTTGAGCCCCATGGCTACCATTTGTGCAAATCTGAAACTACATGACCTAAGGATGTTATAAATGAAATAATTAAGGTATATCTCTTGTACATTCAGAGGAGAAGATTAAAATTTTTCACTATTTCCCACCTTATGGGGCCCCAATGGGACATATCTCTTTCATTTGCGCAAATCTGAAAGGGCTTCGCCAGCGCCTGGTGGTTACAAAGTTTCATTAAATTTGGCCCAGTGGTTTTGTAGAAAAAGATTAAAATGTAAAGTTTATGCACGACCCATGACACATGATGGACAAAGATGGATAGCAATATCTCATCTGAGCTGTCAGCTCAGGTGAGCTAAAAACTACTAAAATCAAAATGTCATTTTCAGATAAATACTTTGTACAAAACTATTTCTAAAATATAATAATAAAACACCTCAAAATCAATAACAAGAGGCCCTAAAGTTTCAGAGAAGGAGATTTTTAAATTTGATTTCTAATATATGCATGTGGAGATATATGGGCCCCTGTTGAGGGGCCAAAAATGGCCCTGGGGCCTTTATTTTTAAAAACCTGGTAAAGAGACTTGAGCTGATGTTAAATGCAAAATATGAAAGCTTTGGGCCTATATATGCATATGTAGATATATGGGCCCCTGGGGTGCAGCCAAAAATTACCAATGGGCCACCATTTTTAAAAACCTGGTAAAGGGACTTAAGCTGATGTTAAATGCCAAATAGGAAAGCTTAAGGCCCTACAGTTTCAGATAAGATTTTAAAACTTGATTTCCAATATATGCATTTGCAGATATATGGACCCCTGGGTTTGGGCCAAAAATGGACAGGGGGCCACCATTTGTACAAACTTGGTAAATGGGCTCAAGCTGATATTAAATGTCAAATATGAAAGCTTAAGGCTTCATGTTTTCAGAGAAAAAGATTTTCAAAGTTGATATCTCATTATAAGCCTTATTTGCACTTTTTACGAAGTGCTAAAAATGTGAAACCTGGTTTTTGACAGGGTGTCTAGAAGCCAAATATCATATCAGATTTTGCATATAACCTATGGTTTCAGAGAAGAAGCTTATTTAAGGTTTATTGCATTCTGGGTCCCTGTGACCTACTTTTGGTTGCCATGGAAATCAATTGTATAAATTTCATCTACTCCTTCTAGGGATCATTCCTGGCAAGTTTTGTTAAAATTGGCCCAGTAGTTTTAGAGTTTTTGCTGTTAACGGACAGACAGATGCACATGCCATAAGCTCATCTGGCTTTAGCCAGTCCAGCTAAACTTTGTATATTTTCAACAAAATATGTCATTTTCACATGCCTTACTTTAAACCGTTGTCATGGAAACAAGAGTGAATAAAAGACAATAATAAATTTATTTCATTATTGTATATGAGTAAAGGTTCAACCAAAATAAGTATGGATGATTTCCGAGATTGGCCCACTTTTAGGGTTTGTTGCTTATTTCCTTTTCGCAAGATATGGTGTGCTAAGGACATTAGTCTAGAAACAGGGTGCAAATTTTCTCTCAAATTTATTCAAAGCATTGTCAGAAATGTTTTAGAACATAGTGTTACACACACTGTCCAGCCTGTGGGTGCACTCTGAGCCCCGACTCCATCAAGTACGGCCACCGTTGAGTGCACTCAGCACCAGACTACAGAGTGTTTCATACATACGGGCCAAATCCTATATTCCCTCCAAACTTGGTTTGCGAGGGGATAACAAATAACTTCTTGAGCTTCTACTGTAGTAAAACATGATAGTCTAGGATTTGACAAAGTGACCTACATATTTTCCAAACATGACCATAAAGACATAGCTTTTGTAAGTCATTCTTAGAAAGAGATATTTTGACTTAAATTTGGGCTTCAATTGTTTGCTATGATTTGATCTAGTTAAAACTTCTTGAGCCAAAATGATCAATATGCAAACTGGTCTGTTTCTTCTGTGTACAGCCGTCAAGCATAAAGTTTGTTAGAGTCAGAGGAAATTCAGACTATATTCAAATCTGAACTAGCATTTTTTGTCTAGAAGACCATTCTGATCAAGTGTGATAAAGACATCAAAAGTGTTAGCAAGCACAAACTAGTGACTTAGCAGCAGAGTGGTCTTCAAATATGTGCTTACAGATCACAGTGCCTTTCACTGCTGTTTTGAATCACGTTCTATAGATCCTAGTGGGAAAAAATTTGTCAGTTGCTTGCTGAAGGTTTGTGCTTTTCTCCAAGGAACTCCAGTTTTCTTCACCATTTCAAAACTGGCCATCTCAATATAAGTATAAAAGAATCTTGACAGTGGTATAAAAGATTTCTCAAAAAGGGAATTAACTCTGCAAAAGTAAAAGCAACAGGAACCATTTACTGCTAAAAAAGAAGGGACAAGTTTAAAAAAAAAAAGTTAATTCCACTAGAGGGAGTTGATGCACAGGCTACATGGCAGACACATGCAGATTAAAAATATCTGTGGCCACTAACATAATAATGCAGGCCATGTGGTGGACAAAGATGGAGGGGAGTGGAGTTATTGGTGTTTTTTGCCCGAGTCAAGATTCTTTTCACTTATTTTGAGGCGGTCAGGGATGGTGGAGAAAACCGGAGTGCCCAGATAAAACTACTGCCGACCTTCGGCAAGCAAACTGACAAATTCTCACACTAGGATCTGTCCCAAGTGGTATTCAAACCCAGGTGCTGTGATCTGTAAGTGCACATTTTAGACCACTTGGCCACTGAGGCCCAGTGGACTAAGATGGACTCAAAGCTCATCAGTAGCATATGCCTAGGTAAGCTATAACAAAAAACACAAAAGACAAGAATAAGAAAACCAACTCAATTTTAATTCTTATGGTATTAATTTACTATTATATAAGTTCTTAATTCTGTCACCCCGTGAAAACATAACACCTGTCTCAATTGAAAAAGATACAAATCGTTTCATTTCAAATCTAGGGGTGATACGCTAAATTTTGAAATACAGCAATTCCAAACACAGAACTAGAATATAAAGTTGTTAAACCAAATAATGAATCCATGAGTAATGTGTTGTGCCTTCAATGTTATAACCAGGTAGTCTCTTCCTTCCTATACATTCGCCAACATAAAACAAGAAGTACACTTCAAGTGCCACCAAACAGTTTAAAAAGGCTTCCTACAAAATAAAAAAAAATTATCAGAATTCAAACAAGTTTTTGTCTGTCTAGAAAACAACAAGAAGATCAGTTTGTTTGGTTTAACGACCGAGTGCGCTAAAACATGTGCTAACGAGAACAAAGCTCTCACCATCTTGGTTTAAAGCTGCATGAAGTTTTTAAATTTTCCAAACATTTTTTATTTTCTAAAAATATATTTTTTAAAAAACAGATAACATCTAATTAGGATCTGTGAGATTCATTTTCTAAAATTTCATTCTTATTACCTGTAAATAAACGGAATCCTCTAACGGGTTGGTCTCTTATTATTATTATTATAAGCTTGGAGCATTCACACTGATGTACAGAGACTTGAATGAAATAAAGAAGAAATCTGACAAATTGCATTATTTGTCTGTCATTAATATCCAAATGTATTCGCAATGGTGTAATTTATCCCTTACAAAGTCACAAATGACAATGAAATTCTATGTTTAATTTTTTCGTTTTTCATCATTTTGTAAGTTGTGTTTAAGTGAACCATTTAATTACAATGTATGATGTAACCATGTTCTGAAATTAGATCCCGGTATGTGAAAATTGAAAATGAAAATTTTAGGTCAATATCAGTTGAAATAGTCAAAATAAAGAAATTCAAATCTATTTTAGGATCTTTTCAAGGGTGTCAAAGCAAACGTTCAAGTGGTGCCTACTTAGGCCCCATGCATGCATGTGTATAATGAAATTTTACAGATTGACAAAGGCACATCTACTCCAACCACAAGATGTTCCTGTGAAGTTTCATGAGGATATTTTTCTTACTGTGCCACAACATGCAAGACAAACATTGCAGAGAAAACAAATTTTGGTGAAAAAAAAATGAAAAAAAAAAGATAATAAAATAATTTATAATAATAATAATAATAATAATGAAAAATTTATGCAGAAATTTTAATAGTAAAAGAAGAATTGGAACATAAAAACAAGAAGTCTCCGACTACTATTGGGAGAATTACCAAAAAACGTTGTACCACTAAAGTCTACCAAACTACGGTACCATTAGCCATTTTGAAAATCAGTAGTTTAGGATTTTTACATTTCCATTAGTTTCTATGGCATAATTTGAAACACTAAAATTACAAAACATTTACTTTGTTTCCATGGCAATGGTCACTATTTTGAAGACTTTAAGCCCTTAAGACATGAATATTCATAACAGATTGTTCCTGTGAATTATCAAATTTGAAACCATTATCAACTCAAAAAATGACTTTATCAGAACAGGAATTTAAAAATATTATTTTAAAATGCACCAGCCCAACCCATTTCAGCTGTAACAGTAATTCATGAATATGATTTTTCTATGGGCGGTTTGTTATTTAAAGTTAATTTAAGGTGGAAGGTCTTTTAATCAAACATTTCAAATGAAAATGAAACACTGATAGCAAAGGTCTGCAAAGATCGGGAGTCTTGTTTTGCTAGTAGTAATGATGTTTGACAAAAATTTATAGTTGATTACTGAAGAGGCATAATTAATTAATTGATTAATAATCGAAATTACTTAGCAACTGTACATCAGTATTCAGTAACAAATAAAGCTGAATATATAGAGGATCTTGCATGAGTGTTTATGTAATATTGAATTTATTAAACGAGTTGAATAATTTTTTATACAACGTATGGCCTTTATTCAATAAATTCAATAAAACATAAACACGAATGCAAGATTCTATTTATTATATAACTTTGTAAAAAACGGCTTTTTCACAGATTTAAAACTTGTCTTTTTATTATAAGAAAAAAGCTGATTGACCGAAACACAACAAGTTCACTTTACCGTGTACATGCGCCAAAAGTAATCCTGCTGAAATATTAAAAGTAAACAATAGTCTGTTCGCAGGATACAAAAACAAAACAAACATTTTCAATTTAAATACAATATATCTCCTTTTTAGAAAACAAGAGGCCCAATAGGGCCTGTATCGCTCACCAGGCACATCCTTATTTATTATTTGCTTTTTCTTTTTAAATATATTCAATCAGTAAAATGTAAACAAACTCACTAGCAATATCCTTATTTTCTATTATTACAAGCACTATTAATCATAAAATTTCTTTCGATTGGCCATGTACTTTCAGAAGATTTGTGCTAAAATAAACCTTATTTGCATGTTACATAATTATTGCAAAAATGGAAAATTGTACAGAAAAACCCATTACATATGTTTTATCCCAAACATCTAGTTTCTATGTTATAAATTTCAACAAAATCCGTACATAAATAAACCCAAAATAGCCATTTTTTTATTTTTGCTATTTATAGAAATGGCAGCCATCTTGGATTTCCAACAGACATGTCGGATAAAATTTTGAATCTATACCACCTAAGGATCTTCCACATCCAATATCCTTTTAATTGGCCATGTACTTTCAGAGAAGAAGATTTTCAAAGATTTTGGCTAAAAATAAACTTTATTTGCATATTGCATAATTATTACACAAACAAAACTCGTACAGAAAAACCAGTTATATATGTTTTATCCCCAACATTCATTTTCTATGTTTCAAATTTCAACAAAATCGGTACATAAATAAACCCAAAATGGCCATTTTTTTATTTTTGCTATTTAAAGTAACGGCAGCCATCTTGAATTTCGGAAAGATATGTCAGTTACAATTTGAATCTATACCACACAATTTAAGTCTTCTTTTGCAGCTGTGACCTTGACCTTTCAACATATGACCTTGAACCGTATATCAAAATGATTGTCATGTCAATACCTACAATATTCTAATATACATGCCCATACAAAAAGTTTATAGTTCTCAAGATAATTAGCAATTTAAGTCTTCTTTTGCAGCTGTGACCTTGACCTTTCAAAATATGACCTTGAACCATATATCAAAATGATTGTCATGTCAATACCTACAATATTCTATTATACATGCCTATACAAAAAGTTAGTAGTTTTCAAGATTATAGGCAAATTAAGTATTCCGTTTGCAGCTATGACCTTGACCTTTCAATATATGAGCTTGAACCATATATCACAATGATCGTCATGTCAATACCTACAATATTCTAATATACATGCCTATACAAAAAGGATAATTAGCAATTTAAGTCTTCTTTTGCAGCTGTGACCTTGACCTTTCAACATATGAGCTTGAACCATATATCAAAATGATCGTCATGTCAATACCTACAATATTCTGATATACATGCCTATACAAAAAGGATAATTAGCAATTTAAGTCTTCTTTTGCAGCTGTGACCTTGACCTTTCAACATATGACCTTGTATCATATATCAAAATGATCTTTGTCACAATACCAACAATATTCTAATATACATGCCTATACAAAAAGTCAATTGTTTTCAAGATAATAAGCAATTAAAGTCTTTTTTGCAGCTGTGACCTTGACCTTTCAACATATGACCTTGAACCATATATCAAAATGGTTGTCATGTCAATACCTACAATATTCTAATATACATGCCTATACAAAAAGTTAATATTTTTCAAGATAATTAGCAATTTAAATCTTTTTTTGCAGTTGTGTCCTTGACCT
Source organism: Tegillarca granosa (assembly GCA_029721355.1). Taxonomy (NCBI): domain Eukaryota; kingdom Metazoa; phylum Mollusca; class Bivalvia; order Arcoida; family Arcidae; genus Tegillarca; species Tegillarca granosa. The sequence goes on along the minus strand of JARBDR010000870.1, from coordinate 36,607 downwards.
TTGAAACATATAACCTTGAATCATATATCAAAATGATCGTCATGTCAATACCTACAATATTCTAATATACATGCCTATACAAAAAGTTAAGAGTTTTCAAGATAATTAGCAATTTAAGTCTTTTTTTGCAGCTGTGACCTTGACCTTTCAACATATGACCTTGTATCATATATCAAAATGATCTTTGTCACAATACCAATAATATTCTAATATACATGCCTATACAAAAAGTCAATTGTTTTCAAGATAATAAGCAACTTTAAGTCTTTTTTTGCAGCTGTGACCTTGACCTTTCAACATATGACCTTGAACCATATATCAAAATGGTTGTATGTCAATACCTACAATATTCTAATATACATGTCTATACAAAAAGTCAATTGTTTTCAAGATAATTAGCAATTTAAGTCTTCTTTTGCAGCTGTGACCTTGACCTTACAACATATGACCTTGTACCATATAATAAAATGATCCCCATGTCAATACCTACAATATTCTAATATACATGTCTATACAAAAAGTTGATAGTTTTCAAGATAATTAGCAATTTAAGTCTAATTTTGCAGCTGTGACCTTGACCTTTCAACATATGACCTTGTATCATATATCAAAATGATCTTTGTCACAATACCAACAATATTCTAATATACATGCCTATACAAAAAGTCAATTGTTTTCAAGATAATAAGCAATTAAAGTCTTTTTTGCAGCTGTGACCTTGACCTTTCAACATATGACCTTGAACCATATATCAAAATGGTTGTCATGTCAATACCTACAATATTCTAATATACATGCCTATACAAAAAGTTGATAGTTTTCAAGATATAGTGACAAAAATATAATTTTAAGCAATTTCCCCGCTTAGTACCTTATTATTTCCCCATTTTGAGCCCCATGGCTACCATTTGTGCAAATCTGAAACTAGATGACCTAAGGATGTTATAAATGAAATAACTAAGGTATATCTCTTGTACATTCAGAGGAGAAGATTTTTAAAGTTTTTCACTATTTCCCCCCTTATGGGGCCCCAAGGGGACATAACTCTTTCATTTTTGCAAATCTGAAAGGGCTTCACCCAGGCATAATGGTTACCAAGTTTCATTAAATTTGGCCCAGTGGTTTTGGAGAAGAAGATTAAAATGTAAAGTTTACGGACGCACGCACGCACGCACGCACGCACATACACACGCCGCATCATACCATAAGCTCACGCTAGCTAAAGCTAGGTGAGCTAAAAATACAAAAGTATCAGCTTAAATAATGAATCAACAAACAGCATGTCACTGTGAACTAGGTGAATTATGTGACGTCATAGCGCGCGCACTCTGGAATGTCAACAACCTGGACAAGGATTTACAGACACGTGTTACTCAGAATCGCTATCCATGATTATTCTGGCCCGTTTTTTAGAAACTGGTAATTTGTTTTGATAAATATAGATTTGAATCTTTCCTCCGGTGACAGTTCCTGCAAAAATGCTTTGGAATCCGCAATGTAAATACCCGTGCCTAGTGCGTAAGGATATAACCTAATTCACACGCTTTTATGACGTCACACTCATTCAATACGATTTTTATTGTATGACCGTATTACATGGATTATTGAGTAGATTATATAATAAAAACTTTTCTTGTGAAAGCCAAGCGTTCTTGATTAGTGAATGTAGGTTTAAGGCCAGATAGCTTCTTGTCCTGACAGACTAACAGTGGCCAAAGCAACTCACCGGTGTAAAAATGTATGGATACGGATATATTATTTGATCGCCACCCGCCATTGTTGTTTTAGTAGCAAGAACAGGAAACGGGCTTGACTACAATCCAGAAACTACTCGCCAATGTCGGCAACGATCGATTATTCATCTTGTGATTGATTATTAGGATCACTGCCCTGACAACAACCAACAATCAATCATCAGCGATAATCACGACATCACTAATTAGTAATAACACACAAACCTGTGTTGTTAGGTTTTTCCACTGTCCACTTGTACCTGTGCCCACAATTTTGCTGATGGCTGCTGGTACCTTTGACATCTCCCCTGGTGTTGGGGGTCTAAGTTCTACTTTGGCTATTTCATAAAACCTTGGACCAAGAACTGAATATTTATTTCCAGCATCTTAAAAAAGAAGTTAGACATATATCAGTAAAATATTCAAACATCTTCATTTTATTTTAACTGTACTTTGTAATGGATTGGATACATGGTGTTTTATTCCAAATCAAGATTCTTTCACTTATATAGAGACTGCCGGTTTAGGAATAGTGGGGAAATCAGAGTTCCCAGAGAAAACCACCAACCTAAACAAAGAGAACTGACAAACATTCTCACACTAGCATCTGACCTAGTGGGAATCAAACGAGAAAACCACCAAAAAAAGAAATGCTAGAATACCATGTAAATTAACTTAAAAATATATACTGCTTTGGCACACAATTTTTCCAAATTTTAACCCCCCCCTTTCCCCTTCCCAAATTAAAAAGACCATACAGTTGTCTTCATATATTTTGATCATACTTTTATTTCCATTTTTACTCTATATACCAACAAGAGGTCCAAGATGGCCCTAATTTGCTCACCTGAGTATGAATGTAACTGTTATGTCTTGATAATACCTGTAAGTCATAACATGTTGCCTCAATAGAAGTGGTTTCAGGGATCATTATTTTTATTGTTTTGGTTTTTAGCTATGTAGGTCACTGTGACCTACTTTTGGTAGCCATAGCAACCAGAAACACAAATGTGAAGGGCTATGGTCTTTAGATGCTATTGACTAATATGAATGAAATGTGACCAGAAGTGTCTGAGAAGAAGTCTTTGGAGGGAGGGAGGGAGGGATGGATGGATGGATGGTAGAGTGCCTATCCATAACAAAAGCTCACATGAGCAATTTTCAGATCCCGATTTAAGACTTTACAGATTTGACACATTAATTAAAATATTTCAAAAAAATTGTAAAAGTCAACTGCAAATTATTTTAAAATAATAGTTTTCTCAAGTTAAGAACTCCTACAAAACTTAATCAGAAGTATATCCACTCACATTTCATTCATAAGTAGCTTATATAATATGCATAAAGTAACTGTAGTGCAATGAATAATTTCCAAATCATTAATCAATTTCAGTATACTAATGCAGCTATGTCCTTGACCTTTGAACATTTATGACCTTGAACCATATATGATTGTCATGTCAATACCTATAATATTCTAATATACATGCCTATGCATGAAATTAATAGCATTTAAGATAATTAATAATCTTAGTATTCCTATGTTGATATGATGTTGACCTTTGAACATTTAACCTTGAACCATATATCAAAATGATCGTTGTCGTAATACCTACAATATTCTAATATACATGCCTATACAAAAAGTTATTAGTTTTCAAGATAATTAGTAATTTAAGTCTTCTTTTGCAGCTGTGACCTTGACCTTTCAACAAATGACCTTGAACCGTATATACTAATGATCATCATGTCAATACCTACAATATTCTAATATACATGCCTATACAAAATGTGTCTTTTTTTGCAGCTGTGACCTTGACCTTTCAACATATGACCTTGAACCATATCATAATGATCATCATGTCAATACCTACAATATTCTAATATACATGCCTATACAAAATGTTAATAGTTTTTAAGATAATTAGCAATTTAAGTCTTTTTTTGCAGCTGTGACCGTGACCTTTCAACATATGACCTTGAACCATATATCAAAATGATCATCATGTCAATACCTACAATATTTTAATATACATGCCTATATAAAAAGTTAACAGTTTTCAAGATAATTAACAATTTAAGTCTTCTTTTGCAGCTGTGACCTTGACCTTTCAACATATGACCTTGATCCATATATCAAAATGATCATCATGTCAATATCTACAACCTTCATATATACATGCCTATACAAAAAGTTAATAGTTTTCAAGACATAGTGACAAATATATAATTTTTAGCAATTTCCTCACTCAGTGCCTTACAATTTCCCCATTTTGAGCCCCATGGCTACCATTTGTGCCAATCTAAAAAAAAAGATGACCTAAGGATGTTATAAAAGAAATAACTAAGGTATATCTCTTGTAGATTCAGAGGAGAAGATTTTCAAAGTTTTTTACTCTTTCCCCCCTTATGGGGCCCCAAGGGGACATAACTCCTTCATTTGTGCAAATCTGAAAGGGCTTCACCCAGGCATGATGGTTACCAAGTTTCATTAAATTTGGCCCAGTGGTTTTAGAGGAGAATTAAAATGTAAAAAGTTAACGCACAACGCAAGACAGACGACGGACGGTGAACCATCGCAATAGCTCATCTGAGCTTTCAGCTCAGGTGAGCTAAAAAAAAGGAAAGTGGCCTCACTGGGATTTGATCCCTCGACCCTTGGGTTGCTAGAATTGAAAATGATAAAGGTCGAAAAAAGCAACTTGTATTTTACAAAATTTCGATGACGGACGGTGAACCATCGCAATAGCTCATCTGAGCTTTCAGCTCAGGTGAGCTAAAAAAAAAAAGGAAAGTGGCCTCACTGGGATTTGAACCCTCGACCCTTGGGTTGCTAGAATTGAAAATGATAAAGGTCGAAAAAAGCAACTTGTATTTTACAAAATTTCATGAAAATTGTCAAACATGTTTCTTCACATAAGAAAATGATGTTTGGAAAAAGAATCCACCTAAATTTCTTCATTATTGTAAATTCGGTAAAAAAGTACTATTTACAATTTATAAAAAATAAACGCAAAAATGCATAACCTAATTTTTCACAAAAATTATTGTAATTCACAAACTTATTATATAAGATGCTTTAGATGCCAAATATCACATCAGATTTTATCTCAGTGAAGTGGTTTTTGAGAAGATTTTTTTTGGGTTTTCAACTATGTAGGTCAATGTGACCTACATTTGGTAGCTATGGTAACCAAAAACACAAATCTGAAAGGCAATGATAGATGCTATAGATGCTTTTGACCAAGTTTGAACAAAATGTGACCAGAAGTTTCTGAGAAGTCGTTTGAAGCAACTGTTGATGGACGGATGACGGAAAACAGAGGGTCAGCCTCCACTGATAGTAATAGCTCACATGAGCACTTTGTGCTCAGGTGAGCTAAAAATACACAAGATTTCAAATGTGTTAAAGCAAATTTATTCCTGAAAGTGTGAGGTGAATTGTTAATAAGTGAACTTGAAAGAAGAAAGGCAAATAGTACTTGGAAAAACTGATATTTGGTATAATAAATGTGAAACACTGAACTGGTATTATACTGGTTAAATTTTACATCCAATTCAAGACTTTTTTTACATTCATTGAACTATACACAGATTTTCAGTTGTTAAGAGTCATTCTCTACAAGGACCAAATCATTTGACAAAATCTTTGAAATCATGTGGGTTAACTTAAAAAGAAGAAAAAACAACACTCTTTACAACACCCATATTCGTGATCATCAATTTTGCTGTTGAAAAGAATAAGCTGTTGTAATTAATTTAGCATGTGCCGGTGACAAAGTATAGTGGCTAGTTGGTTGCATTATATATTGTTTTATATATTGCATTTTTGCAATTTATTTATTACATTGTTTTTAGATATATATTAAATATTTCTAAATATTGTTTTAAAAAAATCCCAAAATATCAATATGCTTATCTTTGTTGGCATTGACCATTCAGAACATTCGCAGTGGTTTGGCAGGCGATGGCAATTCCATTTGAAATATGAAATGGCCTGTGATATAAGGGACGGTCAGTTTTGTTCGTGTTATATAGTTTAGAAACCGTGACAGCAGTTAAAATATGTACAATTGTAGAGCAATGCATGTAGGTTTCAGAGATATTCTTTTATCATTTTTATTGCCCAACAATTAACAGAAAAACTGACCAAAACAATGTGGCTTAAAAATTACTGTCTGATTCACGTCTGCCGTAGCACTAGTTTTTTAAGGTTTTAGAAGAGATATCAAAAAATTTTGTAGCATGCCACATACCGTTATGACGTATGCATTTTGTCGTAATTAACTGACACCAAACTAAATGCCATCTTAGCTGGAGTATAAAATGCGGAGCTTTTTAAAATCCTTACGGGGATTTAATATGGGAAAACACACAAACACTCATTCCGGAAATACATCGCTGTAATAATCATGCGGGTTAGGGTAGACAATTCTGGAACAGTTCATTCAGCTGTAGGTACGATCGCTGTTGTTAGACCTTACAGTTTATATTCCTTTTGCTGTCAAGTCGCAGACGATATTACCTGGCCAGAGAAAATGGGAAAGTCGGTCATGCGCAATTGTATTTTCTTAACCCGCATGATTTTTCAGCGATGTATTTCCGGAATGAGCGTTTGTGTGTTTTCCCATATTAAATCCCCGTAAGGATTTTAAAAAGCTCTGCATTTTATACTCCAGCTAAGATGGCATTTAGTTTGGTGTCAGTTGATTACGACAAAATGCATACGTCATAATGGTATGTGACATGTTACCAAATTTTTTGATATCTCTTCTAAAACTTTTAAAAACTAGTGCTACGGCAGACGTGAATCAGACAGTAGGTTAGCAAAAGTTGAACACCTCGTATTATGATAGGGTCAAGTTTTTTTCTTTTAATTTTAATATTGAAACAAGCGCCCATGAAATATACTCGAACACAAAATTACAAACTTTAAAGGATGTTTATTTTCAATAATTTTTTTTAAATTCTACTTTCCAAATGTGAAAACAAAATAGAATACTGTTTTTTTTTTTCGTTAATGAAATAAATTTGATTGCAAGCAAAAAAAATGCCAACACATGATCAGTTGGACATATTAAGATGTCAAAACCGTATTTATTGCAGCATGTTCTTTTTTAACTTTCTGCAAATGGAGATATAAACTTTGACATTTCCCGTCACAGACAGCGACTATTTCCCTGTGCCTAAAATAATTTGGATATCATAACGTGTGTGGATCGGGGGGGGGGGGGAGGTACCGGCGACGATTGTTTTCAGTGCACGATGAATTTTTAAAAGCGATTAATAGACAAGGTGCTTTGCTAAACGTGAAAAATTTGCCTTAGCTGTAAGAAAATAAAAATATAATGTTATAACACACATGACACAACCCATTTCCAAGTGTCTTCAGTCTGGCAGCCATCTTGTAAGTTGTTCAAAGGTGCCCTTGGTTAACTGAGGTTTCAGCATGTCGTACTTCCGGAGCAAAGAAAAGGTAGTTCGGTTGCAAATATAAGATTTAAATATAAGACATGTGACTGTTTTGGTTGGAATTGGTTAATTATCTATATCTTAACATCCCAATATTTCATATTTCATTAATAATAATAAGATCGCCATTTACAAAATAAATATAATGGTTAGTGACATTTGAGATTAATCCGCCGTACATGAATTTGGTAGACAGTATTTGATTTTTGTAGTTCGGTCATTTGATTTTCTTGTCGTGCGGTTATACATAGTTTATTATCTTTTATGATTTTTACATTTTTATCAAAGGTTTGCTGTATAATATTGTCACATTTAACCTTTGTTTTCTGCTATCTTAACCCGCGTGCCTTAGACGATCTACCTCAACGGGAGATAATCGGACAATCTACAATTATTTTCCCACAGGCTTACATTATAACATAATAGGGAATTAAAATGACGGAAAGATTGGTTAAGGTTAAAAGATGAAAATGTTTGACTAAATAAGCTGAATAACATAACAAAAGCTCGATATAGGTCGACCGGAGAAATTTTTCGCTACTTTAGCAACAAGTAAACAATCTGTGTATGAATCCAATGACTGATCATGTACATAATCAAGACACTTTACTCATCATATCCCACCACCTCTTCAAGGTGAACACACTCATGCCTCTGGCTGTTTCTTCAAGTTTAAGGTCCACCCTTTCCATACATGCCTTTATTCCATTCAAACTGTCCGCACAGATCCAGGAAAAAAACTTAAAATACACTGGTACTACATTCGTGGAGAAACCTTTGACCTGGAAGTACTGGACTCATGCCTATTAGGTCTCATTAATCACTTTTGCTATTCCATAGGGTGATATATGATCAATGTTTTGGGGTTAAGCGGGCATTGGAAGTGTATGAATGGCCCCTGAATTAACGGACATTAGTTAACAGTTCATAACCGAATAGTAATGAAGTATTCAAGTTTACCTGGGTTGAAAAGTGACCCGGGGTTCATTTATCAACGTTCAATATTGAACCGGGGGTGCTTTTTCAACGTATATATATATGTGTGTGTGTGTGTGTGTGTGTGTGTGTGTGTGTGTGTGTGTGTTTATAAGTTTCTAATCCAGAATAAAACTAGACAGAAATCAGTAAATCATAACATAGTACACGTTGTATCCGACAGCAACGGCTATTATGATACTGAGCGATCGGCATGGGTTGAGTGTTTTTTTTAAAATTCCAGAATGACAGTATTTTTCTGCTATCACTTGTTAGATTTTTTATGTCGACTTGTCAAATGTTTAGCGCCTTGTCGGATTTTATGTTCACTTGTCAAATAATAATAATTTCGACTCGACAATGATTTTGTTGACTTGTTAGATGATTGTGACGACTTAGAGATGGACGTCAATTTTTCAGATCTTTTATGTCGACTGTTAGAGAGCACTTTTTCAGATGTAGACTTGCAAATATATTACGAGTTGATAGCACAAACACACGATTTCATTTTTAATTTTAAACATGTCAATAAAGGACAACACAGAGAACTGATAAAAAAGAAGTTACCTTTATAAAACGTTACGCGTCATGACGCAATTGTTATGTGTTATTTCGCGAAAGTTACGCGTTAAATCACGAAAGTCACGTGTTATTACGTGAGATGTTACGCGTTATCACGCGAGAAATTACGCATTATTACGCAATTTGTTTTCAAACCGAGTTCATTAGGCTTTCGGGCAACGGTATGCATTTGGTAATTATACAATTATCCGATTGTAAAATACAATTGTCTCTCGTTTGTCAATATTTGTTCGGGCCAACTATATCAAAGTATTTTACAATGGTCCTATTTTCTCTAAATATTAATGCTATTTTTAACACTTGTTTACTGAAAGTTGTTTATTTCAAAATTTTGAGTATGTTAAAGTTATTATTTGGTTAGTGGATAAAAAAGCAATAGCAAATGAACCTCACCATCTCAAAGTTGGTATCGATCCATTTCATAAAATGTGTCATTTTAATTTTTTTGACCACTAGATGCATTTTAATTGTACAGAGGGATATTTTTTAATACAAGAAAGACGATGTTTAAATATTCGTTTCCGAAGATCTCTTCTTGTACAGTAACATAAAATGTTTAACCACACCAATCATTAATTCTGTAGCATGCACGCGCAGCCTGTATCGTGTCGTTTATGTATTGGTCTCGGGTACTCAAGTGTTGTCTTGTATTTGAATTATTGCTTCTGCTGGTTGTATCTAACTTCACCACTTTCAGTCGTCATTTCTCCGTCGTTAGTTTGAAATATACCTTAATCAACTTTAGAATGCACGTTAGATACCTTTTGTTATGCAAATCACTGTCAATGGATCACCAATTAAAAAAATTGAGTGGAGAAAGCTATTTGTTACTTTTTCAGTTGTTTCACTTTTGAGAAAAAAAATCAAATTTACTTAAGTATTCCCAGAAATTATTGAGAATATTTTATGATAATATTTCGAACCCATTGGTATTTTGGAAATAGTGGACTAACAAAATATTACTTTTTTGGTGTAGTTTTAGACGATCGGTTTTCATCAGAATTCCTCAATAATTTCTAAGAACACTATATATAAGAGTTTAACGCCCAAGTCAAGATTCTTTCATTTATATCAAAGTGGTCAGTTCGGGACGGTAGAGAAAACCGGAGTGCCAGAAAAAGAACCACTGACCTTCTGCAAGCGACAAACTTTCTCATACTAAATCTGTCCAGAAAAAGTTAATAATAATTTGAATACACCCACCCTCGCCCTCAACATATTTAAGACTTCAGAATTCTTGGTCAAAAGTCGAAGAGAAGATGATAACTAAAACAGAAAATTGTTAGACGAATGCAGACTGACAAAATAGAGAAAAAGGATTTGCAGCTAAAACATGTACTTTGCAAAAGGAACACGGTGTAATACACCATACAACGAAAATATGCCCGACAAGACAAGAAAGAACACTTAATAGGGCCAATTTTGAAGCAGTCATACAATGCAGCCATTGGGGGGGGGGGGGGGGGGGGGGGCTCTTTTTTCAACGTTGAAAATTGAGACCAGCTGTGTTGAATTACGACCGTACCCCGTTGAAAACTGAACCAGATCATATATATATATATATATATATATATATATATATATATATATATATATATATATATATATATATATATATATATATATATATATATATATATATATATATATTGTATATGTGCAATAATATTTTGGCTGCATTGTATGATTGTTTCAATATATAAATACCGTTGTGAAACATGTTTTACAAATAATAAATTCAGTTATGTTTTAGAAAACATTTTAACTTATTTTTAAGTTTTCAATATATAAATTTACCTCACACAAAGGATAAGTTTTATCTACATAGTTTAACCTGTTGAATTTAGACCCAGTATACTGAGCAAAATTCCACGATCTGGTTCAGTTTTCAACGGGGTAGGGTCGTAATTCAACACAGCTGGTCTCAATTTTCAACGTTGAAAAATGTGCGCCCCCCCCCCCCCCCCCCCGGATCACTTTTCAACCCGGGTCAAAATACTTCATTACACCGGCACTTATTTTACTTGAAGTAAAAATGAATATACTGACCTAAGTTGAAAGTAGGTATCATGTAGTATTATGGCAGATAGAAGGAAGACTAAAGATGTTGACTTTGTTTTGAAAAGTCAATCAAATCAAAGTAGGGTATAGATACACAAGTCTCAATTGTTTCCAGTGATTAGAAGCGTAGATGGTGAGCTAACATCTAAACATGCAAAGAAGCACAGACCAAACATACATGAACTTGTTCTTATGTTAATCTTTAGAGATAAATAAACTCCCTCGTCCAAAATTGCTAATGCGACGTTTACAACCAACCAACCAAGCTAAAGGTAATCATTAGAGTTTAAATTTCAATTTCTTTATACATGATGAGTGTGATGCTTATGTAAAGGGCATCTTCTACTGTGTAGCTAGCTCTATTTACAGGGGAAAATCAAAATTGAGAATTAAAGAAACATGGCATTATGGACCGTCAAATATATTCGCTTTGTTTAAAAAAATCCACTTAATAACCAAGATGATTTCAGTTGTTTCGCTATTCGCATATCTGGTTACGAGTCTCGGTTGTAGCCAGTGCTTTTTCTATTCGTTTATTTGGTCATGAGTAACAATTATCACCATTTCTTTCGCTATTTGTATATCTTATTATGAGTCATACTTAACATCAATGGTTTTGCTATTTGTAGATCTGATAATGAGTCATACTTAACATCAATGGTTTTGTTATTCGTGTATCTGGTTAGGAGTCATAATAATCACCAGTGGTTTTGCTATTTGTAGACCTGATAATGAGTCATACTTAACATCAATGGTTTTGTTATTCGTGTATCTGGTTACGAGTCTTGGTTATCGCCAGTGGTTTCTCTATCCGTTTTCTTTGTCATAAGTCATGGTTATTGCCAGTGTTCCTGCTAATCGTTTTCTTTGCCATGGATAAAATTTATCACCATTTCTTTCGCTATTCGTTTACCTTGTCATGAGTCATGGTTTTTGCCAGTGTTTCTGCGATTCGTTTTCTTTGACATGGATTATGGTTATCACCATTTATTTCGCTATTCGTTTACCTTGTCATGAGTCATGGTTATTGCCAGTGTTTCTGCTATTCGTATTCTTTAACATAATTCATGGTTTTTGCCAGTGTTTCTGCTATTCGTTTTCTTTGACATGGATAATGGTTATCACCATTTATTTCGCTATTCGTTTATCTTGTCATGAGTCATGGTTATTGCAAATGTTCCTGCTATTCGTTTTTTTACATGGATAATGGTTATCGCCGTTTCATTCGCTATTCGTTTACCTTGTCATGAGTCATGGTTTTTGCCAGTGTTTCTGCTATTCGTTTTCTTTGAAATGGATAATGGTTATCACCGTTTCTTTTGCTATTCGTTTTCCTTGTCATGAGTCATGGTTATTGCAAGTGTTCCTACTATTCGATTTCTTTGACATAGATAATATTTATCACCTTTTCGTTCGCTATTCGTTTACCTTGTCATGAGTCATGGTTATTGCCAGTGTTTCTGCTATTCGTTTTCTTTGACATGGATAATGGTTATCGCCGTTTCATTCGCTATTCGTTTACCTTGTCATGAGTCATGGTTATTGCCAGTGTTCCTGCTATTCGTTTTCTTTGACATGAATAATGGTTATCACCGTTTCTTTCGCCATTCGTTTACCTTGTCATGAGTCATGGTTATTGCCAGTGTTTCTGCTATTTGTTTTCTTTAACATAAGTCATGGTTTTTGCCAGTGTTCCTACTATTCGTTTTCTTTGACATGGATAATGGTTATCACCGTTTCTTTCGCTATTCGTTTACCTTGTCATGAGTCATGGTTATTGCCAGTGTCACTGCTATTCGTTTTCTTGGACATGGATAATGGTTATCACCGTTTCTTTCGCTATTCGTTTTCCTTGTCATGAGTCATGGTTATTGCCATGTTTCTGCTATTCGTTTTCTTTGACATGGATAATGGTTATCACCGTTTCTTTCGCTATTCGTTTTCCTTGTAATGAGTCATGGCTATTGCAAGTATTCCTACTATTCGATTTCTTTGACATAGATACTGTTATCACCAGTGTTTTAAATAACGCATTTATTTATTATTTATAAATATTTATTTATTTATTTATTGTATTGGCGATATCACGTGTCGCTAGTATGTGAATGGTGGATTAAATCAAGGTCATTTCCCTTACATTGTGATGATAACTTTAGAAATGCGGCAAATGAGTGTTCTCATTTGGATAACTGACCTATGAAAAAATCCTGAAATTACTTGTGATATATATATATATATATATATATATATATATATATATATATATATATATATATATATATATATATATATATATATATATATGTTGAAACAAGTTTAGTTATAGCTTACAACTTGACCACTTGACCACCACAGTTACACAAGACCTCCTTTTGATAACGGCTAGTCATTAAATTTTTTGAGCATTAATTTTCTTATTTTTGTCAAGAATTTTACATCTCACATCATTACCGTTCTTTCAAGTTCAACATAACCTCTCCCCTCGTATGGATATTCATTAATAAAAATTATGAGCATCAACAACAATTTGTATTCTGTGAGTAAAATTTTTTATTTTTTTTTGTTATTTGATGTTTTACAACACATCATTTTGTTCGCAATGACAGAAAAAGGACCGTTCCCGTAATTTCCCCGATTGGAGGAGAATATCTGAAAATGCATCTGTAATAACAAATCTCGGTATATTGAAAATGTGTTGTATCATTTACATTTGTATAATTAAAATGCATCTGGATATAACGAATCTCGGTATATTGAAAATGTGTTGTATCATTTACATTTGTATAATGAAAATGCATCTGGATATAACAAATCTCGGTATATTGAAAATGTGCTGTATCATTTCCATTTGTATAATTAAAATGCATCTGGATATAACGAATCTCGGTATATTGAAAATGTGTTGTATCATTTACATTTGTATAATGAAAATGCATCTGGATATAACAAATCTCGGTATATTGAAAATGTGCTGTATCATTTCCATTTGTATAATGAAAATGCATCTGGATATAACGAATCTCGGTATATTGAAAATATGCTGTATCATTTCCATTTGTATAATTAAAATGCATCCGGATATAACGAATCTCGGTATATTGAAAATGTGCTGTATCATTTACATTTGTAAAATGAAAATGCATCTGGATATATCAAATCTCGGTATATTGAAAATGTGCTGTATCATTTACATTTGTATAATAAAAATGCATCTGGATATAACAAATCTCGGTATATTGAAAATGTGTTGTATCATTTACATTTGTATAATGAAAATGAATCTGGATAAAACAAATCTCGGTATATTGAAAATGTGTTGTATCATTTACATTTGTATAATGAAAATGCATCTGGATATAACAAATCTCGGTATATTGAAAATGTGCTGTATCAATTACATTTGTATATTTTGTATATTACTTGCACGATATGTATAAACTTTCAAAATAGATAGGATACCGTCTTTATTTTGTTTCGGGGAGTTATTTGTAAACTTTACAAACACTGATTTATTAAATTGTCATATTCGAAATTTTCAAATTTTATAAAATTTTGACAATGGTTACTGCTTCTAATGAATGGAAACTGCAAGACAAGATTATTCCCCTTATATTGGTATGTCTCCGAATGTTCTCCTTGTTTTCGTCGCAAATAGCTGAAAAATTGCTGATATGACGTTAAGCGCATTAGTACATTGCAGATATGAAACACGTGCACACTGTCAGTCACCCACCACAAAAAATCTCACAATTTAACTGTGATAATAAATTTTGTATAATTTTGCATTTTGAAGTCATAGACCTGACTATAAACTCCTTGAACTGTCATGAGTGTAGAACTGGTGGCTTTCCAGATTGATGTAAGGCGAGCGGCACAAATTAGTGGTTTAAATGACTGAAATGAATTACGGAATGGTGATTAACGTCCCAGTCAAGAATAATTCACTTGTTCTTAGATGTCACCAGCTATAGGCGAAAGTGCAGAAATTTTTGCTGTGCGTTGTGTTGAAGGCATTATACAGCAGGGTTCTTTATCGTGCCATGTCTACCATGACACGAGACCTGGTTTATTTTAAGTTCCCATCCGAAAAAAAACCACGACTTTCATTTCATAATGCAGAGTGCTTGGCGAAAGAACAGTCACTTCCCAGTTTCAAGTCTTGGGCCAGACTCGGTTGAGGTTCAAACCCACGATCTCCCACTTACAGAGTGAGCACTCTACCAACTATGTTACCATCGTGGTTCACTGAAATGAGACTGGTAGCTTGTGTCACATATTGATGTTAAATAGGTGGCTTGCCTCAAATATTGAAATAAAATCATTGACAATTCAATACATGGTTCGCCAAATATATTTATATTTTTACCAAAAAATTGGTTAAATTAATAGAGATGTGAACAACTGGGACCTGATGTCAGTTTCATGCCTTAGGGTCAAATGTGTAAGTTTAGTGGCTGTGTCACTGTGACTAGTTATCAGAAAAATGGCTGTTTCACAAACTGGTGCCAGTTAGTGGCTGTACCACACAGGATATATGCAAGTGGTTTTGCCAGACTAGATGTCTGATAAGTGGCTATTTCTCAAACTGATGCCAGTTAGTGGCTGTGCCACAGACTGGATGCCATACAAGTGACTGTGCCAGGTTAGGTGTCAGATAAGTGGCTGTTTCTCAAACTGATGCCAGTTAGTGGCTGTGCCAGACTGGATGCCATACAAGTGGCTTTGTCAGATTATGTTAGTTAATAGGCTGTTTCTCAAACTGATGCCAGTTAGTGGCTGTGCCACAGACTGGATGCCATACAAGTGGATTTGCCAGACTAGATGACAGATAAGTGGCTGTTTCTTAAACTGATGCCAGTTAGTGACTGTGCCATAGACTGGATGTCATATTAGTGGCTTTGCCAGACTAGGTGTCAGATAAGTGGCTGTTTTCACAAACTGATGTCAGTTAGTGGCTGTGCCACAGACTGGTGCCATACAAGTGGCTTTGCCAGACTAAATGTCAAATAAGTGGCTGTTTTACAATCTGATGTCAGTTAGTGGCTGTGCTACAGACTGGATGCCATACAAGTGGCTTTGCCAGACTTAATGTCAAATAAGTGGCTGTTTCACAAACTGATGTCAGTAAGAGGCTGTGTCACTGACTGGATGTCATATATATGACTGTGTCACATTTGATGGCAGTTAGTGGATTTCATATAAGTGGCTGTGTCACACATTGACGTGTTAGTGGCTTTGCCACAGACTAGATGTCAGATAAGTGGCTTAATTCAGTCTGAACTTAATTTCTCAAAGCTTGATTAGTTTAATCAACACATTACATTAACATGTCTTAATTAAACTGATTTTTTTTCTAAACAATTTGAGTTTGAGGACATCAGATCAAACTCACTTTTGATCCAATCAACAAAAAAATATGCAAAATATTTGATAGTATACAAGACAAAATTTGTCACATCTGTTGATTAAAGGGATCAAGCGTTGAACAACAGAGCCCTGATGTTTATAGATGTAAGATTTGATTTGATTTGGTTTGATTCAATGGGGTTGAAGGTCCCAGTCAAGAATATTTCACTTATACCAAGCTGTCACCAGCTATAGGTGAAGTGGCTTCAATTTTTTTTAACCTTTGCAGTGCGCTTAGGGCAATGTTCAGGGAGGGTTCTTTAGCTTGCCATGCCTGCAGTGACACCGACATCGGTTTTTAAAATCTCCTCCAAAAGAGCCTGTATCTTTCATTTTCTAAATGTCAAGTGCTTGGCTAAGGAACAATCACTACCAATTTTCAAGTCTTGGTCAGACCCCACCTGGGGTTCAAACCCCGATCTCTGACATAAAAAGCGAGCACTCTACGAACTGAGCTACCGTACTGGTTTATGGATGTAACAGGTTATAACAACAACATCAACAAATTATACTTTTACTTGTACTTTTAATGAAGTGAAAGATGAATCGATACAATGCATTGATCAGTATTCCATGAACAATTGATATCAAAGTTGTCTCCCTTTAACATGTTAAGAAATCCTGTTTCCAAAGTTGAAAACAAATAAAAAATAAAATGTAGATTTTAATTTAAAAATAATAAAATGATTGACAATTCTCTCATTTGGCAGATCAAATTTTGGCATTTTTTTAAATTATGAATAACAAATTAAAAATTGGACATTAAATTTAAAAACATATCATGAAAACATGCCAAAACAACCAACATAAACCCAAATTTCTAAAAGAAAAGGAAAATTTGAGAATTTTTTGTTTTAAAAATGAAATTAAAATAAAAATTTGAGTTAAAATGCAATGGATAAAACAAAATTTTACTTTAAAAACAAATAAAGAGAGAACAATTAAATCATTTATTAATTTTTCTTGAAATATTACATTCGATTTCTTGTAATTTAGCATTCAGATAAAGTATGCATTAATTAATCCCTTAAGCCTCAACTTTTGCATTCCAAAAGGAAATAATTCTGGGCTTATAACAAAACCTGTGATGTTACAGTACTTATACTGTAGAAGTAATAGTAGAAGCAGAAGTAGTAGTAGTAGTAGTAGTAGTTATGGTGGTGGTGGAAGTAGTAGTAGTAGTGGTGGTGGTGGTTTTTATACGCTCCAGTCAATCACCTATATCAAGGCAGTCGGTTTTCAGAATTGTGGAGGAAACCAGAGTGCCTGGACAAAACCACCACCCTTCAGCAAGCTAACTGACAAATTTTTTTTAACTAAGATCTGCCAAAGTGGAATTCAAACCTACGTGGTGAGAATGAGAAACATGTTGTTGTAATGTTATTTTATAATCTGAAACTTCTGATATTACTTAGATCTTTGAATGTACTTCAAAACAGAATTTTGTACTATGTATGCAAATATGGGAATTTGTCAAGGAAAACACCAGTTTTTCCCCAAATAATTTTACAATGTGAATATTCTTATTACTGAATGATAAATTTTTTTTTTATAATTGCAAATTTTAAGAGTTTGTATCTCAATAATATTTTGAAGTAAAAACTTCAATGATTTTAAGTTATTTTTTTGCTAAGTTAGAGTTGAATTGAGTAATAGTGTTTAACGTCCTAGTCAAGAATACTTCACTTATATGGAAATGTCACCAGCTATAGGCAAAAGTGCAGAAATTTTGTCAGTGTGTTGTGCTGATGGCATTATACAGCAGGGTTCTTTATCCTGCCACGCCTACCAAAGAATAGGGAGGGAGAATAACTCAAAGGTATCAATATTGTATCTGAAGCTTCAGGGGTTAACTCAAAAGGATCAGTATTGGATCTGAAGCTTCAGGGGTTAACTCAAAAGGATCAGTGTTGGATATGAGGCTTCAGGGGTTAAATCAAAAGTATCAGTATTGGATCTGAGGCTTAAAGGGTTAATTTGAAGAATCATTATCAGGAACAACTTCTTAACTAGTAAATACAGTATTTAGCATGATGAATCCTCTAAAATTCTCAATGATTTAATAAATAGTGGCAAATAACATATACCCTTTCTTTTTATATATATATTTATGTACAATTTTTTTTTTTTTTAAATACACAAATTCAAACACATGTACACACAATTTCTCCTCTGAGTTATCTCCCTTGTGCAATGTTTGACACTGACAAAGTTAACAATCTATTTATATTTATATATTTATATATATTTACATATTATATATCAAGTATACTTCAGATAACCCAAAAGAGAATTTCAAGGGAGATAATTTCACTTTAAATCCCCCTTCTCCTATTTTACACACTACTCCCCCTTCATCTAGTTTTACCTTTAAAACTTGATTTCAAGGCAAATGCAAATTCAGAATTAATCTTTTTAAGGAAAAAATATTAATGCTTCAATTACCCCTTATACTAACAGTTTAAGGCAGAGGGTTTTAATTTAGTGTCCCTCAATTTTTAACTGTAGCAGAGAATATTTTGAAAAGTTTCAATGGAAATAATAGTAACGTCATTCATTTAACCAATTATTTTTGTATACTCCTTACCATGAAACAGATTTCTGGGTTAGTGAATACTGTTCAGGATTTAAAATCTGATTAATATGTGGTTCTAAAATATCATATTTCAAAATCCCCCCCCTCCCCAATTTTTTAACTATAAATTAGTGATCCAACTTTCAATAATTTTTATAAAATCAATTTTTGGATGAACATTTTCGTGGGGAAAAAATAAGAAAATTATCAATTCTGTTTCTTTTTTGGAATAAAAAATACTCTTTGTGCTCATGCAGAGCAAAGACTGAAAATAATTATAGATTTTTTAAATAAGGGCTTAATTTTGGCCTTGTTTTATCATGGAATGAAAAATGAATTTGCCCTTGGTTTTTGGTACAATGTTGCCCTTAAATCCATTTTAAAATTTAAAATTTGCCATTTCTCTCAATTAATGGTCCATATAGTTTTACCCATGTATAAAATTCATCCATTAAAAGCTTTTCATTTAAAAAAAAAAAAAAAAAAAAAAAAAAAAAAAAAAAAAAAAAACAAACTTTATCCATCCCTAACCAATTTCATATAAAACCCAATCTATGAAGAACCCTATTTCAAAAAGGTTTCTCTTATCATTTAATCTAAGTAAAATAACACTCTCTGTTTTGCCTGATTACAATGCTGACCTGCACTGCACTATGACACTGAAAAGTGCTAGAAACCATCCCAGTGTAGTATGACAACACTGGGCAGTCACTGTCAGAAATATTCTGAGATTTTAATCGTATATCACATATTTGCCTTAACCATCCCATCCCAGTGCAGTTATAACACTCGTCGCAATTTATTACTGCCACACTGCCAATACAACAACACTGGTTATCAATTTATCTCTATATTGCCAGCACTGTACAATGACTTTGGAATTTAGAATGCCTAAACGATTTCAGTACAGAATAAACATGTACCACCAACCACAATGTATACCTCCATATTGCTAGCATTGTTCCATTACACTGCCAGCACAAGCATAATGACCCTTTCATGTTTTTTGGGATATATGGGTCATTTCATACTGTTGCTAGATATAGCTATGTCCCTAGACTTTAAATGTTTTTCATAGCATTTTACAAAGTCTGCGGGGATAGCTAGTGATTTTCTGGTTTTATAAACCGTAGTTACATATTATTTACAAGCTTGTATGTAATGTCATTAATTAACACCTGTTCTTATTTGTCAGACGGATGTCAAATTTATACATCCTACTTCCTTTATGTTTGTGTTGTCGCAAACGCCAATTTTAACACGGGTGATACAGATGAAAACTCCCAACACTAGAATGTTACATGTATACATCCAACCTTTGATGAGTAAACTCGCCCGTCAAGGACTGCATCAATGCCTTAAGGATAATCTTCCTCCAACATTCATTCCTTGCAAGCTTCCTTCTTTCTGTTAAGCTTTGACACTTGACACAGGCATGAGTGCAACCTTGAATTTTTGGCAGCAACTAACTGCTTGCAGCAAAACAAAAAACAACTGGCTCAGCCATAAAGCAATTAACATGTGCAATCACTACAACAAAAATCGCTCGATTGCTCATCGCATGACCACATTCACTGCAAGACTAAATGATTTAACACATCCTATTATAAAAACAACTATCAGTGACTTGCTACTGGACTCTGTTGTACACATACACCCACCATTGGGGAGTCGTCTCCCCTTTCTGTTGCTGTCCGTGTGTGTTGTACACCAGATTCATGACTTGTTATTTCTGAACTAGAAGTCAATGCAAACGGAAATCCTGCCCCAGGCCACGTTTGCTGGGATAATTGTCCATACTGTGTTGGATAGCCCGAGAGTTGCATATTTATCCCGCTGTTAGGGTCAAGGTCGTGATGAACATTTGGATGTGGTAATTCTGGCATTCCAGAAGACGAAGGAAAATTTTGCCTTGTAAATCCTACATTTGAATTATCACTATAGCCAGGTCCTATAACAGTTTGATGAGTTCCCACATGTGACATGTTCAACTTTGACGTCATCTGAGGAGGAGACTGGTGATGACGAGAAGATGAATGATGATGCGACGAGTGATGTCTGTGGGACTGTGAATGTGATCCATTACTACTATCTGTTCCTCCTCGACCTTGCCCTTCAGACCAACTCTGCTGCTGTGAGAATGTTGGATGATGTGGCCGTGGTTGACTTGTTGTGGAGGCTGGACTTTCACATTCCATATTTGGAAACTGACTGCTTTGACCTTGACCTTGATGTGCAGAGTGAGAATGAACGTGGAGGTGTGAATGATGCTGGTGTGTAGGATCCGACCTTGCTCTTCCACTGGTTGATGAATTCACTGTCGAAATAAAATAATATCTTATTGAGTGTTATGGTAATATTTTCAGTTTAAGCTTATATCATGTATGTTTTTATCAAAAAGCAAAGCAAAATACACTGCCATCCATAAGTAACTTTTAAAAAAATTATATTTGCCAAACAATCATCCTCTAAAATGTCATATATAGAAATGAAACAGTGAAGATTTTGTATTTAGAAAGTGTGATGTTAACGATCTCAATGTATGCAATAGTTTTTTTTCTTGAAAAACAAGAATTCCACGGATTTAAATGTCTCGACTGGTTAGTATTTGATCCAGTAGAAAATACATTACTTTAAAATAAACATTCACATTTTGACATGTCACCACCACCGACACCAGAAAAGTAACACCTAAGTCTCGCCTTATAGCGATGCCATGCTCGACAACAATTTTCTTGAAAATTTTAATGAAAAATATAAAATTCTGAGAAAAATTCTTTTTTTTTTTCTTTTCTTTTTTCAAAATTAAATAACATTTTAAGCTAAAATCACTCGAGACTGAAGCTCTAAACAAAATGAATTTTTGTGAAGATTTGAAGATGGTGGTGGTGGGAAACAACATGGGCATCCTCAATATAAGATTAGCCCTATTTTGTTTCAAGTTGAAGTTTTTTTTTGTTTTTTTTTTTTTTTGATGAAGTTAGTGAAGTTATGGTGTTTTATGCCCCAGTCAAGATTCTTTCACTTATTTTGAGGTGGTCAGTTTTGGGATAGTGCCCGAAAAAACCACCAACCTTCGGCAAGGGAACTGACAAACTTTTTCACACTAGGATCTGTCCCGAGAGGGATTTGAACCCAGGCAGTGAGAGGCGCTGTGATCTGCAAGAGCACACTTAGACCACTTGGCCACTGAAGCCCCCTGTTAGTAAAGAGATGAACAGGTTAAGACAAATAATGAATTTATACTAAGGTACACACACCCTCAATCCCCATTACCTGTTGGGCTGGAGACACCCTGCTGCTCTATAGCTGGACTGTTAGAAGCACTATTTGGCGTATTGGTACTCTCATCCGTTGTTTTTTTAAAGAAGTTATGCTGTAGTGCATAGTAAGGAGTAATTCTAGTCTTTGGATCAAATTCTAACATTCGTAAAATAAGGTCTTTAAATTTAAGATAGTCCGCCACTGTGTGTCCTGGTTCACCTCCTCGCCTTCCACCTGGACCTCCTGTCTCTGCTCCAATTATATCGTGGAGTTTTCTTGTTCCTGGCTGTTTGTACTGTAATAAAAACAAATCAAAATATTATTTTCATAAAAAGACTACAAATTTTATTTATATATATATAGTCCATTTTGTTTCACTTTTTTGATTGGGAAAAAAAAAAATTTAAAATATCATCTGAAAAAAAAAATTTCCTGTGGCTTATCTCCCCTTAGACCAGGATTAAGGCAAAGAATCACAACTGACCTATGTTCATACATGTTCCACTAACATCTATATACAGGAGTCCCTCGAGCCATTAGCTCAAAAATAAAATTTTTTACAGAATTACTGTGAGTGAAATTGTGGCCGATCTTTAAAGTCTGAAACAAGTTTTGAGTAAATCCAATTTTTACAGTCTAACTTGCGTTACCAGCCACTTGTCTATTATGACCATATCATTTTATTTATCTTTTTTCTTTGACTTTCAACTAAACCTAGTATAGGTTAAAATGCCAAGTGAAACACGACATATTTATAACAAGAGTTCCACATGGCAGAGCATGATACGCCCGTCAAATCTGCAAGTCATTTATGTGGATATTTTGTTTATTATGAACTGTAAAGGGACTTATACAGTTAATATGAGCTGTTCATAATCAATAAGTCAATTCAATTATTCATTACAATGATACAAAATGCAGTGCACAAGTCAACAAGTACAATAAAAAACAATAGTAATTATTGAGATTTTGGTATTATTTCCAGTAACAAAATAGACTTACCACCAGCCACACCATTTATATAATTTTACAATCATGTTCTTGTAACCTTCATCACAAAATTGAGGTAATCTCTAGTATACTGGGTTGTTTCAAAGACAGCAAGTACTTCAGCCTACAACTCTATGTGTATCTGCTTCCTGGTAGAATAAATTAAGGAAGCTAGAGTTACAGTTCCTGAGCACTGCACTTCGGATCATCGTGGTAAGTAAGCATACCAAGTTTCAAGTCATTCTGACCATAGATGTCAGAGTTATGGGCCAGACAAACCCGCCGCGTACTCTGGCAGCACACAAAGGGGAATAACTCAAAAATTAAGGAAGCTAGAGTTACGGTTCCTGTGCACTGCACTTGGCATCATCGTGGTAAGTAAGCATACCAAGTTTCAAGTCATTCTGACCATAGATGTCAAAGTTATGATCCGGAAAAACATGCTAACAGCATTCAAAGGGGAATAACTCAAAAATTAAGGAAGCTAGAGTTATGGTTCCTGAGCACTGCACTTCGCATCATCGTGGTAAGTAAGCATACCAAGTTTCAAGTCATTCTGACCATAGATGTCAGAGTTATGGGCCGGACAAACCTGCCGCCAGTACGCCCACCCGCAAAGGGTGATCCCATAATACGCCCCGTCTTTTACGGGCGTATAAAAAGGTAAGAATGTTCAATTGAATTTTAAAATTACTTCAAATTATTATAAATATTAAATGAAGTCACTAAATTTGTCAAAAATTCCTTTTTCCCCCTTTCTTTTTTCCTTTAAAGCCAGGAAGACCCATCCTGGCAACTTCATTTTCGGGTGAATATCTTGTAACATGAAGACAGTGTCTGACCATTTTTTAGAGCTACCATTTTGTGGTGATATGTTTTTTTATACACTATTTTATTCTAAAAGTTTTTTTTTTTTTTCTTTTTTTTTTTTTTTTTGTGTGTGTGTTTTGGGGGAGAAACCCTGGGTTACATAGATAATTTAAAAAGTGAAAATTTATGTCATACCTTTTTGCCATCTTTTGGTTTTCTGCATACATAGGTTCCATCTGGCAGTTGATCAAAGTATTTTCTGACTTTAGGTGCATGATCCAATATATGTTTTGGTGGCATGCCTAGAACTTCTACTATCTTTGTCATCTGATCCAGCTAAAACAATATAGAACTAGGTTTACAATCACATTTATACATACATTTATAACAACAATAACTATATATATATATATATATATATATATATATATATATATATATATATATATTAATTATAAAATGTAATATCACAAATATTCGTGGGGGATTTTATTTCGTTACTTTCATGGGTTGCTAAAAAACCATGAAATTAAATGTCATTGAAAATTTCTAATTACCATTGCCCTCAATGGGATTTATTTTCACAAAACTCAATTCCACCAAAATTTCTACCAACAGAATTTTTTACAAAGAGTTTAATGGACTAAGTAGTCTGTGATGTTTATCTGCCATACTGCAGGTGAGTGAATTAACATGCTAAAGGTTGCCATTTAAATATTAAATTCTACAATCCCTCCCCCCTCCTCAAAGTAAATGTAAAATTATCTCGTTACTCTATCAAAGGTTGGCTAAATTATTGACTTATCCATAAGATGAGTCTTCTGAAAATTTGAGATTGAAATTGACCCAAATTAACTTGATTTATTTGAAAGAATTTTTTAAATGTTCTGCAGACACCAGAAAAAGTTTCATTCTAGTATGTTTTCTTTTCTATAGCGCAATAGTTTAAAATAAAAGACCCATTTTCAACATGGTCCATATGTTACAACACTGATGTGTGTACAGTGCACTTTTTCAGATATTGTAATGCACTCTATGATACTAACCAATCGAAATAAATAACACATTGATTATTGTTTGTTGGAAACAAAAAACCAAAGACATGCACTTTGATTGGATAGACAATTTTACAAGTGGGTGTGGCTTAACACCAGACACAAAAACATCAGATGCACTTAAAATATCTCTACCAAGATGAATGCTTTGTGAATAGGTTAGGATGCAGTTATTGAAATATATGATGTTTGTTATTAAGCCAGACTGCAAAATCTCAAATCAATGATATGAACCGACAGAAATTCTTGTCAAATTAGACTGCACCACAGTTTTTATTGTACAAAATTTTCAATTCACCGTTTAAGGAATTTAGAGAAAAGGCAATTGTTAGGAGTAAAAATATCCACTGCCTTTCTTTTCTTTTCTTTCTTTTTTTTTTTTTAATGTTAAATCTACAATATTTTTATTATTTCTGACAGAGAGCAGTAATAAATGTGTGTGTGTGTATGTGTGTGTGTGTGTGTGTGTGTGTGTATATATATATATATATATAAAATCCACGATTGTTGTTTTAAAAGTCAGACCAGCCTGTTTACCAGTGGATATGTTGGTGCAGTTTATATGATCTTAAGTATATATTCTGCAGTTGTAATTGTAAATCAATAAGGAATAAGATTAGCTTTAATATCTAAATACAAGACAGAGAAAATTACTAGACATGCAGTAGAAATTGTTGCTGCCAACATTTTTTATTTTATTTTAACAAAAGGCACATGTATAATATGAAATTTTATTTCAATACTGAATACATCAGTGTAAAACAACAGTTACTTTGGAATCATTAATATTCATTGGGTATTGGGTTGAAATTTCGTGGTTTTGACTTTTTTTTTTTTTTAAAAAAAAAAAAAAAAATTCTGTTGGTAGAAATTTGTTTTGTGAAAATAAATCCCATTGGATGCAATGGTAATTGAAAAATTTTCGATGAAATTTAATTTCGTGGTTTACAGTAAGCCACAAAAATAACAAAATTACATCCCTTACGATTTACAGTGATTTTGCAGTATTACGTTTCTTTAAACATTGGGGTCATTTGTATATAATTTCAAATTATTTACTTTGAACATTGTACAAAATGTTACAAGAAATAGGAATTTACAGAATTTTACTTGCAAAAGAAATAAAAATTTACAGAATTTTATTTGCAAAGAATATACCAATCAACTCTGTGCTTTATCTACTAAAAGACCTCTGTGGCCAAGTAGACGAAAGCGTAAAGCTTCAAATGATCACACAGCACCTTTCATTGCCTAGATTTATAATTCCAACATGGTCACATCAAAGAAATGTCATTTTGTCAGATTGTTCGAGAAAAGATCAAATTTTTTTCTTCAGACACTGGTTTTCTCCACCACCCAAGAGCTACCACTTGAAATATCTTGCCTCTAAAAATATGCAATGTTCAATACATTGATTATATTGTATCAAGAACCAGTTGTTTTTATTATTATTATTATTATTATTATTATTATTCTTGCTCACTACAACAAGAGATAAACTATCACATGAAGGAAGATCCACACAGCAGTCTGCCTTCTCTTGCCTAGTGAACTCGCAAAACACACCTTTAGCAAAGGGAACAGAGGGTGTTACCAATACACAAGCAGCAAGAAAACAGTTTTATAATTATTATTTAATTATTTATTTACATATTATAATTTTTTAGTCAATTATTATTATTTAAATACTTACCTCGTTTGAACCAGCAAACAATGGTTCTCCAGTATGCATTTCCACGAGTATACAACCTAACGACCACATATCTATAGCTAAATCGTAAGGTATCCCTAATAAAACTTCTGGAGATCTATAAAACCTACTCTGTATATATTGATATATCTGAAAATACATAACAAATTTTAAATTAAAAAATGCATTACAGTTACCGATGTTGAGATCCTAACCGAATACTTGGGTCTCAGTGACTGAGTGGTCTAAAGCATGCTCATACTGATCACAGTACCATTTCTTGCAGGCGAGGGTAGAATCCCATTCCAGTAGATCCTAAGTTTAGAACGTTTGTCACTTCGTTTGCTGAAGTCTGGTGGTTTTCTTCTGGCATTCCAGTTTCCTCTACCAGCATTCCCACAACTGTCTCGATATAAGTGAAAAATCTTGATTTGGAATAAAGCACGATTAATCCAATCCAATCAAACTAACTATTATGGAAGCAATTCTCCTAGCATGGGTAGACTGACATAGCGACAATCCAAGAACAAAATTAATATTTCTGGCCAATTAATATTTCTGGCCTATTGTAAAATAAGGAAATGTTAACGAGTTATGACATATCACTATGTATAAAATTTGCATTGTTAGGTACAACTTAATAAATAAAATTGAATTCAATTACATGCATTTTAAAATTTCCTATCTTCTCCTCCTGATAATCTCGTGAATTTACATAAAATCATAAAGAATGCGTAAATTTCCCGATTTACATTGCTAATATTTTATGGTGCCTACATTATGTTACTAGTATGAAAAGAATTTCTAGTAAACTTGACAAAATTGTACATATTACATATGTTAGCCATGTTTGGTACTTAGCCACTTTTATTGTCTAGTGCACAAAACTTGCCTTTGGTTGATATTCTAGGCTAATAAAGTTACCAAAAATTATGTTTGTTATGACAGGTAAGTGGCAAAGAGTACAGGAGTCCTGTTTGGCTGGTATGCCAATTCACGAGACTGAAAGTACAAAACTCACGTTTTTTTTGGTATTCCAATCAAAATACAGAAAATATCAGACTCTAAATTTGCTAAATATGGAGGTCAAGGCAACAACAGTATAAGATTCGTTATAAGGCCAGTATGCCAAGGAAGTGACGGAGAAGAGAGACTTTAAATGTGGCTAGAATGTCAGTCAACGAAAACAATGACCCAAACATTTTCTGCCATTTAACTATTCATATATGAAAGCTATATAGACTTAAACACTCAAATTAACTGTCTCACTCAAGGACACATGTCACAAACCAGCTGAGATTTGAACCCATTCCATTCAAATCATGAGTCCACATACTTAACCAAATGACCATGTGTAAAATGGAAAAGGATGAACAAATTTCAAAACCAAACTTACCCTTTGGCCCAACTGACATGAACTTCCAAAGTCCACGATCTTGATTGCACTTCGTTTAGGATTACATAACAATATATTTTCTGGTTTTAAGTCACAATGTATTATATTTAATTCCGGCGTTGCTAAGAATAACAATGCGGTACACAGTTGTTGAGCAAACTTTCGAGTCAAATTTAATGAGACACCTCTAAAGTTTGTGTTCCGTAGTAAATCGTATAAATTGTAAGATAAAAGTTCAAACACCAAACACAAATGGTTCCTAAACATAAAATGTCTTTTTAATTTCACTGAAACAGAAAAGAAAAGAAAAATTAAAATCAGTGCAATTTTAAATAATTTTGAATCAAGAGAGAATACAGAAAGCGATGCAGCAACCTTTCAACTCTATTTTTACATATACTTTATTTAGATGTCAGCTGCTACAAATTAAGATGCAGTGTTACAATGAATGTTCCTAATACACAGGTAGTTGTCAGTAGTAGTTCAGTTCTTTATGAAAGAAATCTTTTATTTAGAAAACACAATATAATCAAATGACACTGGATACAAAGCTGAGCAATACTGAACCTCTGATTTGCAACATTACCATTTGCTGGTCTGGCCAAATTCATCTATTGTTGCCAGATAACAATTTTTAGGATGAAACTACTATAATTTTTATACCTGGTTGACTAATTATTCTAAATGAAACTCGCCATACATGTGTTCTTTAAATACGTAAATCTCTATACCAATCTTATACCACTAGATATCCAAATATGATCTATGTATCTATTATTGACCTTTGACCTTTATACATACCTATATAATACTTATTTTCGGCATCATGTTTATTCATCAATTCTAATAATTTGACTTCTATCTGTGCCTGGTTAAGAAATGGTTTTTTATTCTTTATAATCTTGATAGCCACCTGTTCCGTGTCTACATGATCATAAGCCTTCACTACCTGTAATACAGAAAAAAAAAAAAAAAACAAATTAAACCAGGTCAATATGAATGACAGGGTATGTATTCAAGATCCAATGAACTCTAAAAAAAAAAAAAAAACAAGAGCAAATACAACACCCACATTTAACAGCTAGCTAATTGTGACTAGTCCCAGACACATGACTTTTCAGTCAGACCAGTGTAACTTTTCAGTCAGACCAGTGTAACCTTTCAGTCAGACCAGTGTAACTTTTCAGTCAGACGTGTAACTTTTCAGTCAGACGTGTGTAACCTTTCAGTCAGACCAAGACTACCCTTTCAAGTAAGGCTTTAACATTTCAGCTAGATTGTATGTTATCAGTCTGACCTGTGCCATTTTTCTAGTATTTTTTTTAAAAGAAAAGATTAAAATTTGGAATTTGGTCAGAATTTTAGCTAAATTTCAAGTACCAACAGATGTACATCATTATATTAATATGATTTCTTATTAATATCTGAAAAATATCCCCAATTTGCCATTTATAAATCCTTATGGAATATCAATGATATACATAGCACACCAAATTAGTAACAAAAGCAGAGTGTCACTGAGGGTCAAAATATAGGATGACTAAAATACAAATGGTTACAAAATTCAGCTCAGAAAAGCATATTAGTAAATTCTAATCAAGACTTGCCATTATATATTTTCACACTTATAGTGTGGGTCAAAAATTAGAATGATTGACTGTCATCATTTATAAATTAATTGGATAAAAAAAATGCTATCTTCAAGCTCACACATATTCAGCAGGTGAGCTTAAATTCATGGCTACATAATAATACGGGATTGGTTTCAAAAATACAAAATCAATTAAAGAAAACAGTGATATTCAAACTCTGCAAAAAAGACAGAATTTGAAACTGCTCTTCATAACTTGCCCGGACTAGTAAATTTGATCCTTGTTCAAAAAACAAAGATTAACAATGATATAATATTTTAATTTGTTGGCCCTATCAATTGGCATCAGAATATTTTTTCTAACACTTTTTTTCTTTTATTTCGATGTATATATCTATACACATGTATACATGACATGTCAAATCTCATTTTATTTGATTGCACTTCATATCACCCCAACTGGGGGGCATTTACAGACTCATTATTTAACCAAGATATAACAAATTTATCATTCGATATATATATATCTGCATGCAGAATATTCTGCAATGTTCAAACCTGCAGCATAAAAAATCAATATGTCGTACAAAGAAATATATACTGCTTCTCTTCCAAATACTTTACTCTCCATGCAAGATGCAAACAAGTCTCAACACAATTAGTTTAGCATAGCAACAGAAAAAACAGAATTACCATTCGTCTTCTTAATACAGGTGTATATAAACATATCTATATTTACATTAGTGTGTGTGTGTGTGTGTGTGTGTGTGTGCGTTTTAAAAAACGTACACCACAGATTTGTGTATGTTTTCTTGCTTGGTAAACATTAGTAGATATATATATATATTTTTTTTGCTGGTTGTATCAGTTACAACTCCAATCCAGCAATGATAAATCATTTGACTTTAAAAAATTTTTCAAAAATACTAAGATTATTATTATTATTATAATTTTTATTTCATTTCATTTTTATTTTATTTTTATTATTATTATTTTTTTTTTTTTGGAAAATAATGAAGAAATTTTTTTTAAATTAACTAGTTTTGTTTTAAATTTTTCATATCATATTATGGAGTGGGGTGTTACATCATGTACAAATCTAGTCAAAACAGCCATGAGTGCCTGACGTCAGTACCGACGGTAAATACCATACAGTGCAGTACTCTTGCGAGTTGTTCATATAAAAGCAGTTGCTATTATAGAACAGATCTACAGATCAAAGTTTAACATGTTGTCTATATTTATGCACAATAAACCCCTAAAGAGTGGTTACTTAACAGACAATGAAAACTCTCCACTATTTGTCAAAGTCCTTAATACATGGATACTTAAAATGTAATCAATAACATTACTTATAGCCTGTCTAAACAGGCTTGAAATAAAATCCAAGATCTTTACACCTGATGTTGAACCTTTGTGCACAGGTAAAATTTTTTTACGTTTTTCACACCTGGTTCTGTACATACATGCAGTTAGAAAAAAAAAATTCCCTAGACCTTAAAACCTGTACTTATATGCAGATTTTCGCACATGATTCTACCTGCACAGGTAAATCTTTTCATACCTGTACTTCCTTTTATTTATTTATTATTATTATTAATTAACTTTTTTTGGTTTTGTCTTTCCAATGTAAATGTACACTGTACATAAAGAATAATCGGGAGAATTTAGACATGTATAGATGGGTTGGTTTAAGGTCAAGGATAGGATAACGAGAGATTATCATGTATTAATCTCCTAAAATGGTGTGATGGACATATACATTTTTAGACAGAAAAAATTGTTTAAACTGCTGATGTTCTTCTTCGACAAGTGAGTGGAAAAAATTTCTAAAAATTAACTCTGTCCAAGTGAGT
This sequence comes from Tegillarca granosa, assembly GCA_029721355.1. Taxonomy (NCBI): domain Eukaryota; kingdom Metazoa; phylum Mollusca; class Bivalvia; order Arcoida; family Arcidae; genus Tegillarca; species Tegillarca granosa. The sequence goes on along the minus strand of JARBDR010000870.1, from coordinate 5,151 downwards.
GGAAAAAAAATTCATTAACTCTGTCCAAGTTGGATTTAAACTAAGGAATGGCGATTTGTGATTGGACAAAATATCTAAAATAAAGATCTGTCCAGTCCACATACACATTAAGATGGGGATAATGATAAGAACGGGGAATTGTAAATTTACACTTCAGACTTGAAGTTGACATTGTGTTTCCTGATTTCATTAAAGTGTTATGTCAGAAGTTTTATAAAGATCATCAAACTTAAACACATAAGTTGATGGAGTGGAGTGGAGAGAAGTAATGGTGTTTTATAACCCAGTCAAGATTCTTTGAGGAAGTCAGTTCTGGGATGGTGGAGGAAACTGGAGTACCTGGAGAAAACCACCTACCTTCGGCAAGCGAACTGACAAACTTTCTCACACTAGGATCTGTCCTGAGTGGGATTTGAACCCAGGTAATGAGAGGCAGTGTGATCAGTAAGCAATAAAGTTGATGGGAATGATTGTCAAACTTAAGGGGTCAAATGCTTATTTTATTTTACAATACTCTCAAAACAAAACATATTAAAATTTCCCTCCTTTTTGAAACTGAATTTTCAAATATCACCTGTTGCTTTTTATGGATGGGGGTTAACACAATGATGGCCACTGGAGATTAGCTACAACTCAAAGAGTAACCTTGACCACAAAGGGTGTGAGGGCAGATGTCCAAACTTTGGTCTGGTCCCCTCAAAACTTTATGGACAAATCACATGCATCCAAATGAGCAGGTGTGATTACTAACTATAAAAGTTTTTAAAATATGAAGTACACAAATGAAAAATAAAAGAGAGAGGGGTACACAATCTTCAAAAAGCAGGTGCTACCATGTTTGAAAAGTCTGAAGGAATTCATAAAAAAGAAACTTGACCTTTAAACCATCAAATGTACAGGGACATCTGCCCCTATTTTACACAGAATCCATGTACAGTTATTTAAGTATCAAATGCATGACTGGACATTTACAGTTAGAGGTCAGAGGTGGCCAGACAACGGTTTAACAGACAATAAGTTAAGAGTCTGTCTATAGTATATCATTATGTTAACGGGTTTATTTTGTTATTATTAAGGCATAAAGTGGTGATTATCATTATCTTTACATTACCAACTATGAATATATATATATATATATATATATATATATATATATATATATATATATATATATATATATATATATATATATATATACACACATTTGTGTACTAGTAAATTGAAAAAAAAAATTCCAGCTTAATGTTAAATGAAATCCAAAATGAAATTATTATTCTTATATAATTATTAAAATTAATTCTGACTTGGTAACACCTGCTCTGGAGAAACTAAAAATGAGATAATTTTTTTTTTTTCATATAATTATTAAAATTTTAATCTTATACTGTAACACCTGCTCCGACACAAAAACCACATGTATAAATTTTGACAATTTGTCCATAAGAACCAAGGTACATATGTTCTACTGATGATTTTAAAGACAGGTATTACTGTATATTTTATTTCCATTCCCTGCTTTTCAGTACTTTTTACCTAACAATGATAATGTTAAACTAAACTCTCTCTCTCTCTCCACATGTACACATTTAATAATCTATAGTACCATTTGAGGACCATGTTTCTGTTTGCCAAATCATCGAAAACATAGACTTACAAGTTCTCAGTTTTTCTCTGCCATAGCAGAACTGGCTCCCCCTGTATGCAACGAAAAGAATTTTGACTTGTTGTAAAACATTTTTAAACTCTCTCTTTCTCTCATCTGTGTTTGTATGTGCATGTAACAAGTAGATCAGCCATCATCGGTTTACAATTTTTTCTTCATAAAAACTTTATGGGTTAACCACTCCTTTTACACTCATCACCCAATCACCCACCATAGATTTTAATCAACCAAACATATATCCTCTAATGAGGTACAAAATTCAATTACTTTCTTAGTTAAAAATACAAATATTTAGTGCTTTACCTGTCCAAATGAACCTTTACCAATGAGAGAATCAATTTCATAACGATCCATCCATTTTTCTCCTGGATTCACTATATAATCATGATTCGGATCATCATATCCATCATTTAATACATGTGAATTTACTTTTCCCTTTTTATGACTACTTTCATCGCCCTGTGCTCCCTGCGCTGCTCGGCGCTTTTTCTTCGCATAGTAGACCTGCAAAATACGACAAAAATTTGAGATAAATATGAGATAAATAAACGTTTTGTCGGTAAAATCCCACGCAAAATTCTGTCCTAGCTTTCAACAATTACCGGCTGAAAGTTTCTTACAAAATACTATGGGTCAATTTTAATTTTCTTTTCTGAGAACAATTTGGGTCGGAAAATAATATATCCAAAAAAAAAAAAAAAATTTTTTTTTTTCTTTTAAAAATTTTTTTTTCTCATTCAAATGCTCTTAACAAATCATTCAAAAATTTGGGCACTATTAAATGAATATGTTGTTAAATATAACAGTCCATCCAACAACAAAACCCCTTTACAAATCAAGGCATTAGACACATGAATAAAATCCAGTATTGTACAATAAAACATTTTAAGTTTAGAATAAATACATACAGAATCATGATCAATTTTATCGTCAAAGTTCAACTGCTGTATTACTGCTGGTGGCATGATTATAAAGTCACAATATTCTTTATAACAAATTCATTTTAAAAAAAAAAGTTTTAATTCTTCACATAACTAGATCACAATCAAATTTAATTCTATGTATCACTATAAAGTTATTATTCACATTCACATAATGCTAATGAGCTGTGAAAATTATGTCCAAATTTTCACAACTATAATGCACATCACTTGAAATTACATATATACACAACTCCATCCAGGTCAGATATACTAGTACCAGCTTAAAACAAGTACAGAATTTAAAACTGGCTCTACTTCACCTGACAACGATCTGATTGGCTGAGCCATTAAACACATTAATCAATCAGAGAAGGGGTTTCTACAACTGATATTTATCAACAATAATAGATGACCCATGTCCTCCTGATAGTTTACATATTGACTTAACCCAAACTTCAAAAGAACTTGAATTACACTACTACTATTTTTTTTTTAAAGCCAATATTTATATAAAAGGGCCCACAAAAAGTCAAATAGATTATTTAGATATGAGTGAAAAAAACACAAAAAAACATTTAAACACAGGACATTACTTGTTACTAGGATAAGGAAACTGTCTCCAACAAAATTGGATTTCCCAAAGTTGAGTTGAGTAATGGTGTTATGTACCCAAGATTTGGGCCAGTTTAAGATTATTTTCCTCTATAATTTGAGGCAATCAGTACTGAGTTGGTGTAGAAAACTGGAGTACCAGTCTCATGTGGTCAGGTGGTCTAAAGCACTGCCTTAAGAATCACAATCTCCCTGACCACTGGGTTTTAATCCATTCAAGCAAATCCTAGTTTGAAAATGTTGTGTAAAACACCATTACTAGTTTTTCAAAAAATCATTAGCATAAAACCCATTTCGGTAGCCATTCCAAACTGATAGAATATCAAATTAAACATCTTAGGTAGACTTGGACTGCAAAGGAAACATCCCTGTTAACTCTTCCTGTTGCCTTTCCTACAGACCATGCTCCATTTATATTCCCACCAAACAAACCCAAGGTCAATGACACAATCATTGATAGAAACATCAAAATCAGACCCTTCTGGTAGCCTTTCCTACAGACCATGCTTCATTTATATCCCATCAAACAAACCCAAGGTCAATGACACAATCATCAAAATCAGACCTTTCTGGTAGCCTTCCCTACAGTCCATGCTTCATTTATATTCCGACCAGACAAAACCCAAGGTCAATGACATAATCATCGATAAAAACATCAAAAATCAGACCCTTCTGGTAGCCTTTCCTACAGACCATGCTTCATTTATATTCCCAATCAAACAAACCCAAGGTCAATGACACAAACATCAAAATCAGACCTTTCTGGTAGCCTTCCCTACAGACCATGCTTCATTTATATTCCGACCAGACAAAACCCAAGATCATCGATAAAAACATCAAAATCAAGACCCATTCTGGTAGCCTTCACTACAGACCATGCTTCATATTGTATTCTGACTAGACAAAACCCAGGGTCAACGACACAATCATCGATAGAAACAATCAAAATCAGGACCCTTCTGGTAGCCTTGCCTACAGACCATGCTTCATTTATATTCCGACCAAACAAAACCCAGGGTCAACGACCACGTCAAAGTTAATTTATGATTAAGACCTTGTGTTGCTAAAGCATCATCCGAGTATATAATGTATGCACATCAATATCTATTAATAGTTCAAAATCAATGACCAATGATGACCAGTCTACCACATATGTGCCACACATATGAACAGCTAACGGCCTTTACTAGGAGTGTAATACTGGTACATATAAATGTTATGTAAAAGAAAAGTGTGATGAAACATGTTTCGTCTTTTTATCTACCAGATAATCGTGATGATGTCAACTATGATCTATATCGTCTTTTCGTTGTTGAAATATGAAATCATATTAGGTAGACAATAAACCAGATTTTCCAGGACTTGTGTGTTATAGAAAAAGAAAAAATAACAGTGAATTTTTTTTTTGCACGTTATTTGAATGTTTCCATATATAGATCTAATAAATCTTGAAAATATAAAAAGAAGGGAAAGGTGGGAGTGTGGTAGAGAGAGAGAGAAAACTGTCATTGTGGATCAGGTTCTATACTCTTGTACAGCACAACTTCAACTTGGGCATTCACAAAATAATCTTTGTTGATGTGAAAATGACAAATTATGTGAATTCATATTTAGAAAAAGACACTTTGCCATTTTAAAAGATGTAAATTTTATGGTTTAATTGTTTTCTAATTTGCATTTTTGAATTTTAAATCGAGTTACCAGACAATATCTATAAATATAAACTCAACAGCATAAGCAACATTGCTAAGGGGAGAGGAGAGTGGAGTGGAGTGGAGTGGAGTAATTGTGTTTACGCCCCAGTCAAATATCTTTCACTTATTTCCAGGCAATCAGTTCTGGGATGGTGGAGGAACCGGAGTGCTTTGGAAAACCACGGACTTTCGGCAAGTGAACTGACAAACTTTCTACACTAGGATCTGTCCTGAGTGGAATTTGAATCCAAGCGGTGGG
>JARBDR010000869.1:263735-488486 GCA_029721355.1 Tegillarca granosa | reverse complement strand
ATTTGAGATTTATTTTAAATTAAGGTTTGTTCCCTCATGCAAAGCATTCATTAGCTGGATTTGGATTTATATAATTTTGAAACTTTAGATTCATTATTTTCAACTGTTTGGCTTATATATTTTTTATTATCAAACTTTTCGGTCTTAGTGTCACTACTGAGGAATGAATTCCCAAAATGTGCACATCTGGCACATCAAAATTTAACTGGTATGTGTATATATATTCACTTATTCAGTGACATGATATTTTTGTTACAAAAGGAATTGCACACAATGGATAAATAATAAAATCTTTGTGATAATTTTTCAAGAATCTTATCTAATCATTATTATTTTACGATTAAAGTCTTTTAACATTTAAAAATAACACATTAAGGGAAGCATCTTACAGATAATAAGACTCTTTTTGAGAAAATTTGAAGTATAACATTTATGCTTTAAAGTAATTACTTAATCGATATAGTTATAAAGTGAAATATATTCAAGTCAGAAATATTTTGAAACTTTATCAATCAAAATATTCATTGGGGAGAAAATATTTAACAAAATGATTTCAAAAATATATTTACACATTAGCTTTATTTTCCCTTAAGAATTGTCATCATTGATCAAGTTCAGAAAATATACAAACAATTATTAATTATTCTCGTTTGGTTTAAAAAATAATTAAAATGTTCATTTTTTAAGATTTTTTTTCCGTTTTTGTATTTTTGTATTAAAAAATGTTTTTCTTCACTTTCTGAAGTCACGAATGCATAGTTACCTAAACACAATATGTCATGTTACTAGCCAACAATGATACACTGTCATTTCTTTCAAATTACACCGTTTTGTCGATATGATGGACTAGCAGTAACTAAAAACAGTTAAATGAATAAATAGACTGTGGAAATTCACTTTTTTGATATCGTATATAATAAAAACGATTTTTTGTTCAAAAAGAAACTTCTAGACTGAAGCCTTTATCAGTTTTCATTCTAAACAATAAGGGCTTTGTTGGCCACGTGGTCTTTAGTCTAAGTAAAAGAAGGATTCTAGACCAGGTCCCAGGTTCACAACCATTAACTTAATTTAGTGTACACTAAACTCAAATATTCCCATTTTTGTTTCATCAATATTTTTTTTTAAAAAATTAAGTTTTTTGAGAAAATGTTTTGTTTTGTTGAACAAACCTACACTAAACGATTTAAATTTTACATTTGATAATCAAATTTAACTGCATAATGTCTTCGAATTCACACTGAAATATTTCCAAATTTCAGCTGAGTATACCGTGAATTGAGTGAATAATTATGAAACTAGGTCCATTACACAGGTAGAATTGAAAAACCTAATGTTTTTTGTTTAGATTGTTTAGTGTAGGTTTGTTAATCAAAATAAAACATTGTGTCAAAAACGGGAAATTTAAAAACATTAATGAGAGAAAATTTCGAATATTTGAGTTGAGAGTACACTCAATTGAGTAAACGGTTGTAAAACTGGGGCTAGATCATCTCTCGCCGCTCGTTTCGAATATTAATCTTGGCACATTCTACTATATCGTGAAAAGAGCCTGATGGTAGAAAAGACAATGTTTTTCAATTTGGTTGAAGGAAGATAATAGAGATTGGAGTTGGTTTTTGTCTGTCGGAGAAAAATAACAAATTCTCACTCGTTAAGAAACAGGTTTTTTTCTAAGTTCGTGAAAATCATATTTTTTAAAAGTATAAAAACTTCAGGTTTTCTAAAGAACAACTTAAAATATATTATGTGCAATAAATATTATCATTATTACTAAAAGTTTTAAATAATAAAGAAATAAATAAAGAAATAAAATTAATTGAAAATAAAATAGATAAATAAATAAATAAATAAATAAATAAATAAATAAATAAATAAATGAAAAACCATGAATAAATAAAAAATAAATAAATAAATAAATGAATAAATAAATAAATAAAATCTTTGTTTTATAGGCTTATATAGCTATCGTTTTTTGGAAAGCGGAGCGAAACGGATGCTTTGCAATCGAAGGGTTACACTCCGTCGACATATTTGCTGTTAACCTTTAATATAGCTGCTGTGTATGCAGGAGAAACGCAAGCTTAAACAGGTAAATATCGCTCCTAAAAAACACAATATGTGCAGCGGCATCATAAAACATGTACATAAACATGTACACTTACAATCTGAATTTGGCTCTAAACATCGACTTTTTGTTCGTAACAACTTTTATCAATCTGAGATTTTTATTTATGATACTTGATAAATTATTTTTAGGAAACCCATTATGATGTATCTTGATTTGGAAATTACTCTAAAATTTGACATTTATAAAAAATAATCTTCTTTTAAAACAGTTTGGTATGCTGTGCCAGAATATGTTCTTAATGAAAAATGTGAGGGAAAATATAGTTTAACATTTACATCTGAGATCATGTAGGCGATAGATGTAATTGTAGCATTATGCTTACAAAGGTTAACATAATGTATGGGGCTCATGTAGACAGTTGTGTATATAATGGAACTTAATGCAAAAAGAAATCCCAAGGCGATAAAAATAATCAATACTGTTATTTATTTATTTATTTTATATAAATTTATCTCTTTTTTTACTTTGAATTTGTATGAATTGCAAAATAATAAAATAATATTAATAATAATAATAATAATAATAATAATAATAATAATAATAATAAATTTTAACGATTGACACAAAACATCATGTTCGCGGCGCGCGTTGTGTGTGTGTGTGTGTGTGTGTGTGTGTGTGTGTGTGTGAATCGCCGATAGAGACCATTTTGTCAACTATGGCCTTCCAAAGTAAGGGGTGTCTTTTTTTAATGACAGGGGCCATAATTATTGTCCGAAATAGAAAGTTTAATAAACGACAAGACCACTTTTAAACTAGTGCATGTGAGCTATTTTCCATATACATGTATATGTATAATTTCTAAATTCCCCGTTTTTGTAAATTATTATTTTGTTATCCCTGTTATTTTGAAAGTCGAAATTTCATAGTTGCCTAGAAACAATAACTGCTATATGGAAAGAATATTTAAAATTGACACAAAATCTTGCTGGCAGACGTTTTGATGGCAGTTTTATAAGAATGTTTTGGCATTTGCGTGGAATTTATTTGTTAGCCCTGCAATAACATGGTAGTTTGATAAAGATAATTGGCAATGTCGTTTAAGAACATGATGGTGCATTATATAATTCTTTAATTCAATTAGAGTCAAATAAAATGCCGAGTTTTCAAAACTTAACGAATTTGGTGAGGTATTCTGTCTCTCTCCCATATAAAGACACGAAAAATCTTACTTTAAAATGACCATAAATTCGTGATATTTTACGTATTTCTATATAAGTCGGCTGTCAAAATGTACTTTTAATATATTTTTGTTAAGCATGTTGTATTTATGTATTCACATCAGGTGTAATTTCGCCACGAGTCAGATGAAAGCTTCAGCAGGTGTTACTGTAAAAAACAGGAAGAGCAAATCTTGAAAAGCAAAATGTGACAGACAGAGAATTCTAGACAGAATCAGGATAATTGTGCTTCTCAACATGCAATTAGACTATGTGGTTTTTTTTTATTTTTAAGTATCACGTGAAAAGTTTATTTGTTGCGAATAGAAAAAATCATTAAAAAAGGAAAAAAAAATTATTGTAAGAACATATTCGTGTATACATGAGATCTGCGAGTGTTTATTACTCTTTGTCTTGTACTAGCTCATACACATGTCAACTTATTGTTAAGAGTTCTGTAATCTGACACAAACAATGTATGATTAATATATTAATCAACAATGACAATCTGCAATAGTATTGTTGCGTATGGCGTCAAAATGTTGGTGGCCTAAGTGCCCGAGTGGTCGAAAGTGTCGGCTTACTGATCACAACGCCACTTAGGTTCGATTTCATTTTGGGATGTCCTTTAGCATAAAAGTTAATGATTTCTTTACCGAATCTGACGAGTTTTATTTCGTTCACTTTGGTTTCACCATTCTTAAACTGATTCCCTTAAAAAAGTCACAAATTCTTCACAGTCCAATTGTAGAAATATTTATATTTAAAATTTTGCAAACGTTAAGAAAGTTATATGAGCGTGATGCATTTAATTCCATCATGTTTACTTTAATATTGTTCGTAATGTTTTGCTGTCTTTGCTGTATTTGGGCTCGTTTATCGGCCTAAAACGCGTTTTTATTGGGGCTCGTTTATCGGCCTAAAACGCATTTTATTGGGGCTTGTTTTTCGGCCTAAAACGCGTTTTTATTGGGGCTCGTTTATCGGCCTAAACGCGTTTTTATTGGGGCGTTTATGCATCACGGTGTCTCTCATCGCCTAGGTTCGATTCTCACTAAGGTAGATTTTATTGTGATAAAGTTTGTCAGTTCCTTTGCTGATTTTTCGGTCTATGGTTTCCTTAAGACGTATCTCTTCAGTTGACTTTGCTATTATTGGCCATAAAACTTGGATTATAAATAAAAAGGGATTAAAATGAGTTTTTTCGGATATGTTTATCTTGAAATATTATATAAAAAGCTAAGACAATTTACAGTCTTCAAGCAAGCTTGACCAGCGTAAATACGCGTATCTTATATATATAAGAACCATTTATTCTCAGGAATCAATAAATTCATTGGATTTCAGTGCGAACAAAAGTGAGTTGAGAGTTGAGTAATGGTGATTCACGTCCCAATCAAGAATACCTATATCGAGACGAACAAGAAAGATTGGTATTTTGGTTTGTTATGATATTTTATGTCGCATTAGCAATTTTAATCACACGCGACAAGGCCAAGTCTCTTTAACTCTAAGGATTTATTTGAGAAACAACTTTGTTTCTGCGTAAGATGTGCGAATGTGTTTTATACATCTAGTTTGAACCCACGACTTTCTGAACAAGAAGAGACCAAAACATCATCTATAAAAACATAAATTTTATTTCACACAACCTGCATAGAAATGATATGAAAGATGAATAATTTAGTAAAAAATACAAATAATATATATATAATTAAGTTAATAAAAGAATTATTTTGATGGTTATAACTGTTAGTATCATAACGTTGTTTGTGTAGCTAGGTGTACTTGAATTTGTGTCTGTAGAATGAGACATGGTCCCTGAAATATTAAAAAAGAAAAATTATACATATATATGTTTCATATAGAAAAAGATAATCCGAGGTTTTTGTGTGAAATATATTGATATTTGCACCATACTCTGTTCCCGTCCGAGGTCTCCCGAATCCATTTTTCATATAAAACACTTTGTCACGTGACAATGTCGCCTTAATCATGGTTGAAAGAACACTTTTTCAAAAATGATAATACACTAGTTCATATATTAATATATAAGAACTAGTGTAATATTTGTGTATTTTGAGACGATGAAATAGAAGTGAGAAGCAAATGAAATGTTTATTGTTATGAAATAAAAGGGTTATTGAACTGATATTGTGAAATACATATGTATTGTCCCTCGTTGTTTCAACACTTGCAAATGCCAAGTCAACTCGGGTCAATATTTCACAAAGTCAATTCAATAACCCTATAATATGTATCCCTTGATGACGATAAAATGTCAGAACGCTCCCTGCAACATTACGCATACACTGTATAATATTATCATTGAAGATAATTGAATTTTTAGAACTCATTGACCTAACCAACCAATATACTAGTAAAATGTAAAAATATCCATGATTTTTTCTAGTATATATAGAAAACAATCACATTTTAATAAATTATTTTTTAGCAGGTCATGACTTAGATTTCAGTTTACAGAAAAATATCTTATCGATGTATCGATATCGTACCAATAATACTGTATGATATGTCACTGACCCATGGAAAATGATTATGGCCCTTTAAAATGATTTTGAAAATAAAAATTTAGAAAAAAGCTTAAACACAAATACTTCTTTCTCAGGAAAATCCTCCGACTTTTATTAACGAAGCTAATGAAGTAATTGAAACTGTTCAAAATGAATATTTAGCTCGGTTTTGTATTTAAAACGTTATACACACTCCGATGATAATGATAGGTTCTGAAATAGATACCTGTTGTAATGTCACATTTTCAACACTTTCCGAAATTTTACTAGAAGAACAAATTCTAATATAAACCGCAATCTTTCTTTTAACTAGTATAATATTTAAATACAAGGTATTCAGAACTACAATTACAACAGATCTTTACATTCCCTTTAACGACACCGAGTTTAGTAATTTCCGTCATTTTTTAATTTGTTACGTCAGTAATATGTTTGTTCCGGACTATAATTAAACATGTTGAACTATGTGTAGTATCTTTCTGAAGAAAAGTTAATCAGTTAACAATTATGTTAAAAATCTATCTCTTAATGGAATCGAAGAAAAGGAAACAGGAAATAAAACCTACGCCTGTATACTGTCTAATTTTTATAACAAATCACTCTATTTAATCGTCGATGAGGTAGAAGGCATTTTGAAATAATAACAAATTAATTAAGATAAATAGATAAATAAAACCGAGAAACTATGGTCGCATTGACGTTAACACAAATTAGTATTTTTTAAATAAAAAAAAAATTACTGTGACACACGTGTGTTTCAAAACGATCCCAAAATAGTCTTTATCCAAAATAAATAAAAAAATAAAACATTGTTCTTTTTTAAATCATTTATTTGTAAATCATCGGCGGTACAGGGGAGACACAAAATATATTTTTACACCGTTTGCTCACGCGAAAACTATTAATGTGTGCTCATGCGAAAGTTTCGATGCTTATATTAAGTTTTCGCGTGTTTAATTGAAGGTTTTTGCGTGCTCTCGTGAAAGTTATCGGGTGCTCAACAATGTGTAAATGATATCACTTTTGCGTTAGCACGTAATAATTTCGCCTGCGCACGCGATAATTTTCGCGTGAGCACGCAATAATCTTTAAGTGAGCGCGCTGCAGCTTTCGCTTGAGCACAATGTAACTTAAACGTGAGCACCAGGTAGCTTTTGCGTGAGCACGCGATATAAAAAAATTTATGTCACCTCTATGCTGCCATATTTTTCATTTAAATTAAAAAAATTAACATCAGTTCAAATTTTAATTACGTTAAAGCATTATGCTCTTGGTGTCAGTCCTATTCTTTTCAGTGAATTAACGAAATTCCTGAATCAATTTGCAGAACATAGTAAATATATAACACAAATAGCAGTTTAATTTTGATGTGCCAGATGTGCACATTTCGGAAATTCATTCCTCCTCAGTGACACTAAGACCGAAAAGTTTGATAGATGAAAACATAAGCCAAATAGTTGAAAATAATTAATCTTAAGTTCCAAAATTATATAGTTCCAAATCCATCTAAGGAATGCTTTGCATGAAGGAACAAACCTTAGTTTTAAAAAAATTTCAAACTTTTAGACGGCTGACAATTTTGCTAAATGGTACATTTTCTGACAGCACAAAGTACTGCCTACTGAGTTGCCGGAACCTTCTCTTATCAGTCTTAACCCTGTACAAGGGTTTGTTTAAGTCCAAGTGTTGTTACTAGTATCTATTTCACAATCGTTTTATAAATGTTTATTATAAGTGAAACGATTCAGAACATAACCCTGTAAATTTTACCATACGACCTACTGTTTTGATCAAAAGAATAAGGTTTATAATACCTGTTCATGATTTTTTTTTCACAATTTGTCTCCTTGTTTGCTTGTACATGTACCGGTATATTGACAAATACCTATTTTTTCTGTTACAAAAATACATTAAACAATTATTCTAATTTCGACCATTTTAAGTCTGATTTATTTTTGCTTAGGTCTTTTGAATCCATGGATACTATTTGAACCAAAAATAGCCCTGTTTGACAAATAATTTCTATCAAAGGAACATAATTCTATACGTGTCTATTGATAATTTGTTTATTAGAATATTACAAGTGGGAACACAACAGAAACTGATATACATTCGTATAAAATGTAAACATGTAGTTTCTTACTCCCTAGAGAAATCTAGTCTTATATGTATTTTTCATTCGTATTCAAAGGTAAATGTATTTATTTGACATGTCTGCGATACAGGAATAGACAACATTACGTAGGGTTATTGTATTATAACAGACAAGAACAACTGTCGTTTCTCGTTATTTTTTATACATATCAACGACCACAAGATATTGTCTTGCATACTAATTTTATCATCCCCGTTACATAGTAACTAATCAGTTGATCTCTACCCTATATGGAGTAAAATGGAGAAATGGTGTTTAATGGAGTGCAGTGGAGAAATGGTGGTTCATGGAGTGCAATTGAGAAATGACGTTCCCGTCAAGGATCTGTCACGTAAATCGAGGAGGCCAGTGTTTGGCTGGTGAAAGCATGTGTGCTCTAGAAAGGCACTGATGTCTCTCCCGCGAATTGGCAACTTTCTAAAACTTGGAACTGCCCAAATGGGATTTGAACCAAGACGTTGTAAAGTGTTTACAAGCGTCTTTGTTAGACGGCTTTTTATCTTGAAGAATTAAAATGTTCATTTAACACTCTAACTGAAACATTAAAGCTGTTTCTCTGTATTATATGTTCTTTTAAAAAACAGTTCGAGAAATATAAAAAAGTTTTAAAGAAAAAATTATGAGAAATATATTTATTACCGAAACTAAAGGAACGATTTTTATATGTTTTATCGGAAATTATGTAATTGTCGACGATTTTCTTCTAAATATTCAAGATCAGCACGTACATAAAAGTTTGAATCCTATGATGTTGGTTTTTATTCTCTCAAATGTTCCATATTATTAGCAAGAATTTGATTCACAAACGAGATACCGTTGAGACCCTTACAGGTCACATACATGCATAGATTGATGATTCATTACTTGGTATAATGAAGCTTGATTTCAATTTTCTACATGCGTTTTAAAGCTGCATTAAGTTTTCCAATGCATAATATAAAACGACGGAATTTTTCTGGACCATGCCTCTCGTGAACACTGTAATACTTGGTTCCGTAAGAAAACTTGAAATCAACAAAAGCACTATAAAACTTTTTTTTATTAAAATTGAATGTAAAAAAAAAAAAATCAAACAATTTCGAAAAGTTAATACTGATGATATGGGTAGTAAACCTTTACCCCATTTATCACTATGTTTTAGATGATGTTAAATCTAGAGTTATTGAAAATTACATTAAAAATTACAATTTTGAAATACTTATAGTATGTACACGTACATAATATTTTACACAATCTAATTGATGATAATTGTTATGTATCTTCGTTAAATCCTTATGAGAACTAGAATACCTATTATAAAAGGTGATGATATGATCACTAAATCAAAACTTGTTTCTTTCATGAAAAATAAATTAAACAATTCTAAAAACCTTCGAGGTATATGAGTTAATAATTTGCTAAAACTTGAATCCCCCAGTAAGTAGGTCGAAGATAACATGCATTTTCTCAGTATGATGCTACATGTATATTTGTTATATTAAATTTGATATATCCCGAGACGAGAGATGTCTATAACAAATATTATAAAAATTAAACGTAGCTGTCATTAATTTCAATAGCAGGTGTTCGTCACATGCGTTTTAATGACTTTTGTGGATAAAAATATAGCAAGTTGGGAATACTAGAAGCATTTATTATATTAAAACCAGCATGAATATTACCACAGTGTTTAAAAAGGAAATTTCATTTCCATAATAGAAAAAAACTTCCATTATTCTTTCGAGAAAAAATATGAAATAACAAAATTCAAAATGATCAGTAAGCATTTTATACAAAATGAAACCGACATACAATGTTCATTTTACTGTAAATATCAAGCTATGCAGAGTCAGAAAAATTTCATCAATTAGTTCGTTTCGTATTTACGAAACTATGGTTCCAATGAATCATACTGATATTTGCATCCCGAGGTACATCAATGTTACATTTAAATGTATTAAAAACACCATTCTATATCAACACTCAAATAAAGATTTATATGTTTTTAATTAGAGTTATTGTGGATTGTTATTCGTGCTTATCGAACACAGTTATGAAGTGTATACAAAACTATCAATGTCTCGTAATCGGGCTATACGTACTAAGACTACAAATTGATTATGGATTGATGATTATTTTTTTTTTTTAAAACTGATACTAAATCATTTATGAATTAAAACTTATTTTTCGACCTATTTTTGTCTAAACCTACCATTAATCAGACACTCAAACGCGATGGTTTGTGTCACAAGTAATATATAGTAGTAGCATTGGGTCGCTCTGAATACGTTAATGTAATTTGAGATTTTCAAAACGTAATTTGTTTCTAAAGAGTAATTTTTCAGTAAATATTGATTCTCTGATACAAACAAGATACTTATATATATAGTGTCACATGCTTAAAAATCGGGAAAAAAATGTATTTATAAAACACAGAAAAGGGGTTTAAAATATTCTGGGTTTTTTTTCATCGGGCATTATCGCGTAATAAAAAAACAGATCAAATGGTTCGTTCCGTGATTCATAGAACATCGACAAGAATTAATAACTATTTCAAGTCAATATGTGATACTTTTTGTCATTTTAATGTCAAAAATATCTCATTTTTATTCTTTGCTATATATATATATATATATATATATATATATATATATATATATATATATATATATGTGTGTGTGTGTGTGTGTGTGTGTGTGTGTGTGTGTGTTTAAAACGTTCTTTATGCTAAAATATTAAAACATATGCCATCTATGCAATCGTTAATGATATACTTACGTTTTTTAATGTTGTAAGTCTTTCCTGTAAAAAAAAGAAAATATATTAACATAGAAATCAATAAAAATGTATAATATTATAATAAAACATTAATAAAAGAAAATATTATAGAAGATTACCTTGATATCTAATTAAGATAAAATGTACGAAACGATGCCCGTTTTCTAAATTGGAGTGGAATAATTGTGTTTTACGCCCCAGTCAAGAATCTTTCACTTATTTCGAGGCGGTCAGTTCTGGGATGATGGAAGAAACCGGAGAACCCGGAGAAAACCACCGACCTTCAGCAAACGAACTGACAAACTGTCTCACACTAGAATCCGTCCCGAGTGGTATTCGAACCCAGACGGTGAGAGCGGCACTGTGATCCGTATGCGCGCTTATGAGGCGACGGGGCGAAAGAAACGTAAACGAAAATAATATGAAATGAAACATCTAAGGCGACATAACGATAATGGCTTTACTTTTTGTCCTTTAATTCAACTTAGTCTTTTTAATTCATTTTTCTCCTTTTGGGTGTTAGGAGCAATAGTAAATATAACTTCAACAAGATCTCATACAGGGTCTTGTAAAATGTTAGACATGCCAGATTAATAAAAATCAATTTTCGCATGTCATTTCAATAACAACATTTATGGTACAAGTTTTATTTTTCTAATCAAGAGCCCAGCGTGGGTGCACAAATGCTTCTGATATATACATGTTGTTATAAGAAATTGATTTCTACATGCCATGTTTGTAGTTCTTATTGTGATTTCTTAATACATGTATAGAATGTACATTAAAAAAAAACCATAAAAAATATGCACAAATGACTTGCCACCGTTGACGTTTTAACTAAAAACAGATCTACTTAAAATAGTGTAGAAAAAGAAGAAAATTGCATAAAACTTAGATTTGAAAAAAATGAAGTCGCAAATGTATATACGAGTAATCGGCGGAAAAAAAGTACAGCAAAATGAATGATATATCTACAATTAAGTGTAAGGGCATATTGGGACCAATGATATTTAGCTGGCACCGGACTAAAATGGCAAGATGGCATCCTAATATATCTTTCAAGTGATATTGTTTGTCATTAGCTGAAAAGGAATTTGTAAAACTTTAAAGTTCAAGGACTAACAATCGACAATTTCAGACATATAATTGTCAGCCTTTTTTTTTTGTTCGAAAGAGGTTAAAGAATTTCTCAGAAAATACTTATACGTCAAATTATCAATACTCATTATGATTTTTTATTTGCACATACAATACTACTTTGACTTACAAAACTTCCTGTGTGTGCGGGGAAGGGGGAGTTAAGGAGGTGGATGGGATTGTTGCTTTCTGTTTGATACAGAGATGATGTACGTTTATTATTCCAAGCCTACATTAATATACAATTTATAAAGAAAAAGAAAACGTTTTGTTTATGATTTCTTTATACAAACATTATTATAGAATAGCAAGACATACTAGATACACATAGAATATCAGTTCCACTCGGATCACTTATGAAAAAAAAATCTGATTGGGCGCTGTGCATACTCTCGAAGCCAATAACTCATAAGTGTACACAGCGTCCATTTCGATTATCCCCAAAAGTGAACTAATGGTGTTTTGCATCCAAGTTTAGATTCTTTCACTTATTTTGAAGCGTTCAGTTCTGTGCTAGTGAAGGAAACCGAAGAGCCCAGTGAAAACCTCTGATCTAAAGCAATCGACCTGACAAACACTAGGATTTGTGTAAATGGGATTCGAACCTAGGTGGTGAGAGGCAATGAAATCCGTAAAAGAACACGAATTTCTAATTGACCCGAATTAAAATCATATTTAAACCTTTTAGTTTAAACTGCAATAAAAAGTTGTGTCATTTTTAAAACTCAAATCGTGAGCTTTAAATAAAAAATAATAAAAAAAATAATAACAATAAAATGAATGCATTATTATACATTTTCTACATAGCAACCCTCAGCATGGCGGAATAAACACTGTTGACCTAACAAAAAGACTCTTTTGGCCAATAAGAGGGCAAGGTGATTTAACTTTCGGGTTGAAACAAAAAACAATAAAAATATTTGTCCAATTGTTAACAAGATCGTCTTCAAAAACTTTGCTTTAAACTTATTGAGAATACACTCTTGAAATATACCTCCCCCCCCCCCCCCCCCCCCCCCGTCTCCAATAAGAAAGAAAAAAAATTCAGATTGCTATCTACAAAATAACAAATAACCAACGCTGTATAATTTGTAACTGGACGTTCTCTAAATAATCTGGCCAGACTATAAAATTAACTTTTAAACGTTGACAGACAACCCCCCGAGATTATATAACATATTATGCGATATCTTATTTACTCCCCAGACAGCTATTGTCAAAATAAGATCTGTAAAAAAGTCTTCAAAACTAGACTAAAATGTATGATGTAAATCAATAATTTGTCTTCCGACCGAGAAACGCTTGAAATTTATTGAAACAAAGTGTTATAGCTTGCCTGATAAACGTTTCGAACCGTGTCATGTTATACATAGCAGTAAAAGTAATTTCTTTAGATAAAACTTTTATTCAAAAAAGGCAAAGAAAAATGTATTTTACTGTCTAGAAAAATTGATTGATTTATTGATTAAATGGGTTTTTACGTCCAAATCAAGAATATAACACATATACCGAGATTTCACTAGCTATCGGTGAAGTGGCAGAAATTTTGACCTTTGCAGTGTGCTTTGGGCAAGGTACTGGAAGGGTTGTTTTTCATCACTGTAATTTCACGAAGCATCAGTTTTAAAGGTCTTCTTTGAAGGACCCGGTGACTTTCATGTCTTAATGTCGAGTGCTTGGCAAAAGAATGGTCACTACCTACCGACCGGTGCTCGAAACCCTACCTCCTACATTCAAAGCGAACACTCTACCAACCGAGTTACCGAAGTGATACGGTCTAGAAACAAATGTTTAGTTTAAAGAAATATTTCATAATGTCTATCTGATTTTCTCTGAATAATTAAAACACAAACAAAGTATCCCATGTCTAAATCGCAATCTAAAAAAACACAGTAAAAACTTTGAAAACAGGCTAATTTAGCTTACACGTGAACTTCCATTAAAGAAGTGAGGCCGCGTGCTCCGGAAGGGTAAGCACCTCCTGTCTAGCTAGCTACACCAGTAGACGTAGACATACTACCAACATATCTACTTATTTTTCCTAACTTTTATAAATTCGTACTTATCAAGGTGCAGGCATGGTTTCAATTCCAGTCTGACAGTCAGCAGGGTGACAATACTGAGCTCATGCTTTTACAATTACAAATCATATGACCAATCAGCATATGTGCATGCCAAATTGTAATTAAATATTGTCAAGCACCAATATCACGTTACAAGGAAAAAAAACGATTGTCCTAATGGGTATTTTTATCAATGCTTTACACTGTATTTTTTGTTTTGAAAAACAAGAGAAGTAACTCGAAATTGATTCTTTCCAAAGTTCTAAAATGTCGTCCCATTACAAAGTATCAAACAGGATCGTTTCGAAGACTTCTATATTGAAGCAATTAGTTAAGAGTTGTTAAAGGAAACCGGAAGATCTAAAGAAAGCAACCTCTATTCGGCAAGTTAACTGCATCAGAGGCCAAGTGGGATTTGAGCCTACAAGATGAAAAGCGCGGGAATCCGAAAGTTAGAGTTAACTTTCAACTTTAAATATGGTGTAAGTTTTGAAAGAAATCTGATCATTCAATTTAAAACAAATCCATACTTTCATTTTATCACAAAAATAACGTTTTGACATAAGGTACACATGCTGGCAGTTACAACATTTTTTTCAAATGAATATAAAAATACATGCTTCAGATGCTTACCACTTAAAACATGCACTTTTGTACCGGTGACTTGGGTCTCTGAAGTCCTACAAACATAAGTTCCGGCATCATCTAAAATTGAATGATCTTTTTGTAGGACACTGAATATTTTTTTGTCTTCCCTGGAAAAATATTTTGATATTTCAATCTGATTGTCCTCTCTTTGAACAATTTTACTTCCATCTTTAAACCAGTCCAAATCTTCCATGGGGAAGTCCTCTGTTGTTGCATTACACATAAGGGTAAAGGGTTGTCCAATTTCGACATAGGTAGGTCCGGATATTAGGATTTCTGTAAGGAAGATTGGTAGATTTCAGATTGACTCACAAGATATTTATTTTGACCGAATCAGAATAAAAAAGAATTCCCTGATCACTATCCTAAGAGCAATCCTTATCCAGAAATAAATAAATAAATTTTGAGGGCTTTAAAAAGTTATTTTATATCTAGTCGTTAAGAGTAAAGAAGTTGGAGAAAATAGGAATTTTTGAGGAATAACATTGAGTTTCTGATTCGGTACCATCACAAGCAGGGTTTTAAAAATCGACAAGGGTAAAAAATGTCATGCAGTAAGCATAATTTAGCATGCGATTTCAATGTAACAAAAAAAAAAACGAACTTACAATATTCAGTAAAACAAATTAAAAAAAAAAATACCAAAGAATAGTTTTTAAGAATGTGCAGTCAAATGAATAGTTTTAACTAGCATCTATTTTCATAGAAACATCATACATAAAAACGAATAACAACCGTTGGCATTTCGAATACGTCCTTTTTTTTTTTTTTTTGCTTCGATTAAAATTCAACACAAATAAACACAAAATATAATAGACTATCGAAACAAAATGAACAACTTATAATTGTTATTAGCTTTCCAGATGACCTCAAACATGATCAAACCATCATTGTTATCAGAAGTTTTCTTTTAATAGGGGAGGGAAACAACAGATCTTATTCTAAGTAACTCCATCAATTTATCTGATGACTCGCTTATATATTTAATACAAACAGCAATTGTTTCCTTCTTAATTTCTCTGACAGTTCTCGCTTGGATGTGATTGAGCGGTTTTGTGATTTTTAAAAAAATTCTTTGACAGTTCTCGCTAAGACGTGATTGGCCGGGTTTTTGAAATTTTTTCTCTTCTGTTCCTTTTAATGGTGAACTCAAACTCGAAGCACAAAAGATGGAAAATTCAGTAACAATATGTTAAAAAATATAAATGAAAAAATTAAAAAAAAATGTTAAGTTGTCAAATTATAAATTTTTGAATATTTCATTCAGAAAATTCCAAAATTTATAATATGACGAAACGAAATGAGCAGATGCACTGCATGGACTTTCTTAATTTAACTTGTACTAATTGACAATTTTGCTGTTAAATAGCTGAAACAAATGAAATTAGTGATGCGGAGTAACTTAACGCTCTATAAACCGACACTTTTTGAAAAATCATGTGCTAGATTGATATCAACAACAAGTGCTTTCATAAAACCTTACAAATTTAATTTTGGTGTTTGAAGGATATTTGACGTATAAAATATAAAACACCAATTAAATTAAAGCTAAAGAAACGTAAAGGGAAATTAATATTCTAAGGTGCATTGAAACCTTTCAATGAAAGGTGTTTTTTGATTGGTTGAAATAAGCGGAAATAACCAAATTACGTTTGTGGAGTTTAAAGAATACATTTGTCTTAAAATAAAGAAGTGTAGAAATAAAATTATATTTGATTATATATTTAAAGAAAAGCTGCTCCAACACCTTACATTTAATTTACACAACTAGAAGAAATTTAATTTTTCAATTCTGTTCCGAAATTTTTACAATGGCAATCGATAAATCTTCTTCAATTAAATCTTTCGAGATGTAATTACAAGAATGCCCTCTTTTAATTTTCTTTACTTATTCAAGTTAAAATAAACGAGAAATTTTATTACTATGGTCATGTCTGTATTAAGATCGATATAACGAAATGTGACGCATGATTTAAAATGTTTACTTAACAATGAACTCTGCTTGTAGCCGGTGTAATTGCTAGCAACTACTTTACACCGAAAATAAATGAACTACATGGGTTAATGGGAAATGTATAGATCACGGTCAATGGTCCAATAATCTGATTTAAATATAAGTAATTTTACTTTGAGACAATAAAAAAAACTTACTTTTCGGGGTTTACAAAACAGTCTTTGTGTAAAACATAGAAATATCAAGTCATAGTAGTATTCAAAAATCATCTTGTAATTTTTGTGACGTCAAAAACTTTGACCTATATATATATATAATGAGTATATACAAAACGAATTGAATGAGTTTTCATTCAATTTCATAAATTTCCTTGCTTTTTTAAATCATGCGTTCAAAAGTATGGAACGTTCAAATCCTGGGAAATGAATGTGTTTCTTTCCTAAACATGTATTTTTTTAAATATATATGACGGTTAGGCAATAACACAAATACATAATATCATTTAATACCATTTTGACATTATGCTAGTTGACCGTCCAAAACCAGAGGGCGGGAATTAAAGAACTTTGATTCTATTGTCCTTTCCATTTTCCAAATTTTTTCTCTAATCTCTGCGTTAAGAATATAAAGAACATTAATATGAAACTTTAATGGAATCCGTTTCAATCATGACTTTAAAATTATGTAAATTTTGACTCACAATGCATTTCATCTACGTATTTTGTGTTGATTAATTAAGAGCAGTATAAGAACGGTATCATATTAACAGGAAATGACAAGAGCTAATATGTAAAATGTCAATTTCAATTTCAGATTTATATGAGACATTATATTGGAGACAACGATGCACACATTCATTTCCACGTTTATCAATAAATCAATATGTTTGTATTCTAATAATTGTGACCGTGGCTGGGAAAATGGGTCCAGATGCGCAAAAATCACATTTTCATAATTTTGCATTTTTCGAAAGCATTTAGACCGAATAACATTTTCTGAAAATTTGAGATGAATATTTCAACTATTTCTCAAGTTATTAACGATGAATTATTCTATGATTTTAACCAAAAAATATCGAAAATGCGTTTTTACTTTTAACGTCTTGAAAAATATACAAAAATTTTGTAACTTTGACATGACGAAAATCTTAATTCTGTTGTTATGCATTTATGATAAAAATGAAACTATAACCCTATATTTTTGTATCTGAATATATCAAATTTATTAAATTTTATATCTTAACCAAAATTCCGTTACTATGGTAACTGTAGTATGAGGTACGAGGTGGAAAATGAAAAATATTGGAATTTATACGCAATTATAACCTAATATTTCAAAACATATATAGAGATAAAATAATTTCTTTCACTATTTGATGTCTGTACTCGAATTTTTGTTCATGAATTGCATATTTTAACTGAAAAAATGATATTTATACTTATTTACTCTTTATTGACCGGTTGTTTTTGAGAGGTTACAACATATTAAAGATACAATTTATCAATGATCAACTATACGGCATTGGAAAAAAATTGACTTGAAGTTACGAAGATATTTTAAAAAAAATATTTAAGTAGCAATAAGTCAAGTAAGTGTAAATTCTAAATAATTCTATTTAATTTAATTTTTTATTTTTATTGATTATTGTTATGAATATGACCATACATATAAAAAAAATAAACCCTTTGTAAATAAACACGGCCATAGACCTATATAATGGATAACATTTTAATTTCTTAGAGATAACGGCTAGTTAAATTGCATTCTTTTTCCGCAGAAAATGTACCAAAATCAAACAAATAGTGTTTAGTTAGACTGAATATTAAATGATGAACAACAATTATGGTTCAGAAACAATTGGCACAATTAATAAGTTTTATTCTTGGGGTGTCTTTATATTGCTATAACATCATTTTTGCTCTCAAAATTAACTAAAACTGTCTATGAATAAGACTGATACCCCGCTCCCAATTATTGATGATCCGTGTGATGGGTTCAAGATTATGATGCTTGCCATCTATACATAGTTTCGTTAATTGGATCATACATAATTAAATAAACCTCTGGACAAATTGTATGTGTGAAAAATTCTAAGTTGCAAATGGTAATAAGTCCACAAAATTAATCCGACCAAACTGATAATTGCAAGCGCACATGTTTTTTTATAATTCCTAACATCTGTACATAGTTTCAGAAAAATTGGATCTTACGTAACTGACTAAAACTTCGGACAAATTGTGTCTATAGACGGACGGACAAACAGACACACATACAGCCAAAGTGATTCCATTTCAGTATACTCCTCCTTACTTCGTTACAGGGGGTATAATAAATCGGTGGCGCAACAACAACATTCGGCTTCGCAATGAACTAGTAAGCGCCTACAATTCACCCCTAAAGCACTTATGCATTGTATGATAATATAGAAACACTCAGAACTGTATCAATCATGTTAACATCAGGGACTGACATTTAAACCAATTTTAGCACATATAATACCTCCAGCCCACCCCACAAAAAACTTATTCAATATCAACAAAAAAACTGGTAAAAACAAAAAATCTAACCATAATTTAAAAACAATGGATGTTTGGCTAATTTCAAAGCTTTTAGATCTCAAACACATCAACGTAACGCTGACAAAAACTGGTTAACAATGCAAACAGCTAACATTACTGTTACAGAATATGCATACAAAAATAAGGAATTGAAAAAGTTGTAACTCAAAATACACTACTCCAAAATTTTCTAGGGATCACTTATTTTATTCAAAGTTTTCGAATTTGAAACAAAAATAAAGACAAAAGACAAATAAATAAACAAATATAATTCATATATTTAATTATACGAAGACTCGGCATGGATTTAATTCAGAATTCAAGAAATGCAACAATAAATCACACTACCTTCAATTCTCAAAATCACCTGCATGTCTCATTACATGTCAAAATTCATAAATAACGATAAACTTGTAACATATTCAATGGTGAGTATGTCGTCAACTGGCATCAATAACAGCTCTACCTCGGCGTTGCGTGCTTTCAATCAAGTTCCGTGTGCGATTTTGTGAAAGTGTGTCTCATTTCTCACTAAGTACATCTTTAAGCTCTTGAAGAGTTCTTGATTAGATATCTCTCAATGAAACAGCATTTTGCAATTCATCTGGGCATCTGTTAATTGTCCTTTTTAACCTTATTCAAGGCATATTCAAAAGAATATTTGATTTAAATTTCATTAATCTGACAATTTGAACCTACTCGGGTTTCAGTATTGAATGTTGCACTGAGCAAATCACGGGTGTATTAGTTCACGCTGAAACTTTTTTCACGCATGACTTATCAAGATAATTTACACGAAAAAAATAGCATATAGGTAATTCAATTTTATTTATGTTTATGTGCAAAATCATTTTTTTTAAAATGACAATTTAAATAATTAAGATTTTTATATCGTCTCAAATTAAATTAAAACATAAAAAACTACCATGATTGTTTTAAATTATTAAAAAAAAAGATATGTAAGTTACTTGGAGATGACGGATTAATTATGTTCCGACTACTGAAATTTCTTTTGAAAGAATATTTGTTGATATAAAATAATGAAAATTAAACATTCAATGTCTAGTTTTTACATTATTTATCAAAGGACAAAAGAGTTTTAAAAGGTTTTGGTAATTGCTTTCTCCAATTTTTTTTTTTTAAATTAAAAAAATTGTTTTTTTTACAAAACACTAAAATAAATAAATAAAAACTGTAGATGTTTGACAAACCCGTCCATAGGTGCATTTGATTTAAAGTACATATGCACATCGTGCAACCGGCGGTCTAATTTTTTACCCATGTCTAGGTTCATTGTACGGACGCAATAGAAGACAGTTTATAAGCAGTCATCACCGTTCACAAATGTGTTTCTCTCAATTTAGGGGTGTTCAAGCTCCTGTTCAAGGCCTAATCTTATTTGAATATTGAAAGTCTCTTTTTATGTTACAATTGCATTATTTTGTAGACTTTTCCGTGTGGAAATGTAGAACTAGGGACATCTTCTTCCCTCATGTAAATAACAGCTAGGTTCTTTAGTGTATTTATGTGTTTCTTGTATCTAAAACGCACACACACACACACACACAGAGAGAGAGAGAGAGAGAGAGAGAGAGAGAGAGAGAGAGTATTAATTTTTAAGTATGATTTACCGCATTTATGTTTATATATTTGCTCAAATCAATTTAAATCTCAAATTTAAAAAAAAAATGAAATATCTTACGATTAAAGCTGCGGTAAGGAAAATACATGATATTAAACGGTACTTTGCGTGTTATGTTTTTAATTTTTATTGATCAATCATCAAACATGAAGGAACTTATGAAAACGGGAAACCGCAAGTGTTTAACTTTTATACGATACAGAAAATAAAGGCTAAATATGTGTACAAATTCTTTTTTTTTTTTACAAATATAGATTTCTTATTATTCTGAAAGTCTACAAATTAGTACATGTATGTTAAGCATAACTTGTATTTAACACGTGGTTTGGGTTGCACACTATAGCTGTTCTGTTGTTAAGCTCCGAAGTGCGCAATTTGCTGACGTCGATCTTTCGAACCTTTTTTCTTACTTTGACGTCATAGCGCAACTGGACCGATTTTCCCAGTCACGGTCACAATTATACAAAGGATTTTGACATCGACTATTTTAATTTTAAATATTATATTGCATTTTAAAAATTAAAATTCTCTCTCTCTCTCTCTCTCTCTCTCTCTCCCTCTCTCTCTCTCTCTCTCTCAAACACACACACACACATACACACACACACACACACTCTCTCTCTCTCTCTCTCTCTCTCTCTCTCTCTCTCTCTCTCTCGCTCTCTCTCTCTCTCTTTTATTTTCAGTCGTTCGCCCTATAATTAATATAAATGTTGTCCTTTTAACTATTGTTTTAGATTCACCAACTTCATTGCCGTTAAATTGCATAAAACATTATGGAACAACTATTTGTTCATCAGACTACCCAAGCATTTTCAAAAATGGAAAAAAAAAATCAAAAACATTTTGACAGTCTATATTTTGTCTAAAAGCAAAATTGACCTTAACAATGCTTTGTAGAAGTTTTGAAGCTTTTACTATGCCACCTGAACAAAGTTTTTTTTTAATTATATTTATTTATTTTTTTAATTTTAATTTTTTTTTTTAAATTACAATATTTACATCGGAAAGAGAGCATAATACAAAAAACATAGTACATGTACAATGTCAAATGTAATAATAACAATAATTAAAAAAACACACAATTAAGTTTTAATACATCGCTGGTAGTCGAGGAGTACTAAGCAACACTTTAGAACGCGTTACGTTAAAACACTACCTTAATATACTAAAAGATTCAAAACAAATTAAAAATGAAAATGCTAAACATGAAAATTAGTCACTGTATAGTTAAAGTACCTGTTTTTAATGTTGGACGTGGACTTGTTGTCGGTGGTTCTGAAAAATAAACAAAATGTGGATACGAGTATGTTTTGAGAGAGAGAGAGAGAGAGAGAGAGAGAGAGAGAGAGAGAGAGAGAGAGAGAGAGAGAGAGAGAGAGAGATTCTTTGTAACATTGTTTAACGTTGCAACAGTAATTTTTCAGCCATGCATGACGAGAGCAATGTTATTTGTATTTACTTATAGGTTTAATCTTACAATAAGTTTGTGTAATGTGTGAGTTTATATAATGGTCTGCATGTACTTTTGTTAAAGTGCTAGCTCTATGAGTTGGTGTACCGAAGGCATACATACCACACCCCCAGTCACACCAATATTTTGCCTGACACTTGGCGAATTATTCGATACTTTGTCTTCTTAATACCGAGCGCTAAATGTGTAGCAACAGAGGGAGTGTTCCCAAAAAGCGGAAGTTACTAAAAATAGGTTTTTAATTGTGTACTTTACTAAATTTGTACTTTAATTTGAAAATAGATTTTTAAGCCTGGCTAGTAACCATTATGACCCATACGCTTACCTACTACATTTAGTAAAATTAATCGACGAAAATCTCTTGATTTAGCGCTAACTTGGCATTCATAAACTCCAGCGTCTTTTAAACTAACATTTTTAATACTTAAATTCCATTCTCCTCTATATGAAAGATGTGAAATTTGAAATCTAGAATCTGCAATATATGACATAAAGCCGACGGTTAAAGGATGTGGATCTGAAGTCCGTCGCCATATTACCTACAACAGAAAAAAACAAAATGACATCAGTACGAAAGTATGAAATGACGGTGTCTTCCTTTTATTCCTACATTAAAAAAACAGTATAAACTCTATTCTATTTTTGTAACTTGATGCATTTTCTAAAATGCTTTGCAAGCTTTGTGCATAATACGTATTTATAAAAAATATCAAATAAATTCATTGATTTTTTTTTTTTATTCTTTTTGTACTTTTTTCAGTACAGGTGAAGTAAGTAGTGGATTTATCCAGGTGAATGTTTTCTACCTGAATACGGTAGTTTTAACTTTTCTGAAGATGTTTATACAATAATCAATACTGTTACCTCTATTTCTTTCATAAACATAGAGAGAATGAACTGAAATGATGGCTTATGTTAACGAAAAAATATGATGTTGTCTTATTACATACAAAAAGAAGAAGAAGAAGAAGAAGAAGAAGAAGAAGAAGAAGAAGAAGAAGCAGAAGAAGAAGAAGAAGAAGAAGAACAACAACAACAACAACAAAAGTTGTTAATACATGACGTGTAATGAAAATGAACTTTGAATACACTGTAGAAAATGTACATACATGTTTGCCTACAAATATAATTTTCTAAACTAAATCCAGTAAAGCATTTTTAAACAATTAAATAAGATGACGTTAAAATATTTTTTTCCATACGTCATAAAAAGTCTCTTCCTAAATTTCAACATAAAATACATCTTTTTTTTTTCAATTATAATACATATAGTGTTCATACTTTATTTTAATGACTCCAAAAAATTAAACCTTCTTGGGATTGTAAGAAATTGATATACAATCATATCCATAATGCCAAGGTTTAAAACGTTAAATATAATCGTGCTAACAATTTAGTGCTTTTCCTTGCATTGTTTTGCATCCAACTTAATATTTTCTCTTTTAAAGTCAGAAAAATTAATAGTTTTAATCTTCAGCCCTTTATTTTTCAAGATAAATCAAACTAAGTATAGCTAGAAAACCCCACCTGCTTTGTTTATAACCTAATTTATATTTCGCTTCGCAATTTATGAGAATTGCCACTTTCAAAATCTTGTTTATACCCAGTAAACCACAAGAAATTGAAAGTTATTTCTTATATTTACAATATTAATGTTTGACATTTCTGCTTAGAATTTGCACAAGGTCAAATATTTTGTATTTCAAAATACTGTTTTTCATTTTTTATCCGCTGGCCAGTTTTGTCAGTGAACGGAACAGCACCATTCATTCATTCAGAGCGTTTAGCTCCGCCCACTTTGACGTCACACATAAACAAACCACAAAGCAGTGCTGAAACTTCAAAAACAAAGTTTTATTCAAACTTATAATTGTTTTTATTAATTACATTTTCATAATATTTTTTATTTAGTTTTTTTTATCTGAATTTGTTAATATATCGCATTTTCAACGTGAAGATTCGTGTTTTTAGTCATTTTTATCAACGGTGCTAAAAATAAATTTGTTATGAAAAATAAAAGGGGAACTCCCGAATTGACTTTTCACTTTACATGTATTCTTGAGCGACTTGCATTGCTTATTGATTGATTGGTTGATTGATTGATTTATATTACTTTTACATCTTCGTTCTTTTATGCCGAGTTAAATTTTCGAGAGGAAACAAAAAATTATTTTTATAAAAAACTTTTTATAAAAAAAACAATTTCCTGAAAGTAAGAACATGACCAAGTTACAAGTGTAACATTTATTGGCTAATGAGATCACCATAATAAAAACCGTACAGATGTTAATATAATTATAAAAAGGATAA
Source organism: Tegillarca granosa (assembly GCA_029721355.1). Lineage (NCBI taxonomy): Eukaryota > Metazoa > Mollusca > Bivalvia > Arcoida > Arcidae > Tegillarca > Tegillarca granosa. The sequence goes on along the minus strand of JARBDR010000869.1, from coordinate 463,963 downwards.
TTAATTACGACAGGTGTCATTGTAAAATATAAAGAATTGATCAGTATTGTGCAGGAAAACAATTAGGAAAAATCTGTGATAAATGATGGTTTCAAGAGACTTTATGTACATGCACCAAGCATTCAGGACATAGCGTTTAGGACTTTGTAGATTAGAGGAAATTTGTCAGTTCTTCTGACACTTATTTTAGTGAATTGAAGATGGCTTCACGCGGCGCAATGAACGATAAAAATGATACAATTACTCATACTGTATTTTTCATATCCGTCTGATGCAATCTCAGATTTACAGATTAACGTTTTTTAATGATAATTTGTCTGGAAAGTCGGTATTGTTACAGAATTTGATATGTTCATTGGACATTCATTTCACATAACGGAGTTCATTCCAATAAAAATTAGTTAGGTCGTTCAGGGCTCTTATTAATTATTTATTGTTCATTCTGATAAAGTTTTCTACCTCGCATATTAATTGATTATATCCAATTAACAAAATTGCACTTGGTAAAATATTACACATTAATAAATTTCAAAATGCGAATTTTATAATTGCAAAATACCGGTCTTTTGAAATATAATACTTCAATAAAATCGAAAGTTAAACACAAACTATTTTGAACCCCTGCGGTAGCTCAGTTGGTCGGGTACTCGCTCCGTAAGTGGGAGGCCGAGGGTTCAAACCCCAACCGGGTTTAACCCATGACTAGAAATTAGGTAGTGAATGTTCTTTCGCCAAGCACTCGGCACTAGGAAATGAAAGTCACGGTTCTTTCGGACCGAAACTATACAAACGAGGGTTGTGCCACGATAAAGAACCCTGCTGTATAATGCCATCAGCGCAACGCACAGGCAAAATTTCTGCACTTTCGTCTAGCGCTGTATTGATATAAGTAAAATATTCTTGACTGGGACGTAAAACACCATTACTTAACCAACTCACTCACAAACTATTTTGAAATGAAATGGTTACACAATTTGTGCTTTATATCTGTATGGCTGAAAAATGCAATTTGCGATGGCAAGTCAGAGCAACAAGGAATAAAAACAAAAAGTAACTGTTTCATCTTGTAACAATGTTTAAACAACATATTTTTGCTATGAGAAGGTTCTAGTTCTGAAATTGATAAAATAAAACCAAATGCTAGCTTGTCATGAAAACTTAAGACTTGGGATATCTTCCATTGTCTTATTAAATTTGAACCACGATGTTCAACAAGTCGTTCATTACAAAGTTTACTTAACGTGAAGTATAAAACAACCGTAACAGTTTGACAAAATCAGAGGGATAGATTATGTATATAGTGTAAGTATTTTTAAATAATCATTCCAAGGTTCATTTCTAATTTGGTGCCATGTAATGACGTCACCATTCCTGTTGAAGGGAGGTAAAATTTTAAAAAAAGTGTTTTAAGCGTTTTTGTTATTTAATGAATATAAAAACATATATATATTTATTTTCCCCCAAGTTCCTATGCACACAGATGCAATACACAATAAAAAATACATGTCGACAATATCGAGCATTGTACGTTTATGTACTAACGGCATAATGACAACAACATTCACCGGTTTTCCCAAATACTTTTATACAAATTTAGGGATCTAAAACAGTATCTCATAAGGTGCTCATTTTTCGCAACTTTAAGATTTAAACAAACCACTTTTGATAAACGGACACAGAACAAAATAATTTTATTCTTTCGTTTGCACAACTTAAGAAGGTGTTGATGTATAAAAATCAATGAACGAGAATGTAATTATCTGGTTATCAAAATATTGGGCTCGATCACACACAGCTGATAACATAATCAAACTATGTGTAATAGCTAATAATTGGCAGTCTGGTATTTTATATAACTTACATTTGAACAAGTATCTGCTGACTTATGGAATCAAGTTTATTATTATCATAGACATGTAGATATCATATTCTGAGTTTTATTTAGTCTCCGGCAAGTTTTTATTTCCAAAAAGATATTGAGATTATATATCTAATTTTGGCAAGCTTGTTCGTTTTAACAACGTGAATTTCTTTTTTTTTATAATTATATAAATTTTTGCAACAGTTATTAACTCTAGATTCTGATAACATACCGCACTTTTTTGTATTTTATTACGAGGAATTCCGAAGGTCTACAATTTAATATATCTGAATTGCATACGTAAAAATTACAATTCTGGAAAAAGAGCATATTTGTTTTTGGTTCCATGCAACCCTTAAGAAACATTTTTAAAGACCTACAATATAATGTTATCAGAGCTACATATCGCATAAATGTAAAAAAAAAAAAAAAAAAAAAAAAAAAAAAAAAAAAAAAAAAATTTTAGTTTCATGGTACTCTACGTTCTATGCAACCAATGCTTTAGTGAAATATCCAAAGGGCAACAGTATAGTAATATTAGAACTGCATATTGCATAAACATAATTAATATAGTGTATTATAGTCCCATGAATTTATAATAACATGAACATTCTATGCCCTAACTGTTGATAAAAAAACGGTATCACATTTGGTCAAACCACACGACGTGGAAATTTATGAAATTGTGTATATAAAGTCTTAAGTTGTCTCAATCCGAGCACGCGCTTTTTTTTATCTTTCATTTTTTTCTTTTAATTTTTTTAGATTATTATTTTTTTTATTTATTTATTTATTATTTTTTTTTTTTTGGTATGTCATAACACATTTTGACGGTTGTAGTTGTTGCGCGTTGTTTAATACTATAATTTAGCACAGTTGGTTTCAGAGTATATACATATGTGTTTGACCGCTAAGTATTAGATAAAAAGGTTCTAAATAAATGTTGAAACAAGTTTTAACAAAAAATTATAATAATAAAAAATAAATAAATAAAATAAAGAATATCATTATTAGAAAAAAAATCACTTATAATTACGTAATCACTCATTCTATGGGCTGCACGTAGTTAAACACAATCTTATTACGCAATTAAATTTGAAACCTTCTATATTTTATATAACTGCTGTCATTCACAGATAATTATATAATATAAAAACAAATATTGCGTGCATAACTTTTTGTCAATATGGGGAAATCTTTATCATCTTTGCATATTCTGAAGAATAAAAAAATAACAATTTGACAGGTGCTAAATGTCAGGCAGTGAAAAATGACTTTGTTAAGAATCAGAAAAAATGACTGTGTGTTTTGCAATAAGACAAGAAGGCAATATCTATACAAATAGAGATGTTTAACTGTCAAGATCATCTCCTTTCCACCTTTGTTAATTTATTAATTTGCAATTGAATCAAACTAGAAAGCAGCAAGCTCGTAAAATAAAACAGGAAATGGGAAAAGTATCAGGTTCCTGGAAGCAACCATTTGGCTGGCCAAGTTACATGGTCGGATGATCCTCCAAATGAAATAGGAAAAGGGAAAAGTATCGGGTTCTTAGAAACAACCACTTGGCTGGCCAAGTTTCATGGTCGGAAGATCACCCGAATGAAATAAGAAAAGCTGAGAAAAATGTTGCCATCAAACCAGTTCTCGAACTAGAGACCTTCGAAATACTAACAGGACGCTGTTCTAGATTTCTCGCCACACATTCATCAAATCATAAAGCCATTTAACAAATTTTACAAATAACATAATAGGAAATAAACAATCAACGGAATAAACAACGATTTCTCACAAGACAATCTAAATGATCAGTCTTTCTTTGATGTTGACATTAATATCTCGTTACGTAAATGAGCAAAACATTATAATAGACATCAAGATGGAAATAATCAATGGATGTAACAGCAATTGGTTTAAAAAATTTTGACATGTGAGCTTAACAATTGAATAGCTACTATGAGACTAATGACAAACACTTTTGATTAAGGGCTCGCATATTTAACGCTGTGTATTAATTAGGTTGAACGATATTGAAAGCGCGGTGTTGTTTAACGTAAAAATTGATTTATTATTTGCAGTTATTGACCAACAAATATGCATGTAAATAGGTATTAAAAAGAAAAAATAAACAATTATATTTTCCCATACAGAATATGCAAGCAATAACCTTTACAATGATCATTTAATCTACATTTCTCAGTTGTTATCATGTTTTAAGCAGTAAAAAATTCAGTTCTCAGTATTACAACTGATCTGAAATATGACAACAGCTGAATACATTTGCTTTATCCCAACTGGCATTACCAGCAGAAAAATATTTTTTAAACTTGATCTGAAACACACTTGCCATTTAGTTGCAAGCGTGTAACGTCTACGTGGGAGAGAACAATATTATCTGCATAACTAGTTTTAACTTCTGACAGTGATAATCAATCTTTCAGTGTCTTACTCCGCGTAGATCAATTTGTTTTTTGCTTTTTTTAAATAGATAACCAAATGTTAAACGCCTTACTGTGTATGATATGTTTTATCATTGGTTTTGATAACTCAAGTGGGTTATCTTTCTCTGTACATATTTGCTAAAATTCCATCTTTGTATTATTTGTTGATATATATAAATATATGTATATATATATATATATATATATATATATATATATATATATATATATATATATATATATATATATATATATATATATATCGTAAACTTTAAACATGGTCAGATTGTTAATAAATAAACATCATGTATTCACTAGTTTTAATAAAAGCGCTAGTGATTACATATCATTTTATTTCAAATTTGACTGTGTTTGAACTTTTTGTTTTGTATATTTTTTACACACAAAGATTACCTTTTTCTTATATATATAACCATTTCATTTACAAAATAGCATCTTTTGTTAATGTTGTAGACTCAGTGGCTCTCTTCAGAGAAGACAAGTTGCATATTGGTGTATGGATATCTACATCGTACAACAAATATACCTTGCCATGGGAGGCAACAGATTTAAATGACCGTGCACAAACCCAAGCACTTACTAAAACATTAATCCTTCAGATTTATAGCAAAAAAAATCCCTTGTTATTTAAAAAAAAGCTGAAAATGATGATGTGTCGTAAAACAACATTCGAACTAACAAATCAAAATAATCTGTGTCTTGTTGGTCTTTGTGTTTGTAATATAATGGAATATTAATCCATTGTTTCCGAATCCATACGAATCCATCTGTATGTGTAAGTTGGATTTTTAATTTATTATTTATTTATTTATTTATTTATTGGTAATTCATAAATAAAAAATGTTGCACATGTAATAACCAATAATAGTTTCATGTTTGTCTCTTTTTACTGTTGATTAATCTTAACTCTTTCTGTAATTTCAGCTATAGAGGTCTTTATTGGAAAAGACTTTAAATTAAAGTAAAACTGATTTATTAAAACACATGAACAAAGTTTATTATATTTCAGACTAAAATTGTTTTCAAAAATCTATTTTTGTAGATGTATACTTCACATAAATTTTTATTAACATCATTCGAATACTTACTGGTTGACCTTTGTAATCTATTTTATAATTTATATCTGTTTTTTAAACTTCACATCTGTTTAGCTTCAACTCAGACATGCATCGATTTATTTGTCATCATTCAAATCGTAAAAACAAAAATAATTCAAATATGTAATTAAATTTGAACTTAAAGTAATAAACCAGAAACACGGTCTTCACTATTAACGAGTCATGAATATGATGAACAAAATTTCTGTAACTCTTATGTTTTTTTTTTTTTACGGAAGCGTATTGCTGCCAAGTAACAAAAGTATTAAGTCGTGCGTACGACATAATAACTCGAACGTACGAGATATTAAGTCGTACGTACGAGGTACTAAGTCGTGCGTACGACTTAATATCTTTTTTAGTTGGCAGCAATACGCTTCCGTAGAATTTGATTACCATTTTGTATTACATATTTGAGGTACAGGGGCATTGGTTTACATGATTAGACTTTAGCGTTAAGTTAACTCTTGCACCTTAAAATAATCAAAATATCAAAATTTTAGTTAAATATAAAAGACGGTATATGTGATAACGATAATTTAGAATGACCTGTAGGCTTTAGAAGAATACGCATATAAGAATTAGATAAGGTTGATGGTGTTTTACGCCCGGAGCAAAATTCTCCACTTTTATCGAGGCGTTCAGTTCTTGAATGGTAAAAAGATCGAAGTGCCCGGAGAAACCATCCACCTTGGCTAGACGTAGCACTATGATCTGTGCTTAGCGAAATTCAAACCTAGATAATGAAGGTACTTTGATCCGTAAACGCCCGCTTTAAACCCACTGGACGACCGAAACAGTAAGACTCATAATGCAAATACACTGTGTATTATTAAAGAGTGGAGTGGAGTAATGGTGTTTTACGCCCCAGTCAAGAATCTTTCACTTATTTCGAGGCGGTCAGTTCTGGGATGGTGGAGGAAACCGGAGTGCCCGGAGAAAACCACCGACCTTCGGCAAGCGAACTGTCAAACTTTCTCAACAAGGATCTGTCTCGAGTGGGATCCGAACCCAGGCGGTGAGAGGCACTGTGATCCGTAAGCACGCGCTATAGACCACTCGGCCACCGAGGCCCCTCCTGTGTGTATTATTAAAGATATATATATATATATATATATATATATATATATATATGACTACAAATCCCAAGCCCTGTGTATATGCATGTGGCAACAGACTTTAAATCCACATAAAACAAAGCAAATGGTGATCTATGAAAACGAGATACTTTCACGTTTTGTTTGAGAAAACTTTCAACAGACCACACTCTCACGGACAAGACTCCATTTTTGGGGGTAAAGAAGCGCCGGTGTCAAGACGTCAGCTTAAATATTCTCAACATCTAAATCCGAATTTAAAGAGAATATTTAACGAATATGTAACGTGTACTTTATTATTATTATTATCATCATCATCATCATCATCATCATTATTATTATCATCATCATCATTATTATTATTGAAAGCATGCATGTAGTTGTGGGAGTAGATTAATACTACTTTGAAACATTAACCAAATTGTTGGCCTCGAAATGCGTGAAAACTATCGTGCACGTGATCGGTAAGTAAAACGATGTTACTTTTTGTAACTCGTTTAAAAGCACACATGTAGTTGTAGGAGTGGATAAATATCGCTCATGATAAATACTTACAAATTTTGTACCGAGATTTTCTACGGAACACCTTAAAATAGCCAAATCTCCTCGTGTGTAGGTATAATTTGTAGGCGTAGACAAAAAACGAGGCTCAAATGTGTGATCTTTTGCGTTGGATATGTCGATACCTGAAAAAATAGTTAAATTGTATTAAAAATAGAAATTGAAAAACATGATTCAATTTTAGGTTTAATAATTTAGAAACCATAGACACAAAAATCCAAATGAAATAAAAAATGAAGTCATATAATATAATGGATGCTTATGAAAAAAATAGTGAAATTTTATTATTTAACATTAAACACAAAGTCCTCTCCAGCAAAGGCAGAAAAATTGGTATGGCCTTACAAAGTAGTTGTGTTATGCTATATTGATGTAAATAGAGAAATTGTATATGATTCAAGTTTCAATTGTCAACGTACACAACCCCTAAATGCAACACACACATAGGAGATTAAAATCTGGAAAACAATCCGTCAATGTAGGAAAATTGAGGCTTGTTCCAGTTAAGCTATCCTTTTAAAGCTTCGGTTGACTTTGCAACAATAACGGTTAATTTAGTGATTTTAAAGTTTGGACTAGAAAATCTAATGTTCAGATCTGATATATTCTCTCTCTCTCTCTCTCTCTCTCTCTCACACACAAACACACACACACACATTGCTCTCTCTCTCTCTCTCTCTCTCTCTCTCTCTCTCTCTCTCTCTCTCTCTCTCCGGCTATGACTATATCTAATGATATTTATAGAATTACTACACCGAGTAGATACCTAATTGTTTCATTTAAAGTCCAGACATTACTTTACAAATGACATGTAATAGAATGTCTCCTACATAACTATATTCTACTTTACCAATTTTGTATTTAACAAAAATCAATACGAACTATTTTCCAGATATCTCATACGCCCTAGGCTATTGCATTAAATCTCCCTCAATAAGATCAACAGAGTGCCATCAAATAGGGCAATATACCGCGGAAGGATAATTTAAGTTGACATTGTAATTTGTCGGGAGAAAATTTGACACCGTTAATGTCATTATCCCGCTATTTTCTGCTAAGAGGGACTTGGATATATATTATTTATGGACTTATTTAGCTAAAAAACATCTGCTTTGCCAATGAGTTCGATAAATAAAGATCTATTCTTGCGGCAAAAAGCAATTTTTTAAAACTGAAAACAACATCTAAGGCACAGTTATCTTGATGAGCATGATTAATGCTTGGACATGTCGCAAAAGAGAGCAAAATTAAAGTGGAAAACAGTAATATCATCGAAATATATATCTTATGATTACTGTGACAGAAAAAAAGCTTCTTAGTCGCTCATTTGTAAAATGATTGAGAGCTGGAGTCAGGGGAATAAACCCTGGCCAGGACATAAATAGTATTTAGATACTGTCAAAAAACTTGAGGAATACAGAGTATCGACTGTGTAACTTGGTGCCAGAATGACGTGACTGGCCATGGGTGAGTGTTTTGTCTGCGGCATACTGAGCTAGCAGCTTCCTTACCAAAAGGTTGTTCTGATTGCGCGCTAAGATAAAACAGATGTGGCAGACCAATAATATACTCTAGCACATCACACGCATACTTGTTCTTGATAAATCATAAAAATAAATAATCTCACTCTCGTCGCAAATAGCCGAAAAAAATTGTAGATGCGACGTTAAACAACAAACAGTATTCAAACCGAGCTCGAAACTTGAATACATTTCAGAAGGCAAATATAATATATCTATTAAAAACAAAATTGTTGAGTATGATGATTCACATAGACATTTAAATCATGATAACAGTGAGTTATACCTTTGCAAGTCAAACAATATGTTAAACTTGATTATCATCATTATGTTTGATGGATGTAATTTACGAGAAAGCATCTCGTTAATGTATAGTTCAATTTTGCACCATTTTGACATGTAAAATCAACATGTTTTATAAACTGAATATTACAACATTACGTCTTTATTCAACTGTATAACCAGAAATATAAAAGCAAAACCTTTTATGGCAATCGAGTCCGACACGCGCTAGATTCAGAGCATAGAGAGCTCGTTTACTTATCATGGTACTTCTTACCGCTAAGTCTAATCCGAAATGGGCAGATAATCGTGTTAGTTAGTGTGTCAACTCGCTAGTTCAAGGTTCAAGTTTTCTCCGGACACTCCGATTTTCTCTACCATCCAAGAAATGAACACATGGATATATGTGAAATATTCTGCTTGTGTCGTATAAGAACATCATTTCAATCAAATAAATATATGACAAAACCTGCTAAATTTTGATGTGCCAGATGTGCACATTTCGGAAAATCATTCCCCATCAGTGACACTAGAGGCCGAAAAGTTTGATAGATTAAAAACCATACGCCAAACAGTTGAAAATTAATGAATCTTAAGTCCCAAAAATATGTGAATCCAAATCCAGCTAAGGAATGTTTTGCATGAGGAAACAGACCTTAGTTTTTAAATAAATTTCAAAAATTAAGACGGTATTTGGTATATTTTCTGACAGCACAAAGTTCTGTCTACTGAGTTATGGATACCCTCGGGGAGATTTACTCCACCAGCAGCAGTACCCGCTCAGGGGTAGTAAATAAATAACAAATACCTGCTAAATTTTGATGTGAGTGAGTAATCGTTCTATCAAACTGAGTATCAAAAACATAAATATAATTCGAAAATGTATAATATTATATTGATCTACATACTCTAATTTAATTTTTTCCTAAATGAAACAAGGAGATTTGTAGTTGACTTAAGAAGGCACTGACGTTATGGCTGCTATAAATCTGCTTATTCTCGTACGCCAGCAATTGACTCATTGAGACATTCAAAAAACTAAACAGCGTTGCTTTAAATAAGCATTACCTTATAATTGTTGCTTTGTCTGAACTTTAAGACTAGAACTACTTTTTTCCAGACATTTTTATATTCAAATACTCAGAACTGGTCACATGTTAGACGTTTGCACTCTTGTGGTTTTAACGTGCATTAACAAAACCCTTAAGAGACAAACTTTAGATAAACCCAAATTAAATTCATTAGGCAATAAATTCAATCAGCATTCGATGAAGTTAATTTATCATAGATGAAATTAAATAAACATGTGGTTATTCTTTTAAGTTTAAATGACATAAACTCTACTTGATTGTATCTGGCATTCAGTAAAGCAATTGTACGTTATTTGATGTTGTGAGAGAAGCACTAGGAAATAAACATATTTGCCTAAAGGAATTAAACAAAATCTTCTTTCAGAAACCAGTCTTTAGAAGCATGTACACTATCACGATATGTTAAAAGTTACTTAAACAATATTTTACAAAAATTTAACAAAAATATACAAATTTTTCAAACGCAAGTAAAAAAAATAAAACTGCACAAAAATATAAAAAGTAAAAGGATCTGTAAGTATCATCATGTGACGGGCAGGAATTTCAGTTTTTGAGGGATAAAGGGCAAAAAATGTGTGATTAGAAATCGCATCAAACAAAGACATGTAAGAATTGATCACTTTGGGACGAGTCCAAATTTACGTATTGTGTAACTGAAGCAATTTGTAATTGGGAACAATTTGTAACCGATAGAAATTATAACCGATAGCAATTCGTGACCAACAGCAACGTATTTCCTAACCGACAGAAATGTGTATTCGAAACTAATGGGTACCAATTGTAATTTATAAATAATAGCAATGTGTAACCACAATTTAAAATTGACAACAATTTGGTACTAACAACAGAATGTAACCAACAGAAAAATGTTACCAACGGCAATATGTAAGACAGCAATGTGTAACTAACAGCAATATGTAACGGCAGCTAAAATAATCATTAGGTCAATGTTTTTAAACATTATAAAATACATGTATTTATGTATAAATGTTAAATGAATCAAGCTGGTTGATATTTCACTGTTACAATACATTCAAAATTTGTTTATATAAAAATTATCTCTTAGGTACAACTCTCTCTGTGTGTAAAAAGGTTTCATTTATGTGTTTAGATTTAAGACAACTCTCAAAACAGTTAAAATCAATTCCTCAGGAAAAAGTTAATGTGGTAGAAATAATATGTCAAATTGATCGAAAAAAAATAAAAATATAAACTATATCAGTAGAGTAGAGAATTAAGTAATCAAATTTGACAACATCAGAATCAAAGTCACATTTTGAATGTTATCAAGAATGGTCGATATCCATCTTAAAATGTTATGGTTTATTTTGTTAACTGTCATAAAATAAAACGTTTAACCTTTTGCCAAGAACAATGATCTAGTTAATTCAATATATCCATCGGAATTCCCCAAGCAATTTCAATAGTTATTTTGTAAAGAACCATTTGCTTTTGTGTTAGTGATGTTACAATCAACACTTCGCTTTTTCAAACCCCAAAGTTATTGGTATCTAAAATGAATTTACTAGTGAGTATCGTGCATGTTTCGTATTTCGTGCACATCAGCTATTTTTGACTGTAAGTTCAGCAACTAGACAGTGTTAATAACATTTGACAGACGAATGAGATAATTGATCAATTTTTCTCCCGTCGATGAACTGTAAATGACCAAAGAATGCTTGATATTTCATGCTATGTTGCTATTAGTTTCTTGTTAATACTGCTGATATTTATCTTCAAGTTGTCTTCTTTTATTCTTTCATTGGGTTTTAAATTTATTTATTTATTTATTATGCGTTACAATAGTTTCATGTTTCATCTACATACGGCTTGTAGTTAGCTGTTGTAGGAATCAGAAGAAATATCAGTCACAACTTAAACTACGTAAATGGTTGGTTGCTACCACATAATACTTTCTGAATGCATTAGGTATAAAAATATAAACTGTTAAATGATTTAGCTATAAATTGTTATGTGCTACGCAAACTGTAAATACAATTAATTCTTATATGCTACTTTTGAATGCGTCATTTCATAAAATTCAAAAGGTATCACGTCACTGGTAATACGTTCTCGTTATATATTCAATTTTCATTTGCAACTGGTAGCGTTTTATTTGGTTTCTGAATAATCTTGCTTAGGTACAGTTTGGCTTCGATTCATCATGATGCCGTTCAATACATTGTTATCATTGCCATTTCATTCCAGTATGCGTTAATATATACAGTTTCATGACATAAATCAGAGAGACTGTATGGATGTGATGACAAGTTTATTTTAGCAATCACGAAAACAGATAGCAGTTTTTTATGTAAAGTCAGACATCGTTATTAAGTTCACTTAGTTATTATCATTTTTTGTTAAATATGAATAACTACCTCCTTTTATATCCATGCTCTAAAATTTCTCGTTAATATCCTTCTTCCGGTTCCGGTGGCATGTATAAAAATTAATTCCAGGGTTATAAGGAGACCTGTTTATAATTGTATTTGATGGATGAAAACTTCCTACAAATTGACTTATTCACCCTTCCCTGACAGGCACTAAATTCATTATATCACTTTACTAGCAGTGAAATCGATTTATCCAACTGGTCATTCTATAGGCAATTTAAAGAAGCATATTTCTATAAGGCTAGCATTTAGTGTGCTTATAAGAAATAAATTCCGTTAAGCAAAGAGTACTTAGATAATTTCAATATAACGCTATTGGTAACTTTAAGAGTAAATTATTTGGTAATGCTGTATGAAAACATTATGGCTTTTTTCACTATTCTATATGTATGTAAGTGGAAATATGTCGACAAGTGTGGATTGTTATCTTTGATTTATAGTATGTTTTGATTCCTATCGATAACGGCGCTTCTCTATTAAACAGCAAGCCATAAAAATGGTTGTCTGAATTCTAACCTTGCTCGTTTAAGAGTCAAAAAGCCGTTCTTTTTCAAATGGTTAGTCGGTTGTACAGTCCCAATAATAATAATAATAATAATAATAATAATAATAATAATATGCGCACTATAACTCAAAAAGGTAGAAAAGGAGCTAGACACACTCGGTAATGTAAAAAGGGTTCTTTAAAGGCAACAAAACGCGTAACTCGAACGAGACAGGAAACCTTTAGCTAGATACATCAAAAATTCTACATCAGTTCGTTAAAGTCAGAACAACAAAAACGCATATAGAAAGGAAAATATTTTGCTAGACACAACTAAAAATACAAGAAAGGTTTGTCAAAGTCAGAACAACACAATTAGCGGGATAGTTGTGTTATACACTTTGGTCAATAAAAGAAAGAATAAAAAGGCAACATAAAAAATATTTGGAATAGGAGGTAAAGAGCTAAACAAGAAACTGCCAAACAATAGGATCAATCCGTGGCGATAAGAGAAAACATGAGTTTATGGCCGTTTTCGACAAACCAACTAATGTCGTCCCAGTCATAACCGATTAGAAAAAAAGTTCATATAGGATAAAAAAAATCGATCAAAAAAAGAGACTTTTACAAGACACACTCAATCATAATCAATAAAAACCTTAATCTTATACAGTCACCTTGGAGATGACAAACTTCTGTAATACACGGATCGCAATTACAAAAAACAGATTACCAATAACCACAAATGTAATGGAGACAATCAGAATATTTCCTATAGACTATAATGAACATATATCCCTTATGGCATCGATATATATATATATATATATATATATATATATATATATATATATATATATATATATATATATATATATATATATATATATCGATTCCTTTGTGGATAACATCTGTAATTCAAACAATGATGGAAAATATTGTTATATAATTTTTTGTTGCACCCATTATGACGGATTTCAAATAAAAATATAAAATAATGATGAAAAACCATCAGAGTTTTAAAAAAAGCTTACAAAAAGTGTTATTAAATAAAATAGAAAGCAATGTTACATGTATTATTTTATCTAGAACTCGCAAAATATTATGGGTTGTCTGCAATACATAAAAAACAAATAATTTGCAACCACATAAAACCAATGGAAAAATACTGTAATTTTTCATATTTACATTATTATTTCAAATTTCAATTGCGAGTATTTATCCCATAATTTATATGATAATTTTACAGATGCTGAGGTTACTATCTGGACTAAAATTAAATGTCATCCCCCATTATATGAGTGGCCGACCCATTGTCCTTTTGACTTACATAATAGACAATGTGTCTTTTGTTTTATTGAAACACAAAAATCATGATTTGAAAAGATAAAGTGGTTAAATTGAATGAGAAAAATAGGTTGCAATTATTGTTTGTCAAAATAGTTACAATCATACAAAATGATCTACAATGTTCACAATCGCCCTTAAAATTGGGTGCATTTCATTTCCGGAATTTGATATGACTTTTTTGCAAAAAACATATTTCATTCCCGCAAGAAATTTTTCAGCAGTTTTACCATTTTTAATTTCCACAATTTAAATGTTGTTAATCCTTTATTTTAGATTAATTAATTACCAATTCAGTTAGCCAGATTTTAATCTTTTGTCCTATGCACATTACGGGGAAGTGGAAGTGAGATTTTGATAGAGCTACATATGTGGACAACATCATTTTTTTCCAACATGAGTGTTTCTACATGAATATACGTCAAATATTAAACAAGATTTCTCCTTTTTACTCTCCGAAAACGTAAGTTTAGAATGGATCAGTAAATACATTTAGGTCTTATTAAAACAGTTGAATAAATTTAACAAGGTTTCCTTATAAATCATTTATCATTTTTGAAATTTCACTGAAAAAGCCAATAAAAGCCGAAAATAATTAATAAGCTTAACTCAATATACATTTTTTCAAAAGCAATTGTTTTAGTGTAGGTGATCCAAAATATTATATGTAGAATTTGATTCATGTCAAAATTTATCATTTAGGAAATACTCTATGGAAATTCTAATGGAAAGTAAATATAGGAAGTGCATCTTTTTGTATGATGTATAAGTGAGAAGGTTTAGGCAAGCGATAATAAGTACGGCTACAGTTATCTCTTGTTGTTCTATTATTACACCACAGACCAATATGGTATCAGTGGTTTATTATCACAGGACGAAAACCTGTCTATAAGCCAGCTTATAGGTGGATTAAAGGTGGCTTATAGCTGGCTTATAGGAGTCTATAAACCATCTATAAGCTGTTTATAGATGACCTATAAGCCATCTATAAGCCAGGCTTATAGATGGCTTATTGGCATTCAAAATATAAGCCATCTATAAGCCTTCTATAAGCATTCCTAAATTTAAAAGGTGAAGTGGTTTACAACACATCCTATAAGCCATCTATAAGCCTTTAAAACCTAACATAACGATTTTTTAAAAATCATACACGTGCATTAAATGCTCCAAGTATATTTTTAAAATGTTTCGCTTTCGGTGAAATTTGTATGGAAATAATTGTTTTAGTAGTATTAAATAAGATAATTATCATCTAATATTTGGCTTAGATCAACATTGTTTACAACTAAACACTTATATGCTGACGGAGTATATTTTGATGTATACTCACATAGAGTATGGATCATTACTATAAATGTTTTCTTGAATGGTTTATATGACGGAGTGGAGTGGAAAGAGTAATAGTGTTTAATGCCCCAACCAAGATTATTTCACTTATTTCGAGGGGGTCAGTTCTGGGATGGTGGAGGAAACCGGAGTGCCTGGAGAAAACCACTGACCTTCGGCAAGTTAACTGACAAACTTCCTCACACTAGGATTTGTCCAGAGTGGGATTCGAACCCAGGCGGTTAGAGACACTGTGACTCGTAAACGCTCGCTTTAGACCACTCTTGTTTATATAATGCAAAATACAGATATACAAAAAACCAATCGTGTAAGCATAAAAATGATACTTTAGGAAGATATGTAAAAACTTATAGCTTGTCTTAAACTGCTCCGTGTTATGAATTTATGAATCAAAGTTCCAATATGATATAAAAATCCAAATCTAACTCTTTAATCAATCTATCAGTATTATAGAGCTCAGCAAATTTTAACCATGCTATTCATGCATTTATTATATTCAGCAAAATCATGTCATATGCCTTTCTTATACCAGTATAATGACGTTTCCCATCTTTACACAATCTTTCATTATTGTATGTTTTATCAGATTCCTCTATGATCCGAACAGTACATTTTCTATTTAGCAACCTTTTATCATTAATGTTTTTCTTTTGTACCATCATGTGATTTTCATACCACCTTCAATTAATAAAAATACTGATATATATAATTTTACAATTCGATAAATTTGAACATATTCGGTAAGCTCAAATATTTTCAAAGACAAGCTTTTAAAATACAAAGGTAATGAAACTTTATTTACTTAAAATATTTGTTTACAATCTCAGTCTGAACTTAAAAATTTGCACATAAATCAAAGAAATTACAGTTTGACATCAATCTCAGGTGTACGGAAAAACTTTGCTGAATATACAATATTTAAGGTAAAATTGACTTTGTTCTAAATTTCTAGATTTGTATCCTAGGCACTCAAATTAATATTTCAGTTGTCACTATCAAACAGTCATTCAAATTATGTAATAAGATACTACTAGGAATCTGGAGTTCCCTTGTGTTGAATCCTTGGTTATGACTATAACATTAATATTTGCACGGTTATTTCTGAAGTTGTTAACTTTTCATACTAAATTGCTTTCCATTCTTTTTTTCTGCAAATTTAACTCCGATGACACAATGTCTACATTTCTTATCATCTTCACTACTTTCTCTTTCACCCAGGCAGCTTCACTTCTTTTTTGTCCTTTATAAATCATCAGTACTTTTAGTCTAAAACAATGAAAAAATAAGTAATTAACTAAGACTAAAGTTTGCATTTAGTGGATTAAAACTTAACAGAAGCATATATTGAATCACAAACAAGAGTTAGTGAGTGGATTGTGTTTGATGTGTTTGATTTTCCCGAAAATGTGTTGTAATCTCGGAGATAAAGATTTAGGACTGTCTCCAGTTAACTCGTGTTATATAGTTGAGACAGCGGCGGCAGTTCCGATATGAACCATTTTGTGGAGCAATGCATGAAGGTGTGAGAGAAATTTATTTATGATTTTCATTGCCCACTAATAAATAGCAAAAACGACTGAACCAAGGTGGGTCAAAAATTATAATAGTTGAACACCTTGTGTTATGAGAGAGAGAGAGAGAGAGAGAGAGAGAGAGAGAGAGAGAGAGAGAGAGAGAGAGAGAGAGAGAGAGAGAGAGAGAGTGTGTGTGTGTGTGTGTGTGTGTGTGTGTGTGTGTGTGAATAAGATTCCGAGAGGCTATTCCGACTAAGACCAGCGCCACTTTTGATACTTTCTGTTCATCTAAGACCACCTCAACGAATAAATCAGTAGCTCAGGAATATTTTGGTCACAAAATGGAAGAAAAATAAGTTTTGCGTTAGGAAAAATGAGTTTGAAATGGTAATAAAGGGAAAATTAAGTTTGTGAAATAAAGATAAGACCGAGTACATCTTCTTGCCTCTTTTTGTGCTACCTAGATAGTAGTTTTATTTTATTTTACTATTTTGTGGTTGTTGTTAATTACGAGTCCCTGTGGTCTTAGCCAATTTTTCGGACGAGTTGCCGTAATGAGCTATTGCCGGCGCCGACTTAGACACAGGACCGAAATAACTTGTCAGGTGCCGAAATGACTAGGTGTCAAATTGACTTGGTGCCGAAATAACTAAAATTCGTTCTTTGTATCTGTCATGCTTTTATTTAAGAAGTGACACGGCAAATTTGGACAACTCTCAAAATATTTTCTGTCTGCTGGAGTTTACTGTTGCTGACTTCCCACGTGAGATATAATAATTTACAATAAATAAAACTAGTCAACTCCATCTCTATGAAAGAAATACCCCGCCTCTGGTAAAATGATATACATGTATACCTCTTTAACAAAACACTGATTTTATACCATGTAATTCTCAAGAAAACCTGGTCGAGTTCCGCGAATATCCCATGTTTTATAATAATAATAATAATAATAATAATAATATATATAATATATTATTATTATTATTATTATTATTATTAAAATCATTTTTTTTCTGATTTTAGTTGGAATTTTGTTTTCTTATTCAAATTATCATTGTGGTTTCTTTCATCATAATTATATCTTTATTTATTTCTCTACAATTTCATTATTTCTAGAATAACCTTTATTACCATTTTAGTGTGACGTAAAATAAAAAAAACTTAGAACATATTCTTGATAGATAGATAGATAGATGAATGAATTGTATCCTACACATAAAGCGATAATTAATTAATTATTAAATAAAAGACATTAGCCTTTTATTTAATATTATTTATTTATTTAGTTAGTTCTATTTATTTATTTATGAATGTATTAATTTTTAAAAGCTCACGTAAAAACCTGAAATTCTAGGGACCCTTGTGAAACCATAGAATATTGTATGAAACACTCATTCTCAAATATGTTGCAGAATGGGTGTCACACCCATAGAAATGTAAATCAGAACAAGACAATTTTCATTTCTCATTAAAAAAATATATTTTCTGATAAGAGATATACTTTTTTAAATTATTGCTGCAAATAACACATATGTAACGATAATATAGATTTCTAATCAAAGAGTAAAATTTGTCACTCCCCGGAAATACCTATGTCACAACGAGAGTAAAAGTTTTTACTATTTATTGTTATTTCAAGAATTTCATAGCTATACACCGAAAAAATAGGTAAATATGTTCAAAACCATTATAAGATACGATTAAAAATTAATTTATACAAGTTTGATATAGATTAAAAAATATATATGGTCTCCTTTTTTCAATATTGAATGTAACAAAATATTTGTAATTTACGTGACAAGGCATATTTTATAGAATAAAATTGTCTCCAGATATATTTTTCAGTTAAATCCTGTATACAAGTTTTTACAAGTAACGTAGTTATTGAAATATATGTGTAAAGTTTTGCCAATACCCTCTGAAAAAATCTATCAAACCCATTAATACTGGACTCGCCAACGACCCTTTTAAGAAATGTAACTATACGTGACGCTCTAGTAATGTAAAAAGATAATACATTTGTGTTCACTTACTGTCAAATGTTAGAGCGTTCAATACCAACAATTCCGACAAATGATATCAACGGTAATTGTTATAATTTTGGTCAAGCGTATTATTAATAATTAAAAAAAATTACATGACGGTATTTTACGTGACGTTAATTCCATGAAACCCATAAAAGGAAAGATTTCTACTTGGTACACGAATGCAATCATTATCCGGGTCATTTATCTTGACGCGCCAAATTGTTGACGACGTATGTTTAATGTATACAAAACGTAAAGTTTCTGAAAAAGGTAAGAGTTAATATTATTGGCTGATAACCTGATATAAACATTAACACGATAAAACAAAAGAAAAACAACATGACTGTTTGCTTATGATTATATCATAGCACACCTGCTTTCCATAATGATGACAAACACCGCAAACACAGAATTATAAGCTTCAGATGATGCGTAACGTAAAATACAAGCTCAGATAGAGTAAAAAAACTAGGCAGTTTCTAACTAGTGCTGTTTTATTTTGTTATTAAATATGCATCTATGAACGACATAAGTACCGGTAATAGAATAAAGTTCGTTTGAAAGAATATATAAGATACATGAACAATTATATAGCAATTACAAATAGGCATAAATTTTGATGTTTCGAATTTTAGATATACACCCTGAGATACCTCTATTAATGGACGAAAATCCTGTAGTCCTAATAATTAAACTGACAAATTTAATGGAATATATCTAATGTATGATATTGAATAAAAAAACAAAATGTATTTGAACTTTTTAAACATTTAATCAATCTCAATATAACGTCACGTAAAATACAATTTATGATACATCTACTTGACAGACTTCATATCGTATCATATCACTCATTCTCAAATATGTTGCAGAATTGGGAATTTTTTTTGTCAGGAAATGAAGTTGCTTTAAAACACATTTAATGTTGTTGATATTTAAGAACATCAACTTAAGATAAAAGAAATGAAGTTTTGTCATGCTATTTTGAGTTTCAGGTTAAAAAATGCTATACAACATAAGCATAATAAAATTCTCTGTGTAATTTACAGTACAGTATTCCGTTTGGTTTCAATCTTTATTCTTCGTTTAAGAATCCAATCTCGTATACCACTCGTGTATGAATTTGTTCACATATGTCCTATCTTTCATTTTTCACATGAATTATGATATAGTTGTATAGTATTACCAAGGCACATATCGGCATATCTTCATTTCGAGTTCTAGTCGATAAATAAGACAAATAATGCTTCTATCATTAATGACAAAGAATTTTAATTAATCAACAGAAGAAAAATAATGCATAACTAATAACAAGGAAAGTATTACCTTACACGCTGACCAAAAAATAATTTCAGACACATACTTTTTATAAATCTATATCGTTATAAATGTTATGTCACGTGAATTACAATTCTGAAAATATGGACACTGTTGACATCAGGTAAGTATTTTGTCGAGTTTTCTTTTATTTTATGCAGGTGCTATCAATTGAATTAAACATTACCAAAGATCAAAATATTTAAATTATTGGAAAGTTTATTTTGAACGTTATAAAGTCATTAAATGCAGAGCCCTATATGTCAGTTACAAAAATTATTAAAACGTGACTACTTTCATGCAAGTAAATAAAAAAATCTCGCTTTGTTCTAGATACACTAACTACTTGTTGTGTGATTTCCAAAAGTATTATACAAACATTGTGTTTTACATACTTTTATGAACTTATTTACGATAATGACACTATTGGATATAACGTCACGTAAAATACTTCAATGCTTCTGAATTTTTTTTTCATCAGGCTGTCTATTAAGAAACGATCGGCCTCAGTAAGTCTAAACAGCCGTTTTCCTTTTCCAGAAGGTTGGGGTGTTGCTACATCACAAATCACTTGATCTTTAGAAATCCATATTATATCTTCGTTTCTAGGCCAGTATAGACACTCTTAAATTTTAGATCCATATGCCATAAATGTTATTTCATACTCAGAGTCGTCTTTGTCAATTACCTTACCAATGTATGGTTTTCCTTCATATAATGCAGCCACATAAGAATTGACACAATAATCGACATCTTTCGAACCCTCCACGTTGACATTTTGACCGCTTTCGACTTCAACGGAGGACTCCACAGTGACATTTTGAACTCTTTCTACTTCAACTGTAGGCTCCTTGTTGATATTTTGATTTCTTTCGACTTTAACTGTAGACTCCATGTTGACATTTTGACCTCTTTCAACTTCAACTGAAGACTCCACGTTGACATTTATTTCTACAGCCACTGAATCCCTGGTATTACGTAATGAGGGTTTTCTAAGATAATGTAGATTCCACTTGCATTTGTCATTTTCAATATTAAATCCGTCCATTGTAAAGCAATCTTGACATATGCACGTTGTTTCTCTGGTTATTATTTCATATTCGGAGATTCCGGCTACACTGTGAACTTTTAATGTGCCCTTGACAGCTGACAAATCTTTTTGACGCAAATCTATTTCTGACTTTGCGGTTTCATACTCATTCTTTTCGATGTATGTGACTTCACTTTGTATTGATGACGCCCAGTTGTAAAAATCTCTCGCAGACTGTATAGTGGCTTTGCCCGTCTTGATTGCATTGTCGGCTGTTCGCTTTGCAACACCCCCTAGACCATCACATGCACCTTTTCCATGTCTACTTTCGAAGTATTGCCAACTTGCTTTGATACCATAATATTTGGAATGGCTTGCAATAAGATCAAAAATGGATTTATTTCTGTACTGCGAAGTTGGTGAGTCAGTCCAGTAATGTATAAATTTTACATTAGGACAGAATGCTCTTACTTGAGGTATGATTTTATCAATTATGGCTCGTACCATTGACGAATTATGGTGCAGAATTTCAGATATAACAACAAAACATTTATGAGATAAATACTCAGCTTCATTACAGAAGTAAAAAATAACTGGATGCAATGTTACCATTTCAGGATTCCAGTAGGCACTCTGGATTTCCTCCATTTCCTTTATTCCATAATTCTCCGCAAAGTCCATCTGAATACAGACATGATTTTTAAATTCTGGAATTTTGTCTTTCATTGTTTTAAAAACTATTATACTGAACTTTAACTCGCTCTGTATGTAGACAAAACTCTTCATATTGGTTAAAAACCCAAGCTTTAAATTCTTCTTTATTACTTTTATAATCCAATAATTTTGTTCTTTGCTTTCCGTCCTCGCATGTTATTCTTTTCCACTGCTTAAATTCAATCATATTTTGCTCAATTTTCGACAACATTTGAGATATAGTGCCTTGGCTAATACTATCGGCAAATTTATCGGGACTCGTTTCATTATTCACACCAAGTTTCTTAAAACATTGTAATTTCAATGCAAAGTTCTGATGACGGGTACACAGACATGTTACTCTTGCTGCAAAATTCACTAATGAAATATGCTTCGGGCGCAAACGAGAAAACGTAGGGCGGCTTATTTTAATCTCAGGGTTCTTGGCAACAAACTTCAAATAAAGATTATGGAGATAATCATTTAATACGAATTTCTGGATTTTCACTTTGTCTTCACCTTTTACAGCATCAGATTTACCAGGCATTTGGCGAGAGTTGTCTTCTCGTTCCAGAAAATCCCTTACTTCTTTACTCAATTGACTAAATGTCCTCTTAGTTTTTTTCTTCTCAAACTTAATATTTTTCTTGTCTGAAAAACTTCCTAAATTTAGTTTTGTTGCTAAACTCAGTGACCTTCCTAATCTGTACTTTCTAATAATTCTACCTGTTATTATTTTTCTGATTACATTTGTTTTTTCTGGATTTTCTTCACCTATTTCTTCTGTTAAGGAATTTTTCAGTATTAGTTGTCTTCTTAAATTTGGAAATTTTCTTGGACTTATACCAGATTCTCTCATTTCTTAATCTTTTGGTCTTTGGTGACTTTGACATATTCAAGTTATGTTTTTAAGTCGACTCATTTGTTTTCTCAATGTTGCATTCTTCTTTTTTAATGAGAAATTTACATCCTCCAGACGTTTGATTTTTCTCTTTTGTTTAGAAACAGTTCGATTTATTCTTTTCCTAACTGCTGGTAATTTAATTACTAAATACTGTGGTGTAGTTTGTGTTTTGTAATTGCTTGTTGATGGTAATGAAGTGTCACTAGTACTGGAAACTTCATTTGACCTCAAAAACATACTACCAGTTATTCCAGACATCTCTGTACTTGAATCGATGTTCAATGAACTGCTGTCAGTTTTCAATCTAGCTTTTTGAAGCATTTCTGTGTTTCTTTACATTTTTTTGCGCCTGTCATTTGCTTCTCTGGTTGATAGGCTTGAAGTTTTCTTATAGTAAGCTTTTGTTCTTTTACTTTCTAATTCCAACCAATTGCTTCCGGGATCTAATTTCTTTCTTTCGCGATATTCTTTTTGACGCTGAGCATGAGTTTTTGCCATTTTTCTAAAAATATATAAAAATATTTCAATTACAAAACGTTTGTTCCCGACAATTGATCATATAAGAGAATTATAAGATGAACAAAATGTGATACAAATCTGATTTAACCTTTCATGTATGTGAAGTTTTTCCCAATAACAAAGACAAATTTCTTAAAGTAAGAGCCATATTTCAAAGACAAAGATGTCAGCATAAAAATTATGTCAAAATCCAAGATGGCTACCAATTTTTCTAGATGATACATTTTTATTAAGTTGTATAAAAAATTATACAGACTGTAAAATGTGAAAACATTATTGATTAATGATATAATATGTACTGTAAAAGATGCTTATTTTCTTATAATAGTATAATCCATAATATAAAAAAAGAAACTTACAACATTTTGCAAAGCTGTTTGTCCTGAAGATGTTACTTTCTTCTAGTTGATGATACTGATTTTGAACAAATCGAAAGAATGTGATTGGTCCATAAATTAACCTCTATTTCAATCCACCAATCAAAACTGTTCTTCTTAACTCATCTCTCTCTCTTTCTCTCTCTCTCTCTCTCTCTCTCTCTCTCTCATGAATCATAAGTCAAACTATGATTCAAACATTAAACATACAAAAGGGTAAAGAAAATTATAAAATGTTATTTAATTTATTTTAATACGTTGCATTTCTTAACATGGAAAATTTAGTTTATTACCTGTTGTATAAATTTATCACAATACTAGTATACACATTGTAGTCAATTAATTAATTAATTAAAAATAATAATTGTATTGGTTTAATGGATGAATAAATAAATAAATAAATAAATAAATAATACTTTTATGGTTTAATAAATAGATAAATAAAATAAATAAATAAATAAATAAATAAATAAATAAAATAGCAATCGAATTTAAAATAATTGTGTAACTAATAATATGATTATAAATTATAAAACATTTCCTTACTTTTTATGATCTTCACAACATTCAAAAATATGTCTCACATGGCATTAATAATAATAACAAAAATAATAATTTTCCATTTAATAGTACTTATTGTATTGTAATTCTCGTGTCATTCAGTTTTATTATTTGAATTAAAATTATAACATTTCATCCATTTGACATTTTCTGTACACTGAATTTACAAAATAATCTAACATGCGAGTAATTAAAAGATTATCAATAATCTAAGTCGGCGAACATCCTGTTTATTAGACACATTCCATCACCTGTAATCATTAGGATCTTACCATGCAATTTGCTAAATTGATTGACAGGTATCAATACAGTGATAAACTTGTCAATGTAATATGTAATTTTTATTTTGGAATGTTGACAAAGTATGTGGGAAGAACTGTTGTACAATATAAAAATATCAAATTAACACCAGATTGACTTGAAACGATTAATCCCAGAACCGACGCGACTTGCTGACGGAATAAAATTACTTTTGCTGAAATTTAAATTGATTTAAATCTAGATGTTCTTATTTAACAATATTATTATTAAATCATTGAAATTCTTTAATAAACTTAAATTCCCTCACATTTCTAGTGCTATAAATACTGGAAAAAGGTCAACAAATTTACACTGACAGACAGACATGTCTTTTGTTATATGAATAATTTTTTTCATTTATTTCAGTCAAATAATCAAATTTTAATTAGTTATGACTACAATTTTAGTTAAAACTAAAAAGCACACTACATTCAATAAATGATAGTGCATTTGTACTATTTACTTTGCTATTAAGCAGTTTGTATTTACAGTATCTAAGGAGGCTAAGAATACTTTTACTTGAAATGTCCGGATGTCCAGAATGATCAGTATTTAGCTATATAGATGTCTGAAATAAAAGAGAATTTTTAAAAATAAACACATGCGGAAGTGGCATCTTACTAAAAATATATTGTCATTGGACGGTGTACACTTCATAGTTGGTAGATTAAAGGCTTATACCGATTACTTAAAGTTAGCAAAAAGATGAATTTCCATTTACGTATAAATGCAATTATTTTTCTAGAAACACTATGAAACGTGTAAATTACAAATTTTATACAAAACATCATTTTTCAAAACTTTGTGTTATTACTTAAAGATGGCGTATAGATAGCGTATGGCTAGAAAGTCATTAAAAATTTACTAAATGCGTAAATATGAAAATGCACTGAAAATTATATATAAATATATATCATTTATGTATTTAATAGGAACTACATACTTTTAGTTCTTTTTTCGATAGTAACAATATAAGTTTTCTCACTCAAAAAGATTACCCTCTTTATAAAGTCCACCTGTCCATTAAGTTCATTTTAAAACTGCACTATGTTTAAAATATATATATATCCACCTATAAGTCATCTATAATCATGGCTTATAGATGGCTTATATTTTGAATGCCAGTAAGCCATGCTTATAGGTGGCTTATAGGAGGCTTATATACAGACGTGCTATAAGCTCCCTATAATCAACCTATAAGCTCCTATAAGCCAATCTATAAGCTCCTATAAGCATGGCTTATAGGTGGCTTATTGATGACATTCCGTCCTGTGTATTATTATTATTTTCGTAAGTGAAAGACCTTAGACCTTAGACCTGTAGACTTGCATCTTATCCACTTGGCCACTGCAGCCTCTAAATTGCATATTATGAAACAAACTATTTTATTTTGTGAGGCACTATTCTTATAGGTATTAGATGTAAAATGACTGTCCGAAAAATAAAAAAAATCTTAACAAAATGTCAAATTTTCTAGAAATATGAATACAGAATATATCAAGATTCATCAAATGCTTATAACTACACTGTATACATTTGCAATTAAATCCATATTTTTCTGAATTTGTTTGAGATACATTCGAAACTTTGAAAGAAAGCAATAGCTGTTTCAGAAATAAAATTTGTAAAGTGTTTTGTAGTTTCAATTTGACCACATTATCATCAAAGTTTTTACAATTTTGATGAACTATACCTACATATTAACCTAAGTCTGGTGTGCCGATGATGTATTTGTCTTATGCGAATACCCGTGTGTAAAAATGTTTATGAATTCGACTTTTCTGGTTTACGAATAATTTAAAAATACTAAGTTATATTATTCCAGACTCTTATTGTGGAAAGATTTATAATAAAAGTCTGTATTTTTAGCTCAAGTGGATAAAGCCAGATGAGCTTTTTTATCGTTTTCTGTCATACTTCGTCAAATAAGGCTTATTATGAGATATCAACTTTGAAAATTTTCTTCTCTAAAACCATGAAGCCTTAAGCTTTCATATTTAGCAGTTAATATCAGCTTGAGCCTCTTTACCAAGTTTATACAAATGGTGAACCCCCGGTCAATTTTTGGCCCCACCCCAGGGGTCCATATATCTGCATATGCATATATGGCTTATAATGGGATATCAACTTTGAAAATCTTCTTCTCTGAAGCCCTGAAACCTTAAGCTTTCATATTTGACAGTTAATATAAGCTTTAGCCCCTTTACCAAGCTTGTACAAATGATTGCCCCCGATCCATGTTTTGCCCCAACCCCAGGGGTCCATATATCTGCATATGCATATATTTGAAATCAAGTTTAAAAATCTCCTTCTCTGAAACTGTAGGGCCTAAAGCTTTCATATTTGGCTGTTAATATCAGCTCAAGTTCCTTTACCAGGTTTTTACAAATGGTGGCCCCTGGGTAATTTTTGGCCCAACCCCAGGGGCCCATATATCTACATATGTATATATTAGAAATCTAATTTAAAAATCTTCTTCTCTGAAACTATAAGGCCCAAAGCTTTCATATTTGGCATTTAACATCAGCTCGTCTCTTTACCAGGTTTGTACAAATAAAGGCCCCCGGGCCATTTTTGGCCTCACCCCCAGGGGTCCATATATCTACGTATGCATATATTGGAAATCAAATTTAAAAATCTTCTTCTCTGGAACTGCTTTTATATTTGGCATTAAACATCAGCTCAAGTCTCTTTACCAGGTTTGTACAAATGGTGGTCCCTGGGCCATTTTTGGCCTCATCCCAGGGGTCCATATATCTACGTATGCATATATTGGAAATCAAATTTAAAAATCTTCTTCTCTGAAACTGCTTTTATATTTGGCATTTAACATCAGCTCAAGTCCCTTTACCAGGTTTGTACAAATGGTGGTCCCTAGACCATTTTTGGCCCCACCCTAAGGGCCAATATATCTGCATATGCATATATGGGAAATCAAATTTAAAAATCATTTTCTCTGAAGCTGTAAGGCCTAAAGCTTTCATATTTGGCATTTAACATCAGCTCAAGTCCCTTTACCAGGACTTTACAAATACAGACCCCCGGACCATTTTTGGTCCCACCCAGGGGCCCATATATCTACATATACTTATATTGGAAGTCAAATTTAAAAATCTTCTTTGAAATTGTAAAGCCTACAGTTTCTATATTTAACATTTAACATCAGCTCAAGTCCCTGTACCAAGTTTATATAAATGGAGGCACAAGAACCATTTTCGTCATTTGAGCTTCAGAGGCCCTTTTAGGCCTCTTGTTTATTTTAATTCGTCTGTCAGGTTGTCCTAGATGACATCTCCGTATTCCATTAAGGGTCTTATGAATCTAATATAAAGAGTTTCAAGAGAATAACGGTCAAGTTTGAATTTCAACTTTTTAAGTACAGAAAGTTTAGGATTAACTTTAGATAATAATTCATCAGCGTACAATTTCCAGGTTCTGTTGGAGAAAAATATCAATCCAAGGTGTTTGTACGAGTCTACTTCTTGAACTAAAGTTTCGTCCATGTATAAGGCAGGGTGAAAGGGTTTAGCAGTTTTTTAGGATTAAAAGAAACTAGTCAACTTTGAGACAAACGATGTATTATGGAAAGGTCAGAATTTAAATACTTAGCCGCTTCCAATGTCAGCAACTATATCATTAATGTAAATTAGAAAAAGAACTGACCCTAGAACATATCCCTGGGGAACATCAGCGGTGACAGCTTAACAGGTAGAGGAAACGTTGCTTGAAACAACCCACTGGTGACGATTACTTAAATAACTATGACACCAGTGTAACAAGTTACCCCTAATCCAAACGACTCAATTTTGACATGCAATCCTCTATGCCTAACTCGATCAAATGCCTTGCTTATGTCACAGAAAGTAATCTAACTTCATTACCGTGGTCAAGAGCTAAGCCTGTTTCATAAATTATAGAAAGAAGTTGGATAACAGTAGAGTCTGCATGAGTGAATCCTGACTGAAAACGTGTGATAATCCTGTTTTTATAGATATATTTAAGCAGATATTTTAATACACATCTTTCCATTAATTTACCAAGTACATTTTGTATGTCAAGAAGAGATATAGGCCTGTAATTAGACATGACAGAACGGTTGCCTTTTTCTAAAAACGGTTACGGCTTTCATGGGGTTGGAAAGTGTGACGTTTTAAGAACTTACTAAAGAAATTAAAAAAAATGGCTCACAAAGTTCAGAAGCGACAATTTTTAAGAGTCTAGGGCTCAATGAATCTGGACCAGAAGCTTTAGAGACATCGAGTAATAACAGAGCGTCTTTGACGTCAGAGGAATTAATGGTGAAGTCTTCCATTAAATACGGTAACGGTGTTAATACTGGAGTGTCAATATTTCTGTCATTTACAGTAGATTGTTGTGTGAAGTATTCGTTTAATATAATATTAACTTTGTCTATGTCGTCCGTATATATTTTCCCATTATATTTCAGAAGAGGAAGTAAGTCGTTTTTAGCACAACTGGCAATAGCCAGCTGAGCTTATGGCAGGGCGAAGCGTTCGTGCGTGCGTCCGTACGTAAACTTTAATCTTCGCCTCTGAAACTACTGGACCAATTTTAACCAAATTTGGTGTGAAAGGTCCCTAGGTGATGCAGATTAAAGTTTGCACAAATCAACTTCCTGTGGCATCCAAAATGGCCGCCATTACTATAAATAGCAAAAAGTGATAAATGGCTGATACACGTTTATTTATCAATCGATTTACTTCAAATTTGGCATATAGAAAGTAGATGCATAGCCATTTAACATATATAACGGGTTTTTCAGAAACATTTTTTTGGGTCGCTATTAGCAGAATATTCAGCCAATTCTTTGAAAATCTTCTTCTCAGAAACTACCGGACCTGTTTGAACCTAATTTGGTGTGTAAGGTCCCTAGGTGATGCAGATTAATGTTTGCACAAATCAACTTTCTGTGGCATCCAAGATGGCTGCTGTTACTATAAATGACCAAAAGTGATAAATGGCTGATACACCTCCCGAAGTAATTTCTAATAAAATTTGAGTACATTTAGATGTTTGGTTCTGTACACGTATTATACTAATACAATTAAAAATGACAAGACAAAACAACTGAGTATTACTGAGGCATGAACCAAAGAAAATTGAGAAGTAAAATCTTTTGTAAAACTGAACCATTTGAAGGAGCAGGAGATGTTAATTTATGATTGTTACGATGAATTAGGAAGAGAAAACGAAGTTCAGATACTGGCTCTTTATTACATTGATAATATTTTTTTTACTATGGTTTCACTATATATTTTTCCAGTCCATAATTTCCCATAATTGACCAAAAGTTGTAGCTTTAAAAAAAATTTCCTAAACTTCTTTCTAACAAATACAACTAACACACACACTGCAGTACATCTTGTAAGCAAGTAAAAATACAACTCTTATACACCTGTATATATATCCCTCTTAAACAATACAAGTACATCACACCACCAATCTCACACTTTCTACAGCTTGCATGCACTACACAAACTTCACAGGTATAAACATTGACAACTACAAGTAATTAATAGATATTACAGGTACGTTAGGGTGGTATACAAAATACAGACTGGCTTTTTTTTAAATGAAATGAACAGTAAAACAGACTACAACTTTTGGTCAAAAAAAAAAAAAATAATAAATAAATAACATATCTGTTACACATCTCCCACTTAAGAACTGACGAAGTGGACAACGAGAAAGAATATCAGCTTCAAGATTGCTAAGACCTGTGATAGATCGTGTGTGAAATTTTAAATTTCTGTAGGAAAAAAGCCCATCTTGCAATACGTGTATTTTTGAAACGAGCTGTATTCAAGTACACAAGAGGTTTGTGATCAGTTTCAAGAACAAAATATCGACCATACAAGTATTTTGACAATTTGTCTACAGCCCAAACAATACTAAGACATTCTTTCTCAATAATGGAATAGTTCTGTTCTCTGTCCAGTAATTTACGACTGATATAACAAATAGGGTGATACAATCCATTGGAATCTTGCAAAAGCACAGCACCTAATCCCTTATTAGATGCATCAGTCCTTAGAACAAATTCAGAGTCAAAGTTTGGAAGAATAAGAACTGGTTTAGATGTAAGTATCTTTTGAATAGAGTCAAATGCTTTCTGGCCATCTGCATTCCATTTGATTTGTGCACATGAACCTTTCTAAGTAAGATCGGTAAAAGGAGATAACAAAGACGAAAAATGTGGAACAAAACGCCTGTAGTAGAAAAACAAACCAACTAAACTACGGACTTCTTTTTTGTAGTTGGGACTGACATATTCAAAATTTTTTCAATCTTTAAATTTGATGGCCGGATACAACCTTCACCAACAGTGTGACCTAAGAATTCTATCACAGAAAAACCAACTGAAACTTTAGAAGGTCGAGCAGTAATATTCTCGTCACGTAAACGTTGGAAGAAAGTTCCAAGATGAGACAGATGTTCTTCCCAAGTTAAAGAGAAAATTAGTGCATCATCAAAGAAATTTACAGTGAAATCTAAGCCTCTCAGTAGAACACGCATCATTCTAGCAAATGTGGCACAAGCTGTGCTTAAACCAAAAGCTGGTACACGAAACTGAAATAGTCCTTGTGGCACCTGAAAAGCTGTGTATGGTCGAGAAGACAACTCTAAGGGAATTTGGCAATAACCTTTAGATAGGTCAATTTTGGTAAAATACACAAATTTACCAAGTTTGTTAAATAAATCTTCTGGATTAGGAATAGGTTCCGAATCGAACAGAGTATGTTGGTTGAGGGCGCGAAAATGTATGCAAAAACGATTGGATCCGTCCTTTTTTAAACTAAAACTACTGGCTAACAATATGGAGAGTTGGAAGGTTCAATGATACCCATTTTAAGCATAGTTTCTACCTCAGATCGGATAATCTGCTCTGTTGAATATAGCAGTGAATATGGCTTAATGTTAATGGGATCAGTAGAAGTCAATCTAATGGAATGTGTAACTAAATTAGTATGACCTGGCATTTCAGTAAAGACATCCTGAAATTGTGATAAAAGTGAAACCACAGAAGAGTGTTGACTAGAGTTTAGTTTTGGATTAATGACAACATCTTTGTAACTTTCAGAACTAACTGTAGGTGGTAAGACCAACGAAAGAGATGAATTAGATGAATCATTATCATCAGATTCAGAAACAACACAAGTTGTACTAACACTCTCATAAGGATAAGAAACCAATGACAAATTGGAGAAATGTGACTAATCATTCTCTGAACGCTCAAAGTATTGTTTCAACATGTTGATGTGAAATACCTTTGTTTTGGAACCAATCTGCAATATATAATCACAAGGACCTTGTTTAGAGACAATCTTGTAAGGACCCTTCCACTGCATGAGTAGTTTGTTATGAGATGTAGGTAATAACATCAATGCTTTTGAACCAATTTTTAGATTCTTTGATCTAGCTCTGCGATCATAAGGCATCTTAGTGCATTTCTGTGAAGATCTGAGAGTAGAATACACAAGATTTCAACTGCTTTGTAATTTAGATTTCAGATCAAGAATATATTGATAAGAAGAAATAATGTTCTGATCGGCTGATGTGCCTTTCAAACTAGAGCACAACAAAGACAATGGACCTCTGGGAGTACATTGATAAAGTAATTCAAAGGGCGAGAACCCCGTAGAGTCCTGTGGAACTTCCCTATAAGCAAACAAAAGTGGGTTAATAAATCTATCCCAGTTTCGTGGTTGTTCACTGACCAGCTTAGATAGCTTTTTCTTTAGTGTACCATTAAAGCGTTCTACTAAGCCATTTGAAGCTGCATGATAGGGTGAAGTTCGAAGATGAATAAGTAATAAGTCCATAACTTCAGAAAATAATCCAGAAGTAAACTGTGAACCATTATCTGTAAGTATTTCCTCAGGAATTCCTAAACGTGAGAAAAATTGCATCAAAGCATCAGCAACTTCAATAGTTTGAAGTGTTTTAAAAGGAATATCTTCCGGATATCTAGTAATATAATCAATAAAAATAAGAATATAGCGATAACCAGAAGAAGAAGGTGGATCAATAGGTCCAACGATGTCAATAGCTACCCGAACAAAAGGTTCTTTGATAACGGGTAAAGGATACAAAGGGGCTTTTAGGCGTTTTCTACTTGAAACAACTTTTTGACAAATATCGCAACTGGTACAAAAACGTTTTGCATCTGCAGATAATCCTGGCCAAAAGAAATAATTCAGAATTCTTTTAATAGTCTTTGCACATCCCATATAACCAGCCATTATGGTGTCATGAGCTAAAGCTAAAACTTTCTGACGTAAAGAAATAGGAACAACTAACTGGTGTGTAATTGCACCTGAATTAGAAGTAAATTTGCGGTAGAGAAGGCCATCTTTGATGAAGTACCAAACAGAACCCTTTTTCTTTTTTTCTCCGATGTGATTGTTGGCTTTCCGGAAACATGGACTAAGTGTGACATCAGAAGATTGTAATTTTGCAAAATCTGAAGGCAAAAGTTCAAGTGGGGTAATTGTATTGTTAACTTGCAAAGGTGGTAAAGTATGAGACTTTCCAGACTGAGATCTAGTAATAACATGTTCTGTACATTGAGATGAATTCATAGATTTATCTAGTTTTAAGTCAACAAAATCAGCAGAGTTTGGTAAACGTGCACCCTTGATATTGCCAATTATCACATCAGCAACTGGATTATCACATAAACATGCGACAACTGTACCTGAAAAATAAGGAGACTGTATATGAACTCTAGCCATTTTATGAGTAACTGCGTCACCATTAAAAGTTATGCATGTAGTAGATCTATCTGGTAAAATTGAAGAGCCAGGTATCAATGAACTACGGACACCAACGGTAGAGCAACCAGTGTCTCTTAAAACAGAAACCGGATTTTTATTCAAATACCCCGAAGAAATAAGTAAAGATGGTAATGAAGATGGTTCAGAAAAAGTAAAACCAGCAGATTCAAAATTATCAACATCATGGCAAACTGCACCATCTGATAAATGAATAGAATCTAAAAGAGTAAAAGCCATACCTGCAAAATTTGAATGATTGATTTGTTCAAAATTTGGTGTTTGTAAAACTTGTGTGTTTGGAAACAAACTGTAATTGTGTGGTTGTAAATTTTGGCTAAATGTGTTATTTTGGGGTGGTGTTGGCATAGAAGACAATTGAGATTGACTACCACAGGATAAACCTGAAAATGATTAACAGTACACTGGCCATGGTGGAAATTATTACAGTTTTTGCAGTGTGGAGTGTAACAATTTTTAGCTATATGTCCAGTCATGTGACATCTGAAACATTTAGGCCTGTTAGAAGGAGACTGATTACGGTGCATTGGATTTCTACCTAATTTTGTGTCAGCATTGTGAAAAGAATTTTGAGTATTGCGAAAATGTGGGGGTCGAAAGTTCGAGCGAATGCGTGACCCAGAAGTAAAGGTAGGTCTTTGTCTCGCTCTTGGACGACTACAATCAAGATGTACAGTTGAACCAGAAAGATTCCAAGAAATGTTCGCATCTCTAGATGATTAATGTTCGCCCGGATGAGCACTACAGTAGGCCTCGGCTGCTTTTACTACATCAGTGAAATCTGTGATTTCGCTCTATTATATGTGCTGTCAATTCATTTGATACAGATATCAAAAATTGTTTGCAAAGTATCAGATCTGAAAATTTTTGAAAATTATCAACATCTGCCGCCTCGATCCAACGCCGATATGAAGCTCTCAATTTTTCTGCGAATGCTTCCAGTGATTCATTTGGTTCTGGTTTGATAGATCGAAAACGTTTGTTAAAGCCATCAACAGTAAAATCATAAAATTTCAGTAAAGATTTCTTAAGATCTATGTAAGAAATAAGGGCTTCACTTGACAATGAATAATAAAGTTCAAGGGCATTACCAGTTAAGAAAGGAGCAAGATAAGTTACCCAGTTAGATTCTTCCCAATTCATGCATTTTGCATGAGTTTCAAACCTGAATAAAAAGGCATCAATTGTGTCATGGGTCTCATTAAAATGTGGTAATTTGGGCAATTTAAATACATTTTTTTTCTTCACTATTTGCTTCTATTTTAGCTAACTCTAACTTTAATACTCTATCTTTCTCTCTCTCTGCCTCTTGTAATTGCAACATTTTTAATTCTCTCTCTGCTTGTTTTTCCTCTCTTTCTAATCTTGTCTTCTCTCGTTCTCTCTCTCTGTCTTCTCGTTCTCTCTCTCTTTCTTCCTTTTCTCTTTCCCTATCATAGTATTCTTACTCTTTCCTATCTATGTTATCTAATAACTCTTGTTCTTTTAATCCTGCCTTTTCCCCGTTCTAAAAAATTTGGTTTACTTGCCATGGTATAAACAATTTATGACAAGTATATATATATATATATATATATATATATATATATATATATATATATATATATATATATATATATATATATATATATAAACACCAAAATAATGACAAATTGTAATATTCAATAAAGAAAATGTAAAAAATAAATGCTTAAATACAAAAATGATTTAAGATATAACTATGTGGT
Source organism: Tegillarca granosa (assembly GCA_029721355.1). Classification (NCBI taxonomy): domain Eukaryota; kingdom Metazoa; phylum Mollusca; class Bivalvia; order Arcoida; family Arcidae; genus Tegillarca; species Tegillarca granosa. The sequence continues at coordinate 428,633 of JARBDR010000869.1, read as the reverse complement.
GTCGACAAACAAAAAGGTATATACCAAAAAAATGTAAATAATACCGGTATGTACTGTTTATAATGCAGTATTTTAAAACAAGTATACAAATAGCTGGAACTAAATTATTTTAATGTCAATGTCGCTAACCAGAATGCACTGTATGTAGAAGACGAGTATCATACACGTAAATCAGATCATGGAAAAAAAAAACTGGATCAGGTATCGACTGAAGACATATCACTGGATGGATCAGGAGACAAATCAAGTTATGGATAATGAAGTCAAGTTCTGGAAAACATGTCAGGTTCTGAACGACGAGCCCCCATATTGTTACGATGAATTAGGAAAAGAAAACAAAGTTCAGATACTGGCTCTTTATTACAATGATAATATTGTTTTTACTATGGTTTCACTATATATTTTTCAAGTACATAATTTCCCATAATTGACCAAAAAGTGTAGCTTTAAAAAAAAATTAACACACACACTGCAGTACATCTTCTGAGCCAGTAAAAATACAACTCTTATACACCTGTATATATACCCCTCTTAAACAATACAAGTACATCACACCACCATTCTCACACTTTCTACAGCTTGCATGCACTACACAAACTTCACAGGTATAAACTTTGCCAACTGCAAGTTATTGATTCTTTTGTTATTGAAAAGTCTATAGAAATTGATTGATTGCCATCAATCAGACATTTAATAGATATTACAGGTAAGTTAGGGTGGTATACAAAATACAGACTGGCTTTTTTTTAAATGAAATGAACAGTAAAACAGACTACAACTTTTGGTCAATAAAATAAATAAATAAATAACATCTGTAACAATGATAAAAATTATGGTACATCTTTAGCCTTTGATTGTGACACTAGTTGTCATTAAGGCAGTTGAAATATTTCTTTCTTTGCAAAATATGATGATGAAAATCGTAATTGTTAAGTAACTAAAAGTACTAGTACAGTTGTCGAACTAGAGCGTAAATGTCTTCTATAGTTTTTTTTAGCTCACCTGAGCTATTGCGATGGTTCACCGTCTGTCGTCCGTCGTCTGTCGTGCGTCGTGCGTTAACTTTTAACATTTTAATCATCTCCTCTAAAACTTCTAAACCAAATTTGAAACTCGATGATTATGATGCCATGGTGAATGCCTTTCAGATTTGCACAAATGAAGGAGTTATGTCCACTTGGAGCCCCATAAGCGGGAAAATAGTGAAAAAAAAAAAACTTACCTTAGTTATTTCATTTATAACATCCTTAGGTCATGTAGTTTTTTTATTTTCACAAATGGTAGCCATGGGAACATGGTAAGGTTCTGAGTGGGGAAATTGCTTAAAATTATGTATTTGTCAGTATATCTTGAAAACTATTAACTTTTTGTATAGATATGTATATTAGAATATTGTAGTTATTGCAACAATGATCATTTCTATATATAGTTCTTTGTCATATGTTGAAAGGTCAATGTCACAGCTGCAAAAGAAGACATAAATTGCTAATTATCTTGAAAACTATAAACTTTTTATTTAGGCATGTATGTTAGAATATTGTAGATATTGAGATGGAGGTCATTTTGATATATGGTTCAAGGTCATATGTTCAAAGGTCAAGCTCGCGGCTGCAAAAGAAGTCTTAAATTGCTAATTATCTTGAAAACTATTAACTTTTTGTATAAGCATGTATATTATAATATTGTAGGTAATGACATGGCAATGATTTTGATATGTGGTTCAAGGTCATATGTTGAAAGGTCAAGGTCACAGCTGCATAAGAAGACTGAAATTGCTAATTATCTTGAAAACTATTAACTTTTTGTATAGGCATGTATATTAGAGTATTGTACGTATTGCAACAACGGTCATTTTGACATATGATACAAGGTCATAATTTGAAAGGTCAAGATCACAGCTGCAAAAGAAGACTTTAATTGCTATTTATCTTGAAAACTATTAACTTTTTGTATTGTTATGTATATTAGAATATTGTAGGTATTGACATGACGATCATATATGGTTCAAGGTCATATATGTTCAAAAGTCAAGGACATAGTTGCATAAGTATACTGCAATTGGTTAATGATTTGGAAATTATTCATTGCTCTACTGTTACTTCATGTATATTATATAAGCTACCTATAAATGAAATGTTACTGGATATATTTCTGATTATGTTTTGTGACAGTTCTTAACTTGAGAAAACTTGTAAAGTATCTGTACTGAATATATTGTCTATTGCAATTTGCAAACAATTTTGGACATATCCTTAGGTTATGGCCTATGGGCCTCTTGTTTGTAAGCGTAATTCTGTCATTTGCTGCAAGTCATGTCAAATCGTGACAATATTTCTTTGGTGACATATGTGCAAAGAGACATTGGAATGAGTGAGTATGATATAAAAATGTTTATAATTTAGTCTTGAATTTTATCATCAATAAAGAAAGAATTTAATTGTCTTAAGTTATCATATAGCACTTGTCTTTTGTCAAACCATGATTGTACTTGTTGTGTTACATACTGTCCTTGTCTTTTGTCACACCATGATTGTACTTGTTGTGCTACATACTGTACTTGTCTTTTGTCACACCATGATTGTACTTGTTGTGCTACATACTGTACTTGTCTTTTGTAACACCCTGTACCTGTTGTGTTACATACTGTACTTGTCTTTTGTCACGCCATGATTGTACTTGTTGTGTTACATACTGTACTTGTCTTTTGTCACACCATGATTGTACTTGTTGTGCTACATACTGTACTTGTCTTTTGTCAAACCATGATTGTACTTGTTGTGTTATTCACTGTACTTGTTTTTTGTCACAACATGATGGTACTTGTTGTTTTACATACTGTACTTGTCTTTTGTCAAACCATGATTGTACTTGTTGTGTTACATACTGTACTTGTCTTTTGTCACACCATTATTGTACTTGTTGTGTTACATACTGTACTTGTCTTTTGTCACACCATGATTGTACTTGTTGTGCTACATACTGTATTTGTCTTTTGTAACACCCTGTACTTGTTGTGTTTTTCACTGTACTTGTCTTTTGTCACTTACTTTACTTGTTGTGTTATTCACTGAACTTGTCTTTTGTCACACCCTGTACTTGTTGTGTAATTTACTGTACTTGTCTTTTGTAACACCCTGAACATGTTGTGTTATTCACTGTACTTGTCTTTTGTTACACCCTAAACATGTTTTATTCACTGTACTTGTCCCTTGTCACACCATGATTGTACTTGTTGTGTTATTCACTGTAGTTGTCTTTCGTCTCACCCTGTACATGTTGTGTTATTCACTGTACTTGTCTTTTGTCACACTATTATTGTACTTGTGTTATTTACTGTACCTGTCTTTTGTTACACCCTGTACTTGTTGTGTTACAAACTGTACTTGTCTTTTGTCACACGATGATTGTTCTTGTTGTGTTACATACTGTACTTGTCTTTTGTCACACCATGATTGTACTTGTTGTGCTACATACTGTACTTGTCTTTTGTAACACCCTGTACTTGTTGTGTTTTCACTGTACTTGTCTTTTGTCACTTCCTGTGCTTGTTGTGTTATTCACTGTACTTGACTTTTGTCACACCCTGTACATGTTGTGTAATTCATTGTACTTGTCTTTTGTAACAGTGTTCTTGTTTTGTTATTCACTCAACTTGTCTTTGTCACACCCTGTACTTGTTGTGTTATTCACTGTACTTGTCTTTTGTAACACCCTGTACTTGTGTTGTTATTTACTATACTTGTCCTTGTCACACCCTGTACTTGTTGTGTTATTCACTGTACTTGTCTTTTGTAACACCCGGTACTTGTTGTCTTATTCACTGTACTTGTCTTTTGTCACACCATGATTGTACTTGTTGTGTTATTTACTGTACTTGTCTTTTTTCACATTCTGTACTTGTTGTGTTATTCACTGTACTTGTCTTTTTTCACACCATGATTGTACTTGTTATGCTATTCACTGTATTTGTCTTTTGTAAAATTCTGCACTTGTTGTGCTATTTACTGTACTTGTATTTTGTAACACTATGATTGTACTTGTTGTGTTATTCATTGTACTTGTCTTTTGTAAAACCCTGTTCTTGTTGTGCTATTCATTGTACTTGTCTTTTGTAAAACACTGTTCTTGTTGTGCTATTCACTGTACTTGTCTTTTGTCACACCACGATTGTACTTGTTGTGTTATTCATTGAACTTGTCTTTTGTCACACCATGATTGTACTTGTTGTGCTATTTACTGTACTTGTCTTTTGTCACACCACGATTGTACTTGTTGTGTTATTCATTGTACTTGTCTTTTGTCACACCATGATTGTACTTGTTGTGTTATTCACTGTACTTGTCTTTTGTAAAACCCTGTTCTTGTTCTGCTATTCACTGTACTTGTCTTTTGTCACACCACGATTGTACTTGTTGTGTTATTCATTGTACTTGTCTTTTGTCACACCATGATTGTACTTGTTGTGTTATTCATTGTACTTGTCTTTTGTCACACCACGATTGTACTTGTTGTGTTATTCATTGTACTTGTCTTTTGTCACACCATGATTGTACTTGTTGTGTTATTCATTGTACTTGTCTTTTGTCACACCACGATTGTACTTGTTGTGTTATTCATTGTACTTGTCTTTTGTCACACCACGATTGTACTTGTTGTGTTATTCATTGTACTTGTCTTTTGTCACACCGTGATTGTACTTGTTGTGTTATTCATTGTACTTGTCTTTTGTCACACCATGATTGTACTTGTTGTGTTATTCATTGTACTAGTCTTTTGTCACACCATGATTTTACTTGTTGTGCTATTCATTGTACTTGTCTTTTGTCACACCACGATTGTACTTGTTGTGTTATTCATTGTACTAGTCTTTTGTCACGCCATGATTGTACTTGTTGTGTTACATACTGTACTTGTCTTTTGTCACACCATGATTGTACTTGTTGTGCTACATACTGTACTTGTCTTTTGTAACACCCTGTACTTGTTGTGTTTTCACTGTACTTGTCTTTTGTCACTTCCTGTGCTTGTTGTGTTATTCACTGTACTTGACTTTTGTCACACCCTGTACATGTTGTGTAATTCATTGTACTTGTCTTTTGTAACAGTGTTCTTGTTTTGTTATTCACTCTACTTGTCTTTGTCACACCCTGTACTTGTTGTGTTATTCACTGTACTTGTCTTTTGTAACACCCTGTACTTGTGTTGTTATTTACTATACTTGTCCTTGTCACACCCTGTACTTGTTGTGTTATTCACTGTACTTGTCTTTTGTAACACCCGGTACTTGTTGTCTTATTCACTGTACTTGTCTTTTGTCACACCATGATTGTACTTGTTGTGTTTCATACTGTACTAGTCTTTTGTCACACCATGATTGTACTTGTTGTGTTATTTACTGTACTTGTCTTTTTTCACATTCTGTACTTGTTGTGTTATTCACTGTACTTGTCTTTTTTCACACCATGATTGTACTTGTTATGCTATTCACTGTATTTGTCTTTTGTAAAATTCTGCACTTGTTGTGCTATTTACTGTACTTGTATTTTGTAACACTATGATTGTACTTGTTGTGTTATTCATTGTACTTGTCTTTTGTAAAACCCTGTTCTTGTTGTGCTATTCATTGTACTTGTCTTTTGTAAAACACTGTTCTTGTTGTGCTATTCACTGTACTTGTCTTTTGTCACACCACGATTGTACTTGTTGTGTTATTCATTGAACTTGTCTTTTGTCACACCATGATTGTACTTGTTGTGCTATTTACTGTACTTGTCTTTTGTCACACCACGATTGTACTTGTTGTGTTATTCATTGTACTTGTCTTTTGTCACACCATGATTGTACTTGTTGTGTTATTCACTGTACTTGTCTTTTGTAAAACCCTGTACTTGTTATGCTATTCACTGTATTTGTCTTTTGTAAAATTCTGCACTTGTTGTGCTATTTACTGTACTTGTATTTTGTAACACTATGATTGTACTTGTTGTGTTATTCATTGTACTTGTCTTTTGTAAAACCCTGTTCTTGTTGTGCTATTCATTGTACTTGTCTTTTGTAAAACAGTGTTCTTGTTGTGCTATTCACTGTACTTGTCTTTTGTCACACCACGATTGTACTTGTTGTGTTATTCATTGAACTTGTCTTTTGTCACACCATGATTGTACTTGTTGTGCTATTTACTGTACTTGTCTTTTGTCACACCACGATTGTACTTGTTGTGTTATTCATTGTACTTGTCTTTTGTCACACCATGATTGTACTTGTTGTGTTATTCACTGTACTTGTCTTTTGTAAAACCCTGTTCTTGTTGTGCTATTCACTGTACTTGTCTTTTGTCACACCACGATTGTACTTGTTGTGTTATTCATTGTACTTGTCTTTTGTCACACCATGATTTTACTTGTTGTGCTATTCATTGTACTTGTCTTTTGTCACACCACGATTGTACTTGTTGTGTTATTCATTGTATTAGTCTTTTGTCACACCATGATTGTACTTGTTGTGCTATTCATTGTTCTTGTCTTTTGTAAAACCCTGTACTTGTTGTGCTATTTACTGTACCTGTCTTTTGTCACACCATGATTGTACTTGTTGTGTTATTCATTGTACTAGTCTTTTGTCACACCATGATTGCACTTGTTGTGTTATTCATTGTACTTGTCTTTTGTCACACGATGATTGTACTTGTTGTGTTATTCATTGTACTAGTCTTTTGTCACACCATGATTGTACTTGTTGTGCTATTCATTGTACTTGTCTTTTGTAAAACCCTGTTCTTGTTGTGTTATTCATTGTACTTGTCTTTTGTCACACCATGATTGTACTTGTTGTGCTATTCATTGTACTTGTCTTTTGTAAAACCCTGTTCTTGTTGTGTTATTCATTGTACTTGTCTTTTGTCACACCATGATTGTACTTGTTGTGTTATTCATTGTACTTGTCTTTTGTCACACCATGATTGTACTTGTTGTGTTATTCATTGTACTTGTCTTTTGTCACACCATGATTGTACTTGTTGTGTTATTCATTGTACTAGTCTTTTGTCACACCATGATTGTACTTGTTGTGCTATTCATTGTACTTGTCTTTTGTAAAACCCTGTTCTTGTTGTGTTATTAATTGTACTTTTCTTTTGTCACACCATGATTGTACTTGTTGTGTTATTCATTGTACTTGTCTTTTGTAAAACCCTTTTCTTGTTGTGCTATTCATTGTACTTGTCTTTTGTCACACCACGATTGTACTTGTTGTGTTATTCATTGTACTTGTCTTTTGTCACACCACGATTGTACTTGTTGTGTTATTCATTGTACTTGTCTTTTGTCACACCATGATTGTACTTGTTGTGTTATTCACTGTACTTGTCTTTTGTAAAACCCTGTTCTTGTTGTGCTATTCACTGTACTTGTCTTTTGTCACACCACGATTGTACTTGTTGTGTTATTCATTGTAATTGTCTTTTGTCACACCATGATTGTACTTGTTGTGTTATTCATTGTACTTGTCTTTTGTCACACCATGATTGTACTTGTTGTGTTATTCATTGTACTAGTCTTTTGTCACACCATGATTGTACTTGTTGTGCTATTCATTGTACTTGTCTTTTGTAAAACCCTGTTCTTGTTGTGTTATTCATTGTACTTGTCTTTTGTCACACCATGATTGTACTTGTTGTGTTATTCTTTGTACTTGTCTTTTGTAAAACCCTTTTCTTGTTGTGTTATTCATTGTACTTGTCTTTTGTAAAACCCTTATCTTGTTGTGCTATTCATTGTACTTGTCTTTTGTCACACCACGATTGTACTTGTTGTGTTATTCATTGTACTTGTCTTTTATCACACCACGATTGTACTTGTTGTGTTATTCATTGTACTTGTCTTTTGTCACACCATGATTGTACTTGTTGTGTTATTCACTGTACTTGTCTTTTGTAAAACCCTGTTCTTGTTGTGCTATTCACTGTACTTGTCTTTTGTCACACCACGATTGTACTTGTTGTGTTATTCATTGTACTTGTCTTTTGCCACACCATGATTGTACTTGTTGTGTTATTCACTGTACTTGTCTTTTGTCACACCATGATTGTACTTGTTGTGTTATTCATTGTACTTGTCTTTTGTCACACCATGATTGTACTTGTTGTGTTATTCACTGTACTTGTCTTTTGTAAAACCCTGTTCTTGTTGTGCTATTCACTGTACTTTTCTTTTGTCACACCACGATTGTACTTGTTGTGTTATTCATTGTACTTGTCTTTTGTCACACCATGATTGTACTTGTTGTGTTATTCACTGTACTTGTCTTTTGTCACACCATGATTGTACTTGTTGTGTTATTCATTATACTTGTCTTTGCTTTTATACTATATTTTGTAAAGCGTATTTTTTTCATTCTAAGCTCGGAACTTGTTAGCTTCAAGACAGGATATATTTTTTGTTTCATGGACGATTTAGACGAAGGAGCTTTCTATATTCTGTGCGAGTAGATTGCATTGATAAAAACAATGGATTCAGGTAAGCCAGTTAAGTTTGCTTTTATATTACCCGCCATACAGATCTTGATTATTACCTGTTATTCTAATAAAAGAAAATTTTTTTTACAAACAACCATTTTCATAAACTACAGTATAACCTGTGTATAATGTCCACCTAAGGGAATGAGCAAAAGTGGACTTAATAGACAGGTGGTCTTTATATAGAGGGTCCCCTATATGTACGAGTAAACTTAGTGTTTAAAATAATTAAAAAAGTGTAAGTGCAGCACCTATAAAAACGTATTAATATAGACATTAATAAAGTTATTTCCGTATTATTTTTTAAAAACAGATTATTTAGAAATTATTATTAAAAAACTAAACTGTATTTAAATTTGATAAACTGTAAATCAGAAAAGATTATATGGTAAAACTCTACCTATTATATACACTTGACTAATTGTGTCTTTGTTGTTATAAGTAGCAGCAAAGGTGTCACAAATTAAACAATTATATATAAAACATAATAGATAACAATGGGTATTTCTATCTTTATATCTGATGGCTTCAGTTGCTGACATGATAAGTATGACTTCATATATTTTTCTTCAAAATTTTGCTAAATATCAGTTGATACGGTACTCTTTACTACAGTAGATATTAAAACTATGTAAGTTACTGCATTGTATTAAGTGTGATCAATAACTTATATTAAAGTTATTCATTGCCAATCTTCATACGTCACAATATCAAAAAAATGTGGCTGATATTTACTGCAAAAAAATTTGGGAAATTATAAAATTTAATAAAAAAATATATAAAAGAAGTGGACTTTATAGACAAGTTCTAGAGTCATTTGGGACTGAAAAGGGTGGACTTATTCACATTAGACAGGTGGACTTTATATAGAGGTTCATTATATAGTAAAATCCATTTGGGATACTTCAGGCCGGTTGCTATAGACAGGTGGACTTTATATAGAGGTGGACTCTACAGCAGGTTAAACTGTATAGTAAAACGAGAGCAAAACCTAGAACCTTTACATTATTAACAACAAGATTTTATCTTACGCGCCATACCTGTCTACCTGTATCTACACATACACTCGTCAAAGAAACGGACCGACTACATTCAAGTGGTTTACGCCGCATGGAAGACGAACTTTAGTTCCGTCTAAAACGGGCATTGCACTTACATTTAACCAATGGACTGCTGTAAGACAAAGTGTTGACTATAAATATGAATTTAACGATGTAACAAATTTAAAGCCAATGTTAAATTCAGAACAGCTGCCGTTTATTTTGTAAAATTGTGTGTAATTCAATTTAAATAATCTGAAATAAAGAACATAATTTACACTGTTGTTTGTTGTTTATTATCTCAATCTTGAAAAAATGTAGCTAGAATAATGTACTTTTAACTAAAATAAGGTGACTTCTTGGTGCTTTACGTCACGTTTACTTATATAAAGGTGGCTAGTAAATATAAGGAGAAAACAAACCACTTGTGAGGTAGACTTATTTTGAATCTGGCTATGTTGAAAGGCATTAGTTAAAGGTGTGCTTACTACCGGGCCTTCTGTCATTGAATATTGATTTGGAAATAAAAGAACAGCTGTTTTTTTCATTTATATTTTGTTGTTTTTCAAAAGGTAGATCTTGTATTTACTAGGAAGGATTTGAAGTGACAACATGTCTCACAAATGTACTCTATGTAAAAAATCGTATGTATGGCCAAATGATTTAAGGAGACACACAAGTAATACATAACACACAGGAGAAGTTAAACACATTAGAATCCAAGCAGCAGCAGCAGGAGGGGCAGGAGCAGCAGCAGCAGCAATTATCTCGTCTCTACTATGATCATCCAAAGCAGCAGCAGCAGGAGGGGCAGGAGCAGCAGCAGCAGCAGGAGCAGAAGCAGCAGCAGCATGATTATCGTCTATCGAAAATCAATCAATTTAAGTTTATACATCCATTCACGGCATAATTTACAGGACCAACTTCTTGTGGAAAGACTTATTTATTAAAAGAAATATTACAGAAAAATCTGATTGAACCCCAACCTGAACGAATGATTTGGCTTTACAAGAGATGGCAGCCATTATATGATGTGATAGAGAAGACTGTGCAACCACCCGTCGAATTTATACAAGACGTACCGATGGATCTTGAAAACGATAGTTTTATTGATCCGAAATTTAGACATTTGATTGAAATAGATTATTTGATGTCTAGTATAGCTAAAGATACCAGATTTAACGATTGTTTACGGAGGGAAGTCACCACAGAAATTTGTCAGCATTAGCCATAACTCAGAATATATACTTTAGTAAAAACCCGACTCAGAGAAGAAACTGTCATTATTTAGTCCTGTTTAAAAAACCCGGTTGATAAACAACAGATCATGACGCTAGCCAGACAAATGTATCCCGGAAAAAGTCAAATTTTCATGGATAAATTTGATAAAGCTACTATGAAAGAGAGAGGCTTTTTATTGGTGGATTTAAAACCGACTACATCGGAAACTAACAGATTGAGAGAAAACATTTTTACAACAGTTGCAAATTCAACTGGTAATGTGAACGATAGAGAAGAAAAAGAACGGCTGCTTTTCTTACATGCACCTGAGAATACCAGCAAAACAAAAGCTGTTCTTAACGCAGGAGCAAAGTCTATTTCACCAGAAAAAACAACAGCTGTTCTTCTAAATCCGACAGAGAATAACGCATTGAAAACAACGATCGTTTTTCCAAACTATCAAATGCAAAAAAAACACTTGGACTGAAAGGATGTCCGAAAAACCAACTGTTTCAACACAGACTGCAGTGACACCAACCAATCAAGAATACGAAAGTATGCCATCTTGCGATGATTGTGGACTTGTATTAGATAATTTCAGTGATGTTCAGCGACAGGTAAAAAATTGGTGCACTGATTCTAGATCCAATAAACGCAAGTCGAAGCAGATTGGAAGACGCCCGAGAAAAGTAGCAAAATTATACAGTGGTCAAGTGTGGGCTAAACTCATTGGTGGACAAGTATTCAAAGACAATGCAAAAGTACAAAATGCAATAAAAACATATACACAAGATGGTTATTCTCAAAGCGAAGCTCGTCGAAAAGCAATTAAAGACTATTTGCCGGAATTAAGTAAAGGTTTTAGAAAAGCCTATGTCGAGTTGTTAATCAACGTGGATAAATTGAAACATGATCCTGTGCACATTGAAATCATGAAGACAGCCCAGCGGTTTGAGACCGATTTCGAGATGAAAAAGTTTGAAGCCATCCAGCAGGCGGTTAAATTGCGAAAAAGTTGAATCAATGATATGATTGAAACTTTGACCAGAAGTAGAGATGACGAAGACAGTGAAAATGATGACGACGGAGATGACGATGATGAAATAGATGCTATGAGTGATGATGAAGCAGATGATGATGATGAAGTTGAAAGTGAGACTGAAGAAGAAGATTAATTTATATAAAACATCAGCGTTTTGCATTCGGTGAAACAGTATAGAGTGGACTTTTAAGGTGTAAAGATGCCTGGCTGGGAAGATTTTTTAAAAAATATCTACTACAATCCACAAAATCCAGCTGCTTTTTCTGGACCGAACAAATGAAAAGAGACGGTAAATATGTTATTGGTAAATATAAAATTAGAAAATGGTTACAACGACAAGAACCTTACAGTTTGCGACGCTCCGTAAGAAGAAAATGTAAAAGAAATAAGATAGTGGTCTCCGGTATTGACGATCAATGGTCGGCTGATCCGATGGATATGGTGAAATTTGCCAAGTACAATGATGGCATACAATATGTGTTATTAGTAATTGATGTCTTTTCGAAATATGTTTGGTTACGTCCCTTGAAAGACAAAAAAGGACAGAGTGTCGCGAAAGCCTTTGAAGATATTTTTAAACAAGGGAGAATACCAAATAAATTACGAACAGATGCTGGACAGGAATTTAAAGCAAAAACATTAAACACATGTTAGCGTATAACGAAACAAAGGCTGCTGTGTCCGAGAGAGCGATAAAAACTTTGAAAAGCAAAATTAATAGATATTTCACTTTTAACCAAGGTTATGAATATGTCAAAGAACTTCAATCGTTTGCCGATATTTATAATCAAACGTATCACCGCACTTTTGGAATGGTTCCTGCTAGCGTAACTAAAAAACAACAACCCCGTATATGGAAACGTATGTACATTCCTCGACAGAGACAAGACAAAAAGAAAATGTCTCCAAAACGAATAAGAATAGGAAAACCGTATAGATTTAAAGTGGGCGATAAAGTTAGAATTTCACACTTAAAAAATATTTTTAGTCGCGAATATGACGAAAAATGGACAGGAGAAATTTATACTATTTATTCTCGGTTTCTTAGAGACGGTCTACCAATTTATAAACTCAAAGATTATGATGGTTCTGAAATTTCGGGAAGTTTCTATCAAAGCGAATTGGCTAAATCAGATGTAAGAGATGACGATATGTGGAAAATTGAGAAAATCTTAAAAACAAAGGGAAAAGGTCAAAATGAACAATACTTGGTAAAATGGTTATATTGGCCCAAGAAATTCAATTCATTGGTCAAAGCGAGTGAAGTAAAAGATTTGTAAATGTGTCATAATATACTACTGTATATGTTATTTTTATGTAATGTATTAAAAATGTATTTGTGAAAAAAAAAATCAAAATCAAAAAATAAAATAAAAATTAGTTTTAGTTTACTTTTTGCGTTTGTTATTTATTTATCTACTCTAGAAATTGTGGTCGGATTCGAACTCTATGTACAAATGATTTGTTGACAACCTTTTAATAGGTATTTTTGTGTTAGAAATACACATGATTGTGAAAAATAGGATCCGAACCTAGTACATGTTAAGCTTTGATGGGATTCTATTCACTGAATTCATGAATATGTTAGAAGTAAAAATAACAACAAAACCATATAAATACTTGCACTTTATAAACATAATCTTGTTTCCAAATGATACAATTTTACAATTAATGATTTTAATTGAATTTCCCATTTACAAGTTCTTAAACAAGTTTCTCTCCAATCTTTACACAAATATTTTTGACGATAAAACGTATCTGTTTCCAAAACGATATGTGCAGATAATGTTTTCCAAAGTGTCAGTACTTTAGTTTCATCAAGTTCTTTCAATGCTGAGTGGAAGAAACGTTCGACTTTGTATTTAAAATCCAAACAATCGTGTCCTTCATTAGAATTGCACTGACATGCGTAACACAATTCCTTTCCTTTAAGGTTTATTTCTTCTTTTATACGGAATGCATAAGCCAAATTTAACGTATCTTCCAACTGAGTTAAACTGACTGGATGACGTTCAGCTTCCATCTTTTTTGCTTATTGTCTACAATATAGGACAACCTCACTGAAACATTGACTTACACATTAAAATTCCATACAAGGCTTCAAAAGTGTCGAAATCTAACATGATACTAATGACGGATTTCCTCAGTCGCATTTTTACATTTGGTCCTTTTTTAAAGATTTCTACACTAACTGTAGGCGATATTTGAACCGATATATAGTTTTTATCCATTGCGGTAAACGAACTATTTGGACTTTTACTCAGCTCGAATTGTCGTTGAGCCATTTTGTTCTGTAAAATAAAATTAACATTTTTTACTTCAGAATTCTTCCATATCTTCCCACCAGTCATAGCATACCCATTCATGATCGGCGCGTTCACCATAAGTACATTTTTCAACATCAACTTCCACCCTTTGATAATTTTGCCCAGTCATATTTAAAAATACACAATTCTGTGAGTTTTCCTGATGTTTTTCAGTAGAATTTTTATCATCTTTATTAATATTAAGTTACAGCAAAAACATACCAAACAATTTTTCACTTCATCAAAATAGAATCCCGATCGAGCCAATTCATAACTTCTAGCTTCAGGAAATATGTGTTTCAATGTAACTTATCTATCCACAGAGTCCATATAATTTTTAGAAGTTATAAGATCCATACCTTATAAATGCAATCTTTTGAACAGCTCACACAGATGATCAATTTCTATTTCAAAATATCTTTCGTCTATATCGTCCATAAAAAATCGTATTCCGTCTTGTCGCATCCAAGTTCCGAGCTTAGAATGAAAAAGATACGCTTTAAGAAATATAATATAAAAGCAAAGAGATCCATCTTAACCAATGAAGTAAGGTTTCCAATCATTGGATACAGCAGGTGATGGAAGTTTCCACAACGGGGTGACAGATATCCTATAGAAACAGATGGCAAGTGTGGAGCAGCAAGTGTGAGAGATCTATCTTAACCAATGAAATAAGGTTTCGAATCATTGGATAAAGCAGGTATGGAAGTTTCCACAGATTGACATGTCCTATAGAAACAGATGGCAAGTGCAGACGTGCAGCAGGTGTGGACGTGCAGTAGAGGGTTGGACGTGCAGTATGGACGTACAGGGTATGTTTGGACGACGTGCAGGGTGGACGTGCAATATTGCCCCTAACCCCCCCCCTCCCTATAATACTCTTTCTCCACTACTCCTTGTCTTTGTTTCTTTTAAATAACTACAATAAGAACTCCAAAGTTATGCTATGAAAATTACGTTTATATATTAATAGAAAGTCATATTTTCGTCATAATTTTACAAGCTGTATGTGATTCAACCCCTTTTTCATAGATCTATATTGTGGTTGGCCAGGTGCTTTCCCTGACGACAAAGATTTTAAAAATTCTACATTTTATTACAAAATTGATAATAATCCATAATAACCCAACTAAGCAGAACATTTCATTCAAAGGAACGAATTTTAAGATATAATTTGAAATCAAAGTAATTTTAGGATATGTTTCCGTGTTAAGTTGTTCCTCAATTAATCTTGTGTTTACAGAACATTCGATTTAGATTAATGAAGTCTTGTTATCATAAACAATGCGGTTTGAAAATGTAATAAATTGATCAACATTCTTATTGATAATTTATCGGTAGTCAACATACCATTGGCAATATATATATATATATATATATATATATATATATATATATATATATATATATATATATATATATATGGGAAGATATTGGGTTTGATCTCTGTTGGGTTGAGGTTTTATGTCCCAATCTCTTTGGATTTATACATTTGGACTGTGACATAAAGTTCCAAGATGGTGGGCAAACTAAAATACCCAGCAAAACCTTCAGCAAATAAACTGACAAGCCTTATCACATTTGTGATTAAGGATGCAATCTTAGGCAATGACAAGATTGATAGACATTACTATCAATAAGTGAAATTGAAACAACTCTGCCACAACACTCCTTTTGGTGGAGTATAGTACATGTATTTGGAATTTTTGTGTGTTCACATGTAAATGGGTTAACATTCATTTACAAGTCAGGGCTAGATTGTTCAAAATTATGCTAGCAATATAGATAGTTGAATGTTTTTCTGGACTTTTAATCGCGTCATGTTTAGGTGACAAGTCTCTTTCCCCATGACAATGATATATACTCAGTTTACAATTACAATTTTTCTGCTCGTTATCAAAATCCTTTAACATTCCTCGTGTGCTCCCGCGTGCCTTCTGCCTTTGGAAACTGATTTACAAAAATAAGACAGGTATACACCTCAGCCCTCTTGGTCATTGTTGTTCTCTCCACCTTAAAATCTTTAGAATTTTTTTCTTGGAAACTAACATCCCAATCATCTAATTTAATTTAGATTCATTATTCTCAACTGTTTGGCTTATGTTTTTTGTCTATCAAACATTTCGGTCTTAGTGTCACTGATGAGGAATGAATTTCCGAAATGTGCAAATCTGGCACATCAAAATTTATCTGGTATTTGTGATATATATTAACTACCTCATCATCCGGAGCATCCCACAGTTGTTGATCTTGACATACCTTTGCCATGTGCTACTTTTGAATTTTTATGAAATAATACCACATGACAATTTTTGTAAAGATCCGTTTACATGAAATATATATAACAAACTATATGGTGAATACAATAAATACGGCAATTCCGTTTTACTGTAACAGATCTAATGAAAAATATCTTGGTTTTGTTCCAGACATTTATACTATACTCTCAAAGTACTCACTACAACATTATTTGGATAACTTTATTTCTACAAAGCAGTTCCCCGATAAAAAACTATGGAAAATTTTGGTTAAAAATAAGGTTAATGATTTAGAAACGTTTAATTGGAAAGCTAGAATTGATTCTAATACGGAATTCAGCCGTTTTGTATACTTACAGCCAGACATTTCACTCGCAACAGTATGGCTAATACCAGGCAACATTGAACTTTTAAGATTTATATCAAAACTGTGGACGCTACCCGTTTCTAAAACAATAAAAATGTGTTCCTTGTGCAAAAATAGTTTTACTGACTTATATGTACACATTACATGCAATTGTAGTAAAGTCCGTCCAAAGTCTGATAATACAATAATGGAAATAAATAAATACAGGAAACCAAAAGGTAGTGTGTTCCGTCGGGTAGTTACAACTGTAAAGTTCTTCCATTTTTGAACAAGGGATGGTGATAAACTCGATGGATTTTTTATATGAATTTACACTATTGTAACTTTGTTATGGACTTTTGGAAAAAAATCCTATGCGACTTCTTTTAAAACCAAAATTCCGACTTTTCTTCAACTACATTATTATGGTGCTCCAGGAATTGGGAGAAATCCTAAGCACGATAAAGGCAGAAGAAACGGAACAAACTTGTGTCATCAGCCATATTGCATTGTATGAGGTATGTGAACTTTTCTTTTGAGTCACTACAGAATGTTTCGACATATATCTTACCAAATATTTAAAAGAAATATTATGTTAATTTTACATGATTTTTTAATTTAATTAATATGATTGTAGGCATAGCCAATGTAGAGAGCACAGGGGCTTGCTGTTAAAGATTAGCTATTACTGTCTGATTCACGTCTGCCGTAGCACTAGTTTTTCAAGGTTTTAGAAGAGATATCAAAAAATTTTGTAGAATGTCACATACCGTTATGACGTATGCATTTTGTCGTAATTAACTGACACCAAACTAAATGCCATCTTAGCGAGAGTATTAAACGCAGAGCGTATATAATTATGTATATAATAAATCCAACTTATAATTATAATTTAAAATTATAAATTTATAATTTATAATTTATAATTTTTATATAATATTGTTATTTATAGATTGATTTATTTTCTTATTTTTAGCTCACCTGAGCACAAAGTGCTCATGTGAGCTATTGGTATCAATAGAGGCAGACCCTCTGTCATCCGTCGTCCGTTCATCTGTCAACAATTGCTTCAAACGACTTCTTCTCAGAAACCTCTGGTCACATTTTGTTTAAACTTGGTCAAAAGCATCGATAGAACATTGCCTTTCAGATTTTTGTTTTTGGTTGCCATAGCTACCAAATGTGGGTCACAATGACCTACATAGTTAAAAACCTGAAAAAAAAAATCTTCTTCTCCAAAACCACTTCACTGAGATAAAATCTGATGTGATATTTGGCATCTACGTCATCTTATATACCAAGTTTGTGAATTTCAACAATTTTTGTGAAAAATTAGGTTATGCGTTTTTGCGTTTATTTTTTGTATTTTGTAAAAAGTACTTTTTTACAAAAATTACCATAATGAATAAATTTAGGTGAACTCTTTTTCCAAACATCATTTTCTTAGGTGAAGAAACATATGTTTGACAATTTTCATGAAATTCTGTACAATACAAGTCGCTTTTTTCGACCTTATTTTTTATCAATTCTAGCAACCCAAGGGTCGAGGGTTCAAATCCCAGTGGGGCCACTTTTTTTTTTTTTTTTAATTTCTGAATTTTATGACTTACAATGGTGCATGGAAGAGATGTTATGAATTTTTACTTTTCAGTGAATTATTATTTTTGAAATACCTGTGACATTGATATGTAGATTTAGCAAAAACCTTGAATTTTTTTTTTTTTTTTTTTTTTTTTTTTGTTTTACAAAATCATTGTTATGTGACATTATTTAAATTAATTGAACAATTTTTCTTAAATAATTTGCAGTTGAATTTTACAATTTTTTTTTTAATATTTGAATTAATGTGTCAAATCTATAAAGTTTTTAATCCGGATCTGAAAATTGCTCATGTGAGCTTTTGTTATGGATAGGAACTCTGCTATCCATCCATACATCAAAAGACTTCTTCTCAGACACTACTGGTCACATTTCATTCATATAAGTCAATAGCACCTTTAGACCATTGCCATTCTCATTTGTGTTTCTGGTTGCTTTGGCTACCAGAAGTAGGTCACAGTGACCAATATAGCTAAAAACCAAAACAATAAAAATAGTGTTCTCTGAAAGTTGAAACCACTTCTATTGAGGCAACATGTTATGACTAAACCAGGTATTATCAAGACATACCAGTTACATTTAAACTCAGGTGAGCAAATTAGGGCCATCTTGGGCCTCTTGTTTCATCTCTTTATTTATTTAGTTTATTTTTTACATAAGCCTATAGCCTTTATAATTAGATAATTAGATTAATTAGATATAATTGCATACAAGCAGAATTACAATGCAAATTTGAAGCCATGCACCAACAAATAGAATTAAACACGAATTTGACACAGAAATAAATAAGAAGGTCTAAATCTACTTGTCCTGTCATTCTAGGGCCGATCTTTTTACACTGGGATGGGGAGTGCACATCATACCAGAGATTTTTTTTGCATATTTTGGGAGTTCTAAATGCAAAAATAAACCATACCAAGATAAGTTTAGATAATTTGGTAATAGGAACAGATGAGGAAAGAGCTCTTATCAAGACTTTAAAATCAGCTTTTCCCTCAGCTAATATGACGTTATGCACTAGGCATATTGAAAATAACGTTAAGGATCATCTTCGTGGTAAAATCTGCATGTCAGATGTGGAAATTAGGCCTATTTATGGACAACTTGTTCGGGGACAATGGTTATCTAATTCCAATACACTTTTAGATTTTGATCTTAAAACTTCTGATCTTGAACGTTTAATTCCCAATATGGCTTGATCGTATATTTTCGGCAAAACCACACCTACCATTAAAAATTTTGTATTCGAAACAAGACATGTTTGTGGGAATATTCCAACTTCCTGGAAAAATAATAACTGCAAGTCGATAAATCATTCATTTAAAGCGGCTATAAAATGGAAACCTCAAATGTGTCTGGATTTGATAAAAGTTTTAGAAAGGGAGGTTAAATTTCAAGAAAATTTAATTAAATTAGCGATTCAGGGCATTGGGAAATTGGAACTCGCTCCTAAATTTCAATACCTAAAAATTAAAGAAACTGTTTGGGTACAGAAATCGGAACATGAGAAAGAAAGCATACTTAAAAAAATTATAAATTTAAGCATTCAAACTCAAAACTGGTCACATCAACCGATGGTCTATTACAAGTCCCTAAAACAAGGGCCATTGCCGCTAAACCGGGTCAGAAACGAAGAGCACGATCCGAAAAAACGCATTTGCTACCCAAAATAGCTAAGATTTAAAAGTTTATTATTTATTTTATTTTAAGTTCTTAGTCAGCAGGGCTTGCGCTGTCGATCGCCAGTGGCGCCAATTGCGAAAAATAATTGAATCTGGCGAAATGAAATTAAAATTGGTGAAAATTATAAAATTATAATCAAAATTATACTGGCGAAAATAAAATGTAGTTGGCGAATGTTAATATTAACTTTTCTGTGTCAAATTGATGTGTATTTCATGGCTGAACACACCTCATTTCTGTATAGTAAGCCTATAGTAGCTATTTGTTTACATCGTCGATCACTGAACCGCATCCTTTAAACACTATTGGAAGTTGACAAATGAATAAACACACTAATTGAATAAGCCTCCATAATTAATTGTGGCTAATCGATTTCTGTTTTGAATATGCTAAAACTTGGTTGGTGTTTATGAAAGTTTCGGTAGCTCCCTAATAAATCTGCATTTAAACACTGACAAATTAGCTCTTCCAGAGTTCTTTCTTATGACCAGTCAATGAATTATTTTATCTACTTGATTATTATAAATATTTTCCAATTCAAAACCCAAAACAAGAGGCCCAAGCAGTGTTTTCTCCAGCTAATTAAAACAGGGGGTCATTGATCCCCCTTACATGAAAAGAGGGGGTCATTTTTCAAAATGAAGAGGTCATGAAATTTTTAGAATAAAAATTATTTTTTTGATATTTTACAGTAAAGGGGATATTTTGTTAGAGGATCTGTACTAATCTGTCTGTCAATGTTGAAGTGTTTTGTTCCAAGTGCTACTCATATCTGTAATATTTGAAGTAAAATCGAGACAGTATCCCAAAACAGAAATTACTGAATGTTCTACCATCAACCCAAGGCAACAGACCATTAACATTCATTATTATTATCCATCCCTTCCGATATGCCTGTTTAACATATGATTTTATTATTTTCATAAATCATCAAAGGATATTTGTTTAACCAAATTTTATTAAAATCTCAATTTACATAAGTTGACTGTGAGTCGTCGGCAAGCAAGTTACTACAAGATGCCGCCTAGTTATGTTCAGAGCTCCGTGCAGTACTTTGACACAAGTTATTTAAAAATGTTGTCAAACGAGATTGTTTTGACTTTTGCAAAGAGCACTTATAATGACTTTTTAAATTAAGCATTCAATACAAACATTTCACAGATTAAGAATATAGACAGGTTCCTATATCAATAATTAGCTTCCTAACGACAATACAGAATTTCCGCTCAGTTCTTTCGTTTTCAATCGTGTCACCTTTTATAATTTACAGTAGCCGATTTCAATCTACATAAAAATGGTTGTGTCAAAAATAACGCAACAGCAAAACCAAGTTGGGCCATTCATAAAAAAATCACGTCAAAAATGCAAGAAACGCACTCTGGAGAAAACACTGCCCAAGATGGCCCTAATTTGCTCACCTGAGTTTAAATGTAACTGGTATGTCTTGATAATACCTGGTTAAGTCATAACATGTTGCCTCAATAGAAGTGGTTTTAGATAACATTATTTTTATCATTTTGGTTTTTAGCTATATAGGTCACTGTGACCTACTTTTGGTAGTGAAAGCGACCAGAAACAAAAATGAGAATGGCAATGGTCTAAAGGTGCTATTGACTAATATGAATGAAACGTGATCAGTAGTGTCTGAGAAGAAGTATATTGATGGATGTATGGATGGATGGCAGAGTTCCTATCCATAACAAAAATAAAATCAAGGTTTTAGCTAAATCTACATATCAGTATCACATGTATTTCAAAAATAATAATTCATTAAAAAGTAAAAATTCATAACATCTCTTGCATACACCATTGTAAGTCATAAAATTCAGAAATTAAAAAAAAAAGGCCTCACTGGGATTTGAACCCTCGACCCTTGGGTTGCTAGAATTGAAAATGAAAAAGGCCAAAAAAAGCGACCTGTATTTTACAGAATTTCATGGAAATCTTTAAAACATTTGTTTCTTCACATAAGAAAATGATGTTTGGAAAAAGAGTTTACCTAAATATATTAATATTGTTATTTTGGTAAAAAGTGCATTTGTGTACTACCCTTAATCCTTTGATGTTTTCAGACACCCTCATTTTTAAATTTTAATAATTTTTAAATTTCCTCTAAATTCGGATGGCAATTTATTTCCTCTAAATACGGACACGTTTTTGCTGAAATGCAGTTGCAGCATGTGATACAGAGCGCTTGAAATAAAGATTTAATAAAATCAAGAAGAAACTTCGTTGTTTTCAATTATTTAAACAATAAATTGTTGTTTTCATACATTTATTCCATTGTGTATCGGCGCCATTGCATCGTAATCTGAAACAGGTATGTGCAATGTATTTACTTTTTTAGGTAAACTCAATCAAATCATACCGTAAATAAGTGCTTTAGTTTTCTATGAAAGTTGATTAAAATTAATGTTTTCTGCCGAGAAAATTGTGTTTGACAGAATCTTGTCGGTACACTAGTTCAACATCAAAGACATTTTTTCTGATGAAAACAGGAAATGACGTTTTCCACTTAATCTCATTTAGTGTTTGTTATGGGAATTCCCGATATGACCATGTGATTGTTCCAGCCAACAGACACGATAAAAAAAATGCCTTTCTAAGATGAGAATTACATTAAAATATGTTTGAAATATGATTTAAAATAATTTAATTTTTTAACCTTTTATTTGTGGGAATCGGGACTTGTTCCATCTTTGCATTGCCATTTCCTAAAATGTACATACATACATGGAGGCCTACGCGTGTTAAAATATTGAATGTTTGATTGAAACAAAATTTTCTGAACTTGATTCACAAATAATGTAACACACGGAGAATAATAATAATTTGACTGCAGACAATAAAAATAAAAAGCGGCATGTTGGTGTACCTCAAACGTTGGGAGTTAATGAAAAAAGTCACATCGTTTACTTGTAAACAAATGGCGACCTCGATGTGTATTACTTACAGAATCATGATTATTGATCAACAAACACTTTAAATAATAATAGTTAATGAAATAAACAACACAAAAGGTGAAATTTATTTGTATTTTATTTGAAATTTTAATTCACCATTGATTTATGCGTGTATATCACTGTTGATAATGTGTTAAGATGCCGAGAGGTAACTGGGGGTATTTACAATGTATAAAAAATAAACACAAAAATACGTAACCTAATTTTTCACAAAAGTGTTGGAATTCACAAACTTGGTTTAAATGCACCATTGCAAGTCATAAAAATACAGAAAAAAAAGTGGCTCCACTGGGATTTGAACCCTCGACCCTTGGGTTGCAGTATCACATGTATTTAAAAAAAAAATAAATAAATTACACTAAAAACTCATAAAATCTCTTCCAGGCACCATTGTAAGTAAAAAAATTCAGAAAATAAAAATAGAAAAATAATAATAATAATAAAAAAAAAAAAAAAAAGTGGCTCCTCTGGGATTTGAACCCTCGACCCTTGGGTTGCTAGACTTGAAAATGAAAAAGGCCGAAAAAAAGCGACTTGTATTGTACAGAATTTCATGATAATTGTCAAACATATGTTTTTTCACCTAAGAAAATGATGTTTGAGAAAAAAGTTCACCTAAATTTATTCATTATGGTAATTTTTGTAAAAAAGTACAATTTTTCAAAATACAAAAAATAAACGCAAAAACGTGTAACCTAATTTTTCACAAAATTTGTTGAAATTCACAAACTTGGTGTATAAGATGCTGTAGATTCCAAATTTCACATCAGATTTTATCTCAGTGAAGTGGTTTTGGAGAAGAAGATTTTTTTTTTAGGATTTAAACTATGTAGGTCAATGTGACCCACATTTGGTAGCTATGGCAACCAAAAAAACAAATCTGAAAGGCAATGTTCTATGCAATGATGCTTTTGACCAAGTTTAAACAAAATGTGACCAGGGGGTTCTGAGAGGAAGTCGTTTGAAGCAATTGTTGACGGACGGATGGACGGACAGACAACGGACGACGGAGGGTCTGCCTCTATTGATACCAATAGCTCACATGAGCACTTTGTGCTCAGATGAGCTAACAAAAAAAGCCCCATGAAGAACCCATCTCTTCGTCTGTTGAAACACATAATCCTGTGAAAAATTATACAAAACCTCCGACTCCTAAACTGATGTGAAACATATCTGTTTGAATGATGATTGTTTTTTTTAGTCTTGGTTGTCATTTGATAACGAAACTGGTTTTATGGCATGTAAATTTTGCATTTAGACAGGCAAGATAAACAGTTTTACCTCTGGATCATGCACTACTTTTGAACAATCAGTCAAACTTATTACAAGGCAAGCAAAAAAAAAAAACAAAAAAAAAACTATATTTTGTATTTTGTGCTGTGCGATCTGTTTATTGGTTATCAAAGGAAAAAGTGCCTACGTAAAAATGTTATTCTTTACTAGAATTGCAAACACCGCAGGGTTGTACAGATCTAGGAAATTTGCACTTTGCACTAGAAGGCAGTTTCAACGAAAATGTGGCCAAAATTACGAATATTCATAAAAATTCCGGAAATTAGCCGAAAAATCACCGAAAATGTAATTTTCACTGCTTTTTCTGAGAAAAAATGAATATTAGCAGAGTTCAAAATAACAGCCAGCCCGACCGCCCGAGGCTGGTTAATTTATCAGCGGGCTAGTAATGTTTTCATACTGACCGCCCGATGGGCGTGTTAAGATTCAATTTTTACAAACTGAAAGTAGGTGTTTGGGAAGTCTCGATTTCCTCGTTACCGCATTCTCATAGGTCCCATATCAATTGCGCACCTAGAGACTGTGGTTACTTATACAGGATATATTATGTAATATAGCCACTGATTGTCTAATTTATTGCATTTGGTGATATTTTAACCAATCAGAATTTATAATACACTTCTTTATCCAAAATTCAAAGGTTGAATTGTCCTTACAACAGTTTGCCCCTATAGTTTCGTCTGTTGTCTGAAATGAATGATGTGTGAACTTTGTGCCCTTCAGTGAAACGTTGAGGCAATATATGGAACTCTCCGAAGCTCCTAAAAAGATGACTTGATAGCAAAGAAAAAAAAACTTTATGATAACACAAAGAAAAAGGACCATCGTGCACACATGGAAATCCAAATTTTCTGATTGGTCTGACATCCGTCCAAAGTCTGATAATACAATAATGGAATTCACCAGAGCACCACGTGATACCTCATAGGGTTTGTGCAGGACAATTATTTCTATTGACAACGGAATTGCATAAAATGATGGTTTCCCGTAATGACGATGTTTTTTCGGGAATATTTGACATAGACGTTTTCCATTTCATTCCACATAAACGTTAAGAGGTATCAATCACATTGGTATGCTGGCGAGGTCTATTGGTTTTGT
Organism: Tegillarca granosa; assembly: GCA_029721355.1. NCBI lineage: Eukaryota > Metazoa > Mollusca > Bivalvia > Arcoida > Arcidae > Tegillarca > Tegillarca granosa. Next base: position 403,269 of record JARBDR010000869.1, on the reverse strand, counting down.
TTTTCGTTTAAAAGTGTCACTGGTCACTAGAAGGCAGTTTCAACGAAAATGTGGCCAAAATTACGAATATTCATAAAAATTCCGGAAATTAGCCGAAAAATCACCGAAAATGTAATTTTCACTGCTTTTTTCCGAGAAAAAATGAATATTAGTGTAATTTTGGCAAAAGAAATGAATATTCGTAATGAGCTTTGCATATCCATAATGAGGTTGTAATTTTCGATAGCACAGTTACAATTTTCGGCGTACGGTTTCAATTTTCGGTAAATTATTTCCGACTGTAGGTAGGCGGCACGCTTTGAAGTTAGGACTACCGTAAAATGAATAAAATTTGTTTATATATATAAATCTAACATCTAAGGAGAAAATACAGAGTATATATAACACATACGGTAAGATTGAGAATAATTCCATTGCTTTGGTAACTTGTTTGAACATCGACATACATGTAGCATGCCAGAAATCGTAACCAATGAACATGTGACGGATGATCATATTTGAATTTCATTTTATTCCTTCATATATTTAACTGATATTTCAATGATAGATCTACATTAGAATATTTAAATAAAACATCAAATTAAAACAGTTTTGTTATTCTTGTCTGTAAAAATACAAATTCAAGAAATCAATCCAAGGCTTCTAAAACCGCATCAATTTTACTCTGCAAACTTTACGTCAGTTCCGAGTCACGTTGGCAGGTAACCAGGTGCTTAACCTGAAAATTTAGTCAAGTGATCAGACTGTAAATCTACTTTTTATAAGAGAGGAAGGGGAACTAAACCGTCCTATTAATTGACCTTTTTTACGTTAAATAAAATAATGTAAATACATGTACTTTCAGATAAAAATGATGCAAGTGTATATAATTTTAAGGCTTGAAAAAATTACTCCCACTGAATTACAAGATCGTTATGACAGCGAGCACTAAATAGCCAAGTTTTGTCGTCCGTGTATATTCTGAATAACTAGCGTTTTAACATTTTTTTTTCACTGAAAACTTCATTTTAATATTTAAAAAAAAATTATTTATTGTATTATATTCAAACTCTTCACTGAAAATAATATTAATTTCCCGTGTTTCGTTAGTAATAGCGGGAAATTGTTGTCTTACGTTTTCGTAAAATAGCTTTTAGCCAATGAAATTATCAGAAGTTAATCACGTGATATTTGGTCAGTTGGTATTTCACGGGAGATTCTATACCTGGAGCTTCACGTATCAACATAGCAATGGACACCGAGTTACAATCTTTCATTCAACAGCAAGTTAGAGAATCATTCAGCATATCTCAGAATGATTTACTTTCAAAGATGGACTCTCTTATTTCTTCCAAGTTCACTTCCATGGAATCTAAGATGTTAGAAAAACAGAAACAAATTTCGGACTCTCAGTTTTCCAAGATGGAGTAACTTACTGACACAAGTTATGTATTCAAAAGGAAAAGCTGCGAGGATCAGTTTAAATTCAATGCTAAGGTCAGCGTAAAGCTAAAGGAAGCAGACAACAAACTTTCAGAAACAACTCCTGAGTCTATAGTCGATGCCCGGCAGAGAATTTCTGAAGGTATAGAACTTCTTAATTACAGACAAAAGGTTATAAAATTAGCTGACTCAGCTGAATTGGGTTGGAGAGTTGCTAATGAATATAAAACAAACCCTTTAGCAGATGATTCAGAGGACGAAAAGAAAATGTACAGAGCTACGGTCAGGGCACAACAAAAACTTAAGATTGACAGTAAAAAATACAGATTCCGTAGACAGCCATACAATACCGGTCTTGGATCCCAACCAGCAAATACAACTAAGCCTACGGTTAACAACAGCGTTAGGATGGGGTTATGCTTTGCATGTGGAAAACCAGGTCACTGGAGATTTGAATGCCCAGAAACAACTCAAAAATCAAGAGATAATAAGATAAGTACAAATTTATGTAATGTTGTTGGTTTTGTGAAGAATAAAAATAATGTGTATGATTTAACTCATAGTGATCAGTTCAATATCAGTTATGAAACGGTTAATACCTATTTTACTGAACGTGTTTGTAACACATGTTTCAGTAATAGTGAAGCTCTCGATTATAATTCATTAGGTAATGAAGTAGTTGATCAGGTAAGCTGTAACGGGTCAGTTAAGGTCAACGTCAAAGCCATTGACACCGATGCAAACAATGTAGAGATAAATGAATCTCCTGTAGGTAGACTTAAAAAGCATTTTCATCAGTGGAAATCATGTGGTGCTAACCCATTCATTTTAGATATTATTCAGCATGGTTACAAGCTTCCATTTATATCCATACCACCAAAAGCTGAATTAAAAGATAATAAATCTGCTAGGGAAGATGTTCAATTCGTTACAGAGGAGATTGCTAAACTTTTGCGATTGGGCTGTGTAAGCGTTGTCAATGTTAAGCCACATGTAGTTAATCCTCTTACAGTAGCACATGGTAAATCAGGTAAGAAAAGATTGGTTTTGGATTGTAGACACATTAATTTACATCTGTACAAAAACAAATTTAAATATGAAGATGTCTCAGTCGCTAGGCATTTTTTGCAGAAAGGTGATTACGCTTTCTCGTTTGATTTAAAGAGTGCATATCATCATATTGAGATATTTGAAGAACATCGTACATATTTAGGATTTTCAGGTTTGGTTGATGGTAAAATCAGATATTTGGTTTTTAATGTTCTTGCTTTTGGAATATCTACCGCCGGTTACATTTTCAGCAAAGTCACGAGAGAAATGGTAAAATATTGGAGATCTAAAGCTCTCAGAGTTATTATGTACTTAGATGATGGTATATGTAGTTGTTTATCTTACGATGTAGCTCTAGCTACAAGTACGTTTATTAAACATAGTTTACAGTTATTTGGATTTGTAATTGCACATGAGAAATGTACATGGCAACCTAGTCAAATAGCAACATGGCTTGGTATAAAATGGGATTTCGTCCAAGGTAAGATTCATTTAACGAATGATAGAATTCAGAGATTGGTGAAAGAGATTGAATTGGTTTTGAACTTAATGCAAACTGGTAAATATTACATTCATGTAAAGGTGTTGGCCTGTATTGTTGGCCAGATTATATCCATGCAAATGGTTATTGGTCACGTGACAAGATTGAAAACCAGAGCTTTATATCAATGCATTATTGGTAGATACAGCTGGAATTCTAATGTCGTTATTAGCTCTGACGCTATTAATGAGATATATTTTTGGAGGGACAAACTTGTTTCACTTAATGACGTTGGTTGTGATTTTGTAAATTTAGAGAATTACACGCTAATTGCATATAGTGATGCCTCTGGGATAGGCTATGCTGGTTATTTGGCCACATGTGATGGCGTCCTGTATGAGGACAGCGAGGTTCTTGGTCTGAACAAGAAAAGTCATATAGCTCTACATGGCGGGAACTAGAGGGTTTGCATAGAGTTTTAGCAAGTTCGCTTAATACCATGAATGGTTATAAGATCAAATGGGTCACTGATAGCAAAAATGTTGTGTCTATTGTACAAGTTGGCAGCACAAAACCTTATTTACAAGATATTTCTATTCAAATTGATCAGCTTTGTACAAGTAATGATATCGAGATATCGCCAGTTTGGATGCCAAGAAAAAACATACAGCATGCAGATTTTCTAAGTAGATGTTCAGATTCAGATGACTGGGGCATTAATTCTGTCATTTTTGCTGACTTAAATAAGATTTGGGGACCATATTCAATCGACTGTTTTGCTACCGATTACAATGCTAAATGTGATAGATTCTATTCTAGATGGTGGTGTCCTAGAACCTCGGGAATTGACGCATTTAAATTTTCTTGGTCAAATGAAAATTGCTGGTTTGTCCCCCCTCCAAGGCTGATATGCAAAGTCATTCACAAAGCATATGCAGATAAAACATCTGGAACTTTAGTTATTCCAGAATGGAAATCTGCTCCTTTTTGGCCTTTGTTGCATTCACGGGATAGCTTTTCGAATTATGTAAAAAACAGTGTTTATTTAGATAGAAATCTTGTAATTGTTTCTGGAAGGGGTAACAATGGTATTTTTGTGAATGAAAAACTGAATTTTCAAATGGTTGCTTTTAAACTAGATTTCAGTTCGTAATGTCTTTTATTATATTTGAAATTTTATGTGTTTTCAGGCATAGGTTTAACTGATCGCATTGAGAAGGAGATATATACTTCCGGTATACCAGAAGATAGTGTTTTATTTAACTTCAAGGACAAAATGGCAAAATTCTTATTGTCTTCCAGAAGTGACAATACAGTGCTTAAATATTTTAATGGATTCAAGAGGTGGGAGCGTTTTGCTAATTCCTACAAATTATGTGCTTTTCCCGCCCAACCTATTCACATTGCGCTATACTTGACTAGTTTACTTGATCAAGGTTCGTCAGACAGTGTTATTTCTGCAATTATTTATTCTGTCAAATGGATTCATGAAATAAACAATTTACCTAATCCTTGCGAGAATGGTTTTGTGCAAAATTTATTGGAATCAGCTAAACGAGTTGCTTCAAAGATAACAGTTAAAAAAGAGCCAGTGGACGCTACAATGCTCATAGAATTGTGTGAACATTTTAAAGACTGTAATGATTTATTAGTAATCAGAGATTTAACAATGATTTTACTCTGGTTTTCTTAGATACGAAGAGTTAAGTTGTTTGAAATGTAATGATGTTATTATTCATGAATCTTACTTACCTGTTAGAATTTCCAAAAGTAAAACAGATAAATACAGAAAAGGTGAAAAAATTTTGATAAGTAAAGGTTCCACTTTTGCTTGTCCTTTTTTTATGTTTTTGAAATATGTAAATTTAGCGGGTATTGATTTATCATCAGATTCTTTTTTATTTAAACCAATTTTTAGGTCAGGTAAATCTTGCAAGTTGATACACAGAAACAAGCCTCTTAGCTATTCAGCAGCCAGAGAAAGTATATTAAAAAGATTAAGATTAATTAATCTGCATGCTAACTTAGGTTTACATAGTATGCGATCAGGAGGTGCCACTGCTGCTGCAAATGCTGACGTTAACGATAGGTGTTGGAAACGCCATGGCAGATGGAGATCTGATTCTAGTAAAGATGGCTATGTCTTAGAATCTATAAGCAGCAGACTCCAAGTTACTAAAGTATTAGGTTTATAATATGCTTGCTTATTCGATTTAATATTTTTGGCTATTAATTTTTTTTTACAATTATTTTTCTATATTTTCCCGTTTTTAGCTCACCTGAGCCGAAGGCTCAAGTGAGCTTTTCTGATCAAAATTTGTCTGGCGTAAACTTTTACATTTTCAACTTCTTTTCTAAAACTATGAGGTAGATTTCAGTGAAACTTGGTCAGATGCATATATAGGCCAGTGCAATTCAGATTTGTTCGTGACGTTGTCATGGCTCCCAAAACTAGGTCAAGGTGACCCATGGTTCCAAAAAACTTAAAAAATCTTCTTCTCCGAAAGCGATGATGTGAGAAAAAATCTGATGTGATATTTGGCTTCTCTAGGGTCTTAAGCTTATAAATTGTTCATTTCGTGAAATTTGGTAAAAAATTAGGCTACGCGTTTTTGCGTTTAATTTTGAAAATTTCGTAAAATGGCTTCAAATTATTATAACTTGACTATATGAATAGATATTGACATGGGGTTTTCAGTTTTGACTTTTTCTTGAAATAACCTTCCAAATGGGGTCAAGGTCAAAGTTCAAGGTCATGACCTAGTTTGTAATTTGTGCAGTTTTAGGCTTTTTTCTTCCAAATTATAAGAGATATATAATATTAAAACATTGTTAAAATGTTTAGCAGGACAAAATGTAAAAAGGTACAAAGTTTCGTAACTGTATGATAATGCATGTAGGAGTTGTTGCCCCTGAAATGTTATTTTTTTGCTAAAAAAGACTAAAATTGTGCGTTAGCTTGAAAACTATAAAGTTTTTGTATAGGCATGTATTATAGAATATTGTAGGTATTGACATGACGAACATTTTGATATATGGCTCAAGGTCATACATTCAAAGGTCAAGGTCATAGGTGCATAAAAAGACTGAAATTGTTAATTATCTTGGAAACTATTAACTTTTTGTATTGGCATGTATATTAGATTATTGTAGGAATTGATATGGTGATCATTCTGATATAAGATTCAAGGTTTTACATTTGAATGTCAAGGTCATAGATGCATAAAAAGACTCAAATTGTTAATTATCTTGAAAACTATTAACTTTTTGCAAAGGTATATATATTAGAATTTTGTAGGTATTGATATGACAATCATTTTGATATGTGGCTCAAGGTCATACATTCAAAGGTCAAGGTCATAAGTGCATAAAAAGACTGAAATTGTTTATTATCTTGGAAACTATTAACTTTTTGTATGGCATGTATATTAGAATATTGTAGGAATTGATATGGTGATTATTCTGATATAAGATTCAAGGTCTTACGTTTAAAGGTCAAGGTCATAGATGCATAAAAAGACTCAAATTGTTAATTATCTTGAAAACTATTAACTTTTTTGTAGGAATGTATATTAGAATATTTTATGTATTTTTGCAAATGATTTTGGATATATCCTCAGGTTGGCCATGTCCTCAGGTGAGCGTTAAGGCCCATGGGCCTCTTGTTTGTTTTCTCTGTCGTAGCACCAGGCATTGCACAGTGTGATTGTGTTGTTGTTGTTGTCATTTAGTAAAGTGAAGACTATTAATTTCCCGCGTTTCGTTAGTAATAGCGGGAAATTGTTGTCTTACGTTTTCGTAAAATAGCTTTTAGCCAATGAAATTATCAGAAATTAATCACGTGATATTTGGTCAGTTGGTATTTCACGGGTCATTCTATACCTGGAGCTTCACATATCAACATAGCAAATTTTCCATTTATCTTATAAACATGTATATATTTACAATTTTCTATTCTAGCGTATCCCGACGCTTTATTCCCGAAACAAATTTTGCATACTTCGGGGACAGGTTTCCAGAGTATTTACCATATTGGTTTATCTCTGGTTTTTCCTGGGTGGCATTATTTTGTTAATGAGGGGATTTGATTATTGTTTTTAGCTCACCTGAGCTGAAAGCTCAGATGAGCTATTGCTATCCATCTTCGTCCGTCGTGCGCCATGCGTCGTGCGTAAACTTTTTACATTTTAATCTTCTCCTCCAAAACCACTGGGCCAAATTTAATGAAACTTGGTAACCATCATGCCTGGGTAAAGCCCTTTCAGGTTTGCACAAATGAAGAAGTTATGTCCCCTTGGGGCTCCATAAGGGGAGAAATAGTGAAAAACTTTAAAAATCTTCTCCTCTGAATCTACAAGAGATATACCTTAGTTATTTCATTTATAACATCCTTAGGTCATCTTTTTTCAGATTTGCACAAATGGTAGCCATGGGGGTCAAAATGGGGAAATTGTAAGGCGCTGAGTGGGGAAATTGCTAAAAATTATATATTTGTCACTATATCTTGAAAACTATTAACTTTTTGTATAGGCATGTATATTAGAATATTGTAGGTATTGCAATGACGATCATTTTGATATATGGTTCAAGGTCATATGTTGAAAGGTCAAGGTCACAGCTGTAAAAGAATACTTAAATTGCTAATTGTCTTGAAAACTGTTTATTTTTTGTATAGGCATGTATATTAGAATATTGTGGGTATTGACATGACAATCATTTTGATATATGATTCAAGGTCATATGTTGAAAGGTCAAGGTCACAGCTGCAGAAGAAGACTTATATTGCTAATTAGCTTGAAAACTATTAACTTTTCCTATAGGCATGTATATTAGAATATTGTAGGTATTGCGACAACGGTCATTTTGATATATGTTTCAAGGTCGTATGTTGAAAGGTCAAGGTCAAAGCTGCAAAAGAAGACTTAAATTGCTTATTATCTTGAAAACTATTAACTTTTTGTATAGGCTTGTATGTTAGAATATTGTAGGTATTGCGACAAAGATCATTTTGATATATGGTTCAAGGTCATATGTTGAAAGTTCAAGGTCACAGCTTCAAAAGAAGACTTAAATTGCTAATTATCTTGAAAACTATTAACTTTTCGTATAGGCATGTATATTAGAATATTGTAGGTATTGCGACAACGATCATTTTGATATATGGTTCATAGTTATATGTTGAAAGTTCAAGGTCACAGCTGCAAAATAAGACTTAAATTGCTAATTATCTTGAAAACTATTAACTTTTTGTATGGGCATGTATATTAGAATATTGTAGGTATTGCGACAAAGATCATTTTGATATATGGTTTAAGGTTATATGTTCAAAGCTCAAGGTCATATCAACATAGGAATACTAAAATTATTAATTATCTTTTAAAGTTTCTGTACTTAATATATTGTCTATTGCACTTTGCAAACAATATTGGACATATCTTCAGGTGAGCGTTAAGGCCCATGGGCCTACTGTTTGATATATTATTTATATTTGGTATTTCTACTGTTAACATGATAGAATATTTTTGTAATCATCATTATTCGTAACATTTTTTTTTTAAAGGAAATAAACGTGCGTCCATTCTATCGAAGCATCAGGCATTGCACAGTTTGATTGTGTTGTTGTTGTTGTCATTTAGTAAAGTGAAGACTAAAGATAGATTGGAAGAAAATGTTACAAACATGTGATCGCGGACTTTTTATTATTATTTATTTATTTATATATTTATTTATTTATTTATTCATTTTATTTTATTTTATTTTGACACCATTACTAAAATTTCATATTTTTTAGCTCACCTGAGCTGAAAGCTCAGATGAGCCATTGCTATCCATCTTCGTCCATCGTGCGTCGTCCGTCGTGCGTCGTGCATAAACTTTTTACATTTTAATCTTCTTTTCCAAAACCACTGGGCCAAATTTAATGAAACTTGGTAACCATCATGCCTGGGTGAAGCCCTTTCAGATTTGCACAAATGAAGGAGTTATGTCCCCTTGGGGCCCCATAAAGGGGAAAATAGTGAAAAACTTTAAAAATCTTCTCCTCTGAATCTACAAGAGATATACCTTAGTAATTTCATTTATAACATCCTTAGGTCATCTTTTTTCAGATTTGCACAAATGGTAGCCATGGGGCTCAAAATGGGGAAATTGTAAGGCATTGAGTGGGGAAATTGCTAAAAATTATATATTTATCACTATATCTTGAAAACTATTAACTTTTTGTATAGGCATGTATATCAGAATATTGTAGGTATTGACATGACGATCATTTTGATATATGGTTCAAGGTCATATGTTCAAAGGTCAAGGTCACAGCTGCAAAAGAAGATTTAATTTGCTAATTATCTTGAAAACTATTAACTTTTTGTATAGGCATGTATATTAAAATATTGTAGGTATTGCGACAGCAGTCATTTTGATATATGGTATAAGGTCATATGTTCAAAGGTCAAGGTCACAGCTGCAAAAAAAAACATAAATTGCTAATTATCTTGAAAACTATTAACTTTTTGTATAGGCATGTATATAAGAATATTGTAGGTATTGCGACAACAATCATTTTGATATACAGTTTTAAGGTCATATGTTCAAAGGTCAAGGTCACAGCTGTAAAAGAAGACAAATTGCTAATTATCTTGAAAACTATTAAGTTTTTGTTTAGGCATGTATATTAGAATATTTTAGGTATTGGCATGACAATCATTTTGATATATGACTCAAGGTCATATGTTGAAAGGTCAAGGTCACAGCTGCAGAAGATAAGCTAAATTGCTAATTATCTTGAAAACTATTAACATTTTGTATAGGCATGTATATTAGAAAATTGTAGGTATTGACATGGCAATCATTTTGATATATGGTTCAAGGTTATATGTTCAAAGGTCAAGGTCATATCAACATAGGAATACTAAAACTATTAATTATCTTGAAAACTATTAATTTTTTGTATAGGCATGTATATTAGAATATTGTAGGTATTGACATGACGATCATTTTGATACATGGGTCAAGGTCATATAATTAAAACTCAAGGTCACAGCAGCAGAAGATGACTTAAATTGCTAATTATCTTGAAAACTATTAACTTTTTGTAAAGGCATGTATATTAGAAAATTGTTGGTATTGACATGGCGATCATTTTGATATATGGTTCAAGGTCATATGTTCAAAGGTCAAGGTCACAGCTGCAGAAGATGACTTAAATTGCTAATTATCTTGAAAACTATTAACTTTTTGTATAGGCATGTATAGTAGAATATTGTAGGTATTGACATGACAATCATTTTGATACATGGGTCATGGTCATATGTTCAAATGTCAAGGCCACAGCTGCAAAAGAAGACTTAAATTGCTAATTATCTTGAAAACTATTAAATTTTTGTTTAGGCATGTATATTAGAAAATTGTAGGTATTGACATGGCAATCATTTTTATATACGGTTCAAGGTTATATGTTCAAAGGTCAAGGTCATATCAACATAGGAATACTAAAATTATTAATTATCTTGAAAACTATTAACTTTTTGTATAGGCATGTATATTAGAATATTGTAGGTATTGACATGACGATCATTTTGATATATGGTTCAAGGTCATATGTTCAAAGGTCAAGGTCACAGCTGCAGAAGATGACTTAAATTGCTAATTATCTTGAAAACTATTAACTTTTTGTATAGGCATGTATGTTAGAATATTGCAGGTATTGACATGACAATCATATATGGTTCGAGATCTTATTTGTTCAAAGGTCAAGGACATAGCTGCATTAGTATACTAAAATTGATTAATGATTTGGAAATTATTCATTGCACTTCAGTTACTTTATGCATATTATATAAGCAACTTATAAATGAAATGTGAGTGGATATATTTCTGATTAAGTTTTGATGGAGTTCTTAATTTGAGAAAACTTTTCAAGATTCTGTACTTAATATATTGTCTATTGCACTTTGCAAACAATATTGGACATATCTTCAGGTGAGCGTTAAGGCCCATGGGCCTCTTGTTTAGTTATCTGTTTGAATTAATGAATGGAAATCCAAAGTCAATTCGCAGCGATCTAAAAATAGGATTATTTTAAATCTGTCACAAAGCAAAGTACATGTACTTCTCCCATCCCAAACAAAATGTTTTATTGATATTAATCATCTGTGTATAAAGTACTACTTGTCCCGTTTTATTTTGCTACCTGGTCACGACTGCAGACATGATTTGAAAACCTCTCAAGGTGTGATGATAAGCATATTACAGGGGATTAAGAATATGCATCCTACTAATTAGCGTTTCCGTTTACGATCTCATCAGTTAATTAGTTTGTCAGTAACGACTGACCATTCTTTATTTAGTTCCTCTGTAATCACTGTTTCTTCTTATAATCCGAGGCCATTATTATTAAAGACAAATATAAATAAATAAATAAATAAATAAATAAATAAATAACAGTTAAAGAAAAAAGAAGAAAAGAAAAAGAAAGAAAAAAAAAAACGGGACAGATTGTCGGGCCTCGTGGAAATGATAACCATTCTAATTATACCTGACCTAGCTGTCAAAACATTTGTAAAGGTTAACTGGTAAAGGCACGTGCAGTGCCTTGAAACTCGTGGTTGTATTTTGTTTGAAGTCAAAACTTCTTGTCAAGTTGTTTCACTTAAAATGTTTTTGGAATTAGTAAATCTACGATACAATTTTTCTTAAAACCGGGATTTATTTATATTTATGGATTAGATTTTGATACACATCTGACTAACAATTTCAGGTAAATTATATTTTTAAAAATTATCTCCTGCTTCAACTATTTTAAAAAATTAAGTGAAAAAATCTGTTAAAAATTCGTGTTTTATTACATTTTTTTTTTTTAATTTTCACATAATGCTTTAATCTCATGAGTTTTGTAATTTAATTATGATATAATAACGGACAAAATCGATCAACAACTAAATCAATCATCCATGTAAACATTCGTCCTATGTTCAAATCATTTATGTCTCTGAGTACCCATGAAGGATTAAATGTATTGAAATTACGTTTCAATAATCATCGTGGTAGACATTTTTTCTGCCGGTGGACGATTTTACTGTCCACCGCGACAAAAATATTACTAATCTTTTTTCTCTTTATTCGCGATGGACAGCGGTGGAAATTTAATCCCCTCTAATCGCAACCTTGTCCACCGCGGTGGGTGGAAATTCACGAATCAACCTGAGCTGTACATACTGTATGTCGATGTTCAAATAAGTTACCAAAGCAATGGGATTATTCTCAATCTTACCGTAGGTGTTACATATACTCTGTATTTTCTCCTTAGATGTTACATTTATATATATAAACAAATTTTATTCATTTACGGTAATCCTAACTTCAAAGCGTGCCGCCTTCCTACAGTCGGAAATAATTTACCGAAAATTTTAACTGTGCTATCGGAAATTACAACCTCATTAGGGATATGCAAAGCTCATTACGAATATTCATTTTTTTTGCCAAAATTACACTAATATTCATTTTTTCTCGGAAAAAGCAGTGAAAATTACATTTTCGGTGATTTTTCGTCTAATTTCCGGAATTTTTATGAATATTTGTAATTTTGGCCACATTTTCGTTGAAACTGCCTTCTAGTGTGACATGACTATCATTTTGATATATGACTCAAAGTCATAAGTTGAAAGGTCAAGGTCATAGATGCATAAAAAAACTCAAATTGTTAATTATCTTGAAAACTGTTAATTTTTTGTATAGACATATATATCAGAATATTGTAGGTATTGACATTACGATCATTTTGATATATGACTCAAGGTCATACGTTCAAAGGTCAAGGTCATAGGTGCATAAAAAGCCTGAAATTGTAAATTATCTTGGAAACTATTAACTTTTTTCATAGGCATATATATGAGAATATTGTAGGTATTGACATGATGATCATTTTGATATATGTCTAAAGGTCATACATTCAAATGTCAAGGTCATAGGTACATAAAAAACCTGAAATTGTTAATTATCTTGAAAACTGTTAACTTTTTGCATAGGCATTTATATGAGAATATTGTAGGGATTGACATGAAGATCATTTTGATATATGACTCAAGGTCATACATTCAAAGGTCAAGGTCATAGATGTATAAAAGGCCAGAAATTGTAAATTATCTTGGAAACTATTAACTTTTTTCATAGGCATTTATATGAGAATATTGTAGGTATTGACATGACGATCATTTTGATATATGACTCAAGGTCATACATTCAAAGGTCAAGGTCATAGATGCATAAAAAGCCAGAAATTGTAAATTATCTTGGAAACTATTAACTTTTTGTATAGACATATTTATCAGAATATTGTAGGTATTGGCATGACAATCATTTTGATATATGACACAAGGTCATAAGCTCAAAGGTCAAGGTTATAGATGTATAAAAAAACTCAAATTGTTAATTATCTTGAAAACTGTTAACTTTTTCATAGGCATAAATATGAGAATATTGTAGGTATTGACATGACGATCATTTTGATATATGACTCAAGGTCATACGTTCAAAGGTCAAGGTCATCGGTGCAGAAAAAGCCTGAAATTGTTAATTATCTGTGAAACTATTTACTTTTTGTATAGACATATATATCAGAATATTGTAGGTAATCACATGACAATCATTTTGATATATGACTCAAGGTCATACATTTAAAGGTCAAGGTCATAGGTGTATAAAAAGCCTGACATTGTAAATTATCTTGGAAACTATTTAACCTTTTGTATAGGCATGTATATTAGAATATTGTATGTATTTTTGCCAATGATTTTGGCCATATCCTCAGGTGAGAATTAAGGCCCATGGGCCTTTTGTTGTTATTTCCAGCTATAGTCCATATCACGGAAGTTAATAGTTGCGAAATAGTTTTGGTAAGAGAATCGCAAAAGTTAATAGCCGCGAATAAAAGTTGGTTTACAGTAATTTTGATAACCTAAGTATTTGGCTGATTTTAGAAACATTTTGGTGTAAAAAATTGCATTTTGAGAAAATGCTCTTACAGGCTCATTTTTCAATATTTTCTTTTAAAATTTTTAATATGGCATCTACTAGGATAGAACTTAAACATATATAATAGCTTTTTAAAAATATTTCACACTTTTTAGTTTTTGGGGTAAAATTACAAATTTTTAGAAAATGATAATATAAACCTTGAGGAATTGGACTTTAAATATTGTGCAGTTAGTTTACAGGTTTTATGCAATAATCATTTACCATTAATTCAATTTTGGGGCAAATCTGAGATTTTGATTATAAAGGTACAAATTTTGAGAAAATGCTTTTTTTGTGCTTAACCAGGGCTCTCGCTGTCGATCGCCAGTAGCGCAATTGCAAAAAATATTTGAATCTGGCGAAACAAAATTAGAATTGGCAAAAGTGTCTGGCAAATTCAAAATAAAATTGGCAAAAATAAAATATAGTTGGCGAATGTTCATATTAACTTTTCTGTGTCAAACTGTTGTGTATTTCACGGCTAAACCCACCTCATTTCCGTAAAAAGCCTATAGTCTGTTTGTTTAATTACATTGTTGATCACGTGATCACAGAACCCTGTCCTTTAAACAAAGTTGACAAATGAATAAACACACTAATTGGATTAAAGAAATTAGCCTTCATAATAAATTGTGGCTAATTTGAACATGCTAAAACTTGGTTAGTGTTGACGAAAGTTTCGGAAGCTCCCTAGTAAATCTGCATTTAAACGCCAACAAATTAGCTCTTCCAGAGCTCTTTCCTATGACCAGTGAATGAATGATTTTATTAACTTGATTCATGGGAACATGAAGAGCATTTTATTATAAATATTTTTCAATTCAAAACCCAAGACAAAAAAGTCTGATGAAGAATTCGAACCCATCTCTTCGTATGTTGAAACACATAATCCTGTGAAAATTATACAAAACCGTCCGACTCCTAATCTGATATGAAACATATCTGTTTGAATGATAATCGTTTTTTTAGCTCACCTGGCTTTAGCCAGAGTGAGCTTATGGTATGATGCGGCGTGTGTATGTGCGTGCGTGCGTGCGTGCGTCCGTAAACTTTACATTTTAATCTTCTTCTCCAAAACCACTGGGCCAAATTTGATGAAACTTGGTAACCATTATGCCTGGGTGAAGCCCTTTCAGATTTGCAAAAATGAAGGAGTTATGTCCCCTTGGGGCCCCATAAGGGGGGAAATAGTGAAAAACTTTAAAAATCTTCTCCTCTGAATGTACAAGAGATATACCTTAGTTACTTCATTTATACCATCCCTAGGTCATCTAGTTTCAGATTTGCACAAATGGTAGCCATTAGGCTCAAAATGGGGAAATTATAAGGTACTAAGTGGGAAAATTGCTTAAAATTATATATTTGTCACTATATCTTGAAAACAATTGACTTTTTGTATAGGCATGTATATTAGAATATTGTAGGTATTGACATGACAATCATTTTGATATATGGTTCAAGGTCATATGTTGAAAGGTCAAGGTCACAGCTGCAAAAAAAAAAACTTAAATTGCTTATTATCTTGAAAACAATTGACTTTTTGTATAGGCATGTATATTAGAATATTGTAGGTATTGTGACAAAGATCATTTTGATATATGATACAAGGTCATATGTTGAAAGGTCAAGGTCACAGCTGCAAAAGAAGACTTAAATTGCTAATTATCTTGAAAACTATAAGCTTTTTGTATAGGCATGTATATTAGAATATTGTAGGTATTGACGTGACAATCATTTTGATATATGGTTCAAGGTCATATGTTGAAAGGTCAAGGTCACAGCTGCAAAAGAAGACTTAAATTGCTAATTATCTTGTAAACTATGTACTTTTTGTATGGGCATGTATATTAGAATATTGTAGGTATTGACATGACGATCATTTTGATATATGGTTCAAGATCATATGTTGAAAGGTCAAGGTCACAGCTTTAAAAAAGACTTAAAATGCTAATTATCTTGTAAACTTTGAACTTTTTGTATAGGCATGTATATTAGAATATTGTAGGTATTGACATGACGATCTTTTTGATATATGGATCAAGGTCATATGTTGAAAGGTCAAGGTCACAGCTGCAAAAGAAGACTTAAATTGCTAATTATCTTGAAAACTATAAACTTTTTGTATGGGCATGTATATTAGAATATTGTAGGTATTGACATGACAATCATTTTGATGTATGGTTCAAGATCATATGTTGAAAGGTCAAGGTCACAGCTGCAAAAAAAAAGACTTAAATTGCTTATTATCTTGAAAACAATTGACTTTTTGTATAGGCATGTATATTAGAATATTGTAGGTATTGTGACAAAGATCATTTTGATATATGATACAAGGTCATATGTTGAAAGGTCAAGGTCACAGCTGCAAAAGAAGACTTAAATTGCTAATTATCTTGAAAACTATGAACTTTTTGTATAGGCATGTATATTAGAATGTTGTAGGTATTGACATGACGATCATTTTGATATATGGATCAAGGTCATATGTTGAAAGGTCAAGGTCACAGCTTCAAAAAAGACTTAAAATGCTAATTATCTTGTAAACTATGAACTTTTTGTATAGGCATGTATATTAGAATATTGTAGGTATTGACAAAGATCATTTTGATATATGATACAAGGTCATATGTTGAAAGGTCAAGGTCACAGCTGCAAAAGAAGACTTAAATTGCTAATTATCTTGAAAACCAAAAACTTTTTGTATGGGCATGTATATTAGAATATTGTAGGTATTGACATGACAATCATTTTGATGTATGGTTCAAGATCATATGTTGAAAGGTCAAGGTCACAGCTGCAAAAAAAAAAAAAGACTTAAAGCTGCATTAAGTTTTTCAATTTTCTGAATTTTTTTTGATTTTCTAAAAATATATTTTTTTAAAAATAGATATCTTCTAACCACGATCCGTGACATTCATTTTCTAAAATTTCATTTCTTTTAGCTGTAAATAAACGGAATCCTCTGACCGGTTGGTCAGAGTTTTACGATGGTAATTATTAGCTTGGAGCATGCGCACGGATCATGTCGGATGTACGGAAAAACCCTAGAACCGAAAGTGAAACATAACAGATTACATTAATTGTCCTTCATTTATATCCGGATGTATTTGAAATGGTGTTTTGTATCCCTTTCTAAGTCACAAATGACAAATTAAACGAAGTTCTGTGTTTAATTTATCGTATTTCACCGTTTTGAAAGTTGTGTTTAAATGACCCAGGTTTTTGATGACGTAACCATGTTCTAATATTAGATCCTAAATGCTGCATCTCGCTGGGTAAATATTGTGATTTCTGCATTTATTCGAGCTTTTATCGTTGAACCAAATGTAACATTGTTCATTAGGAACATCATTAGTTAGATTAGTATCGTTTTAATTTTTTCTTTGGAAAACTTAATGCAGCTTTAAATTGCTTATTATCTTGAAAACAATTGACTTTTTGTATAGGCATGTATATTAGAATACTGTAGGTATTGTGACAAAGATCATTTTGATATATGATACAAGGTCATATGTTGAAAGGTCAAGGTCACAGCTGCAAAAGAAGACTTAAATTGCTAATTATCTTGAAAACTATGAACTTTTTGTATAGGCATGTATATTAGAATATTGTAGGTATTGACATGACAATCATTTTGATATATGGTTCAAGGTCATATGTTGAAAGGTCAAGGTCACAGCTGCAAAAGAAGACTTAAATTGCTAATTATCTTGTAAACTATGTACTTTTTGTATAGGCATGTATATTAGAATATTGTAGGTATTGACATGACGATCATTTTGATATATGGTTCAAGATCATATGTTGAAAGGTCAAGGTCACAGCTTCAAAAAAGACTTAAAATGCTAATTATCTTGTAAACTATGAATTTTTGTATAGGCATGTATATTAGAATATTGTAGGTATTGTGACAAAGATCATTTTGATATATGATACAAGGTCATATGTTGAAAGGTCAAGGTCACAGCTGCAAAAGAAGACTTAAATTGCTAATTATCTTGAAAACTATAAACTTTTTGTATGGGCATGTATATTAGAATATTGTAGGTATTGACATGACAATCATTTTTATGTATAGCTCAATGTTATATGTTGAAAGGTCAAGGTCACAGCTGCAAAAAAAAGACTTAAATTGCTTATTATCTTAAAAACAATATTGAGTGCGGAAGGTCCTTAGGTGGTATAGATTCAAAATTGTATCCGACATGTCTGTCAGAAATCCAAGATGGCTGCCATTACTATAAATAGCAAAAATAAAAACATGGCCATTTTGGGTTGATTTTTGTACTGATTTTGTTGAAATTTGAAACATAGAAAATAGATGTCGGGGGATAAAACATATATAACAGGTTTTTCCTTACGATTTTTCGTTTGTGTAATAATTACGTAATATGCAAATAAGGTTTATTTTTAGCCATAATCTTTGAAAATCTTCTTCTCTTAAAGTACGTGGCCAATTGAAAGGATATGGAAGTGTGGAAGGTCCTTGGGTGGTATAGATTCAAAATTGTATCCAACATTTCTGTCGGAAATCCAAGATGGCCGCCGTTACTTTAAAGTAGCAAAAATCGAAAAATGGCCATTATGGTTTTATTTACATGTATATACTGATTTTGTTGAAATTTATAACATAGAAACTAGATGTTGGGGATAAAACATATGTAATGGGTTTTTCTGTACAATTTTCCATTTTTGCAATAATTATGTAACATGCAAATAAGATTTATTTCAGCCTAAATCTTCTGAAAGTACATGGCCAATTGAAAGAAATTTTATGATTCATAGCGCTTGAAATAATAGAAAATAAGGATATTGCTAGTGAGTTTGTTTACATTTTATTGATTGAATATATTTAAAAAGAAAAAGCAAAGAACAAATAAGGATGTGCCAGGTGAGCGATACAGGCCCTATTGGGCCTCTTGTTAAGTCTTGGTTGTCAGTTGATAACAAAACTGGTTTTATGGCATGTAAATTATGCATTTAGACAGGCAAGATAAACAGTTTTACCTCTGGATCATGCACTAACTATCGTACTTCAACACTTATATGACACCAATCATCTTCAGATCATAAAAAGTTGTTTGTTGACACTGACTTGCAAACTTCTTTTAAACAGAAAGTTCAAACTTGTACAAGGAAAAAAATATCTAAAATTTGTGCTATGCGATCTGTTTATTGTTTATCAGAAGAAAAAGTGCCTACATAAAAATGTAATTCTTTACTAGAATTGCAAACACCCCAGGGTTGTACAGATCTAGAAATTTTGCACTCTGATTGAAATGCTACTTTTATGTCTGATTTGACCCCTATTTAGAAATCATGTCCCACTCTGTTCAGTTCTAGATTGAACACTTCTGGCAGCATAGATACATCCCACACAAACATGTTCTACTGACTGCGCCAACCAATTTTGTATAACGGCCAGTAAGACTGACTTTCTCATATTGGCGAAAAGGATTTTCAGACTGGCGACATGTACATTGTTGCAGAAGATGGATTGGCGAAACCAAAAAAGATTCCAGGGCTAGCCCTGCTTATCTAGTATTGATTTGGATTTCAAATCTAGTCTGATTAGTTTCCATGTTATGTATAATGTAGAAGTTCTTCAGTTTTTACAGTCTTGGGGAAAACCTGAGATTTTTGTTGAGAAATTACACATTTTGAGAAATTATTTTTTAGCCCACCTTGTTATTACAAGATGGGCTGATCCAATTGCTATATGTCTGTAGTCCATCAGTCTCAATCCATTCTCCGCCAACTATTTCTTGTTACCGCTATTTGTTCAGGAACTACTGGAGGAATCTTTCTGAAATTTTGTAAACAGGTTCTCCCTTGTTGTGCAATATCACTTTTTTATCCATATCTGAATCCAATTTTTACGTAGGAAAGTCGAAGACTTTTCTAGTTATGTCGTTGTTGGTAACTAACGTATCGTATCTATGTAAACAATTGTCAGTTTTCTTGAGCACTACTGAATACTTGCGTTCCAAAGAAGTAGACCTGTCCAGCACAGCACAATCTGGGTGTTACAAATGCATTTCTGGTTTTATTTAATTCATTTTCGAATCCCACATTTTAGAAAAGAAAAGAAAGTAACACGGACAAAAAATAAATAAATGAATAATAAATAAATAAATGAAACCGCTTCCCCTACACACACAGAGTTGCGGAGGACTTTGCTTTTTTCCGGGTTGGAAATTTGCATATCAACTGCACAGCTCCAAACAGCGGCTCTTTTATAAATAAACGAACAACAATGACTCTGTAAATGAATATATATAGAGAATCTTTATGAAAAAAAAATAAAAACTATTTATCAAAGAATTAAAAAGAAGATAATAAATAAAATATAGAGGGTATAGTTCGCGTTGCAGAAATAGGTCACAGACTCTTCGGATAACTTTCCGTATATTTTCTGGAAAACTTCTTCTTGTTTGTGTATGTTCTTCTAATTTTGGAACACCGTTATAAGTTGACTTAACTGTTATGGTAACTGGACTTACACTTGTATAAAACCTGATTAGCCATAACAGCAATGCCGACATGTGTTGGCTAGGACATTAAATCATTCATTTTCTGGAAACCTTGATCAGAGGAATTCATCATTTTTTCTCATCCAATGAAATTAATTGAAAATGTCACTTCCTAATTTCATCAGAAAAAATGTGTTTGATGTTGAAATGGTGTACTGACAGG
Organism: Tegillarca granosa; assembly: GCA_029721355.1. NCBI lineage: Eukaryota > Metazoa > Mollusca > Bivalvia > Arcoida > Arcidae > Tegillarca > Tegillarca granosa. The sequence goes on along the minus strand of JARBDR010000869.1, from coordinate 382,610 downwards.
AGTTGTCATACACGATTTTCTCAGCAATGGACATTAACTTTAATCAACTTTAACTTTCATACAGAATAAAAGCACTTTATATTCAGGTATGATTTTTGTTGGGTCAACAAAAAAAAAACGTAAATACATGTGTAGATCATCTGCACGGTACAGCACCGGTCTTAAATAACGATGTACAGAACGATCCATCTGGCCAATACCAGACCTGCCAACCCTTACGATTTTTCCGTAATTCTTACTGATTTTTTACCCATTTTACGATTTTACGGATAGGTTTCAAATCTTATGATTTGAAGTAAAATCCGGATTTTGGTTCATGTCCTATCCATTTTCTACTAAGTTCTTACACTTGTCATCAAAACCTTTGAAATTGATCTATTTAAACATTGAAACTAAGCAAGCATCTAAGTGTAGGTAACATTTTAACTGCGTTTGTAAGTAATGATTTCAAGTGCAGTCGAAATTTAAGCGTCTATTGGGAGGTAATAGAATCACATGTTGTGACAGTTCAACTTGATTATAATGAACCGCAAACATAAGGGGGATTCAACAGCTGATCAAGATGAACAACTGTCTTCATCAAAGCGCCAATACCCCCAGAAACGTAACAGTTAGCAGCAGTTATTGACTAAAAAAATCTTATGAAAAAAACATCCAAAAATGGCCCATTCTTACTGAAAAATTCACTGACTTTACTGATAGACTTCTAATGGGGTTGGCAGGTCTGCAATACACATCGAAACAACAACAAACAATGATGTTTGCTCTTGGTTCTTTTCAATCTTTATTAAAAACACTCTGTATCATATACGCCACCTTATGTTAGGGTCAAGGGATTTTATTTTTAAAAAAATATTGAAACAAGCACCTGTGCATAGACTGTCAAGATTCAGTCAAAGTTTTTTTTTTTACTTTCAATACAGTTGTTAAAAATCAATCAGTCTTTATATTTTATTTTTGAATTTCAATATTATTAGAGATAGAAGAAGCAAAAAGTTCATAGTATTTGCACAGAAATCCATCTTTACAATTTTTAGAAATACAGACATTTTCATAATTTGATGCCCAAAATTTGCACTGATCTGGCATGCTGCAAGTGGCACAAGTGCTACAAAATCAGAATCTTCTGATTAACTTGACAGTGACTGTCTTTAGATTTTGCTTATCATATATATATATATATATATATATATATATATATATATATATATATACACTGTAATTGCCGTTGCTGTTTCTGTCCGAGTTTTGGGCCATCTTTCACTCGTTTTCTATTTTTTCCTGAATCTGAATAAGACTTTCATTTTCTGACTCACGGTGGTAGAAGTACTGGTTATACTAAAAAAAAATCCTATTATTGTTTGGAAACTTTTTGATGTCTTCCTTCTTCAGTCATTTTATATAATATTTACTGTTATGTGGTTTTTTGCTCACCCGAGCTGAAAGCTCAAAGCTCTGATGAGTTATTGAGATCCATCTTCATCTGTCGTCCATTGTGTATCGTGCATAAACATTTTACATTTTAATCTTCTCCTCCATCACCTTAAGCCAAATTCATTGAAACTTGGCTACCATCATACCTTGTTGGTTGCCTTTCAGATTTCCACAAGTGAAGGAGTTATGTACCCTTGGGGCCCCATAAAGGGGGAAATAGTGAAAATCTTCTCCTCAGAATGTAGAAGAGGTATACCTTAGGTATTTTATATATATTAATCTCAGATCATCTAGTTATAGATTTGCACAAATGGTAGTATTGGGGCTCAAAACAGAAAATGGCGAGGCAGTTAGTGGGGAAATCGCTTTAAATTATATATTTGTAAGTATATCTTGAAAACATCTAACTTTTTGTACAGGCATATATATTGGAGAATTTTAGGTAATAATATAACAATCATTTTGATATATTGTTGAAGGTCATTGGTTAAAAGGTCAAGGTCATAGCTGCATAAGACAGCTAATATTGTTAATTATCTTAAGCACCAACTTTTTTATGCGCATGTTTCTTGTAATATTGTAGGTTTTGGAATGATGATCATTATGATATATGGTTCAAGGTCAAAAGCTCAGAGGTCATGGTCATAGCCACAATAATGGCTTAAAAGTTAATTATCTTGAAAACTATTACTTTTTTGTATAGGCATGTATATAAGAATATTGAATGTATAGATATGATGATGATTTTGATATATGGTTCAAGCTCATTGGTTCAAAGGTCAGGGTCATAGCAACATAAGATTGACATAGGTTCATAGGTCAAGGCCGTTACTGTATAAGAAGGCTTAAAATGTTAATTATCTTGAAGGTTATTACTTTTTTGAATAGGCATGTACATGAATATTATAGATATTGATATGATGATCATTTTGATATATGGTTCAAGGCCAAAGGTCAAGGTCCTCTCATGTACTTTCTTATTTTTTATCTTATCAGAGGTTTCTTTAGCATCAATCAGTCGTCAGAAAGTACAAAATCATTTTTCCTTTTTGCTGTAATGGTCATTATTGATTGAATGTTGCTAAAGATGCCAGTTTGGAATCTGCATCAAGCAAGATTCATCCAAACATATTTCATTTAAATTGGCAAATTGGTTTCCGAGTGTAGTGGGGTATTGATGTTTTATGCACCAGTCAAGACTTTTTCACATATCCAGGTAGTCAGTTCTTAGAAGAAGGAGGATACCAAAGTGCCCCAAGAAAACCACTGACATTTGCCAAGCAAACTGACACACTTTCTCACACTAGGATCTACCAAAGCAGCATTTTAATCTAGGCACTGAAAGGCACTGTGACCTTTAAGATTGCTCTTAAGACCACTTGGTCACCATGACCCCAGTGGTTCCAGGGGATAAGAGAAGAAAAATAGCATATTTTTTAAAAGATGATGTAAGTAAGTTAAAGCATTATATCTTTTCATGTCATTGACACCATGATATTTAAGCGACAGAATCTTGACAGGAATGTAAAGCATCATTCCTCCGCTCCACTCTTCTCGACTAAGAATTGATATCAACCTGGTTACCAGGCTTTCATGTCTACTTTCCTACGTTAACTCCCGTAATTAAAACGACCGGTAATGATTGTGTTTTGCATTGTTTTTTCTTTAAAGTATTACATGTGCAACAAAGAATAAATTAAGTTTATTTTGTTTCATCAACTGTTGAAATTAAAATAAAGTGCCATGTTCTAACCCCGTAGCCATATAACATCATTGCAGATCAACATGTAATTTGAAATGAACTTTGTATTCTAATTCGGACATGTTATTTTTATTTTTTATTTTTTTAAATATTTCGTGATTTAAAATGGATTTTTAATTCGGACTTTTCATAATATGACCTTTTAGTTTATTTACTTTTATAACAAATTTAAAGATTCTTTAACGGTCGGTAAACATGAGAACGTGAACCTCCAATCATATCTCGATGTTCGATCGCTCGAATCCCCCGATGGCTCGAATATTTAGTCGAAGTCCCTTGGACTTCGAGCCGTCGAAGTTCTTCTGTATGTATAAAACTTAACTTATATCTACTGTATATTATTCTCAGATCATCTAGTTATAGATTTGCACAAATGGTAGCATTGTGGCTCAAAACAGGAAAATGACAAGGCAGTTAGTGGGGAAATTGCTTTAAATAATATATTTGTAAATATATCTTAAATATATCTTAAAAACTATCACCTTTTGGACATGCATATATAGGTCATTGGTTCAAAGGTTAAGGTCATAGCTGCATAAGGCAGCTTATATTGTTAAGTATCTAAAAAAAAACTTTTAACTTTTTTGATACGGATGTTTCTTAAAATATTGTAGGTATTGGAATGACGATCATTATGATATATGGTTTAAGGTCAAAGGCTCAGAGGTCAAGGTCATAGCCACAGAAAATGGCTCAAATTATGAATTATTTTGAGTCGATTTATATATACAAACAAATTTTATTCATTTTACGGTAATCCTAACTTCAAAGCGTGCCGCCTTCCTAAAGTCGGAAATATTTTACCGAAAATTGAAACCGTGCTATCGAAAATTACAACCTCATTACGGATATGCAAAGCTCATTACGAATATTCATTTTTTTTTGCCAAAATTACACCATTATTCATTTTTTCTCAGAAAGTGAAAATTACATTTTCGGTGATTTTTCGGCTAATTTCCGGAATTTTTATGAATATTCGAAATTTTGGCCACATTTTCCTTGAAACTGCCTTCTAGTGTGATTCAAGGTCATATGTTGAAAGGTCAAGGTCTCAGCTGCAGAAGAAGACTTAAAGGGCCTCTTGTTTGGTTATTTGATAATGTCATTATCATTATGCACCATTGAAATGTTACGGATCACTGAAGTTACTTAGAAAATAAGGTTTTTCGTAAATAAGGAAATTGAATAAGTGAGAAATTATATCTATTCTTAGTTATTGTGAGCTGGATTTCTCTGAAACCTTGTGTTACAACTGATCTGACTTTGTCAGACCTAACAGACCTGTCTCCAACAGCTGTTTTCATATCAACTTAGAATAAAAATTAGGTTTGCAGTGTTTTTTTTACAATTTCCTCTATGCGTGTCCTGGGACTCACAAGGCTAAAAAAGTACAAGTCCCACAGCCGAAAGTATGCATCCTATATATTATGCTATAAGTTGTTATTACTCAAAACTGCGATTTTGTATTTTTCCTAATAAAAATTAAAACTACAAACTGTCTTTGTTTTATTCTGTATAATAATAACTGTTAACACTTAACAACAAACTAAACTAGCTTCTGTCACTGACTAGCAAAACATGTATTATTGACTAGAAATACTGTCAAGACTGAAGGAGAGACTTGAACTTTACTAGTGGAATATCCTCTGACACTACCCAATAAAGGACCTTAAACAAAATTTTAACAGCAGCTTCATGTTTATTGTCATGCTTTTCACAAACACTTTTCATGTCTTGTCTTAACTGGGGGGCTTGCACAAGCATTTGGTGGTCTTTTAGGCATGCGTGTCTTGAAAGCGTAGACATTTGAACGTTTTCACACATTGATTCTTTTGTCATACCGTTTGACTTTTTTGCCTCAGTAACATAGTATTTGTTGTTTCGTCGTATCTAAGCCAGCTATACAACTGTAACCACTGATTTTTAAACGATCGAACTTTGGAATGTTTGGGCGTAATTTTTGTCACAATTAAATTTTCCAAATCTGCTGTCGAAGAACTGTCATTCTTAGCCGATTGGCCGAAAAAAGACAGCAGGTTTTACTGCTTTGAATAGTCATTCTTCTTCTTCTTTTTAATAGGGCCCATCGCGATGCAGACGATTTAAGTACTTCAACACCATTGAAGCGGCTTATTATTACGCACACTGTGATTGGACAAATGGTCAGTCATCCCACTAATCAAATCGATTGTTAGAACGCATCATGCGCAGCCAGTGTATAAATTAACTGTTGTTTACGTTTCAAGCCGCAAGCGAGCTTTGAAAAGGAAATAAATTAATTTGCTCAAGCTTCCGATTTCATATTTAAGGAATTTAAAAAACGCATTTGATGAAAATTTTATGCATCCCTTGGACTCATCGTTTTTGAAATCCTGTGTCCACGGCAAAAAGTTTGGGTCAGGGACGCAGGATGCAGAGGTAAAAAAATCACTGGGTTTGAGGTTGTTCACATATCGTATCCATTTATGCAAAGTTACTTGTGTCAGGATTTGCAATTTGTATCGTAGAAGCGAAGCCTTCAGCATTTGTAAAGTTACTAAATCACAGACACACAGTGTTACAATTCACTATGGACCGCACCTTGGATGTGTTGGAAGAAACACTTCCCTTGTTGGTACAGTGGGTCAGAACTAATTAAAAACTGAATCCCATCATTTCATTGCATGTTATTAAAAAATTCTAGCATCTACCACTATCGGTTATGGCTGCCAAATGGCCATCTTGAATTTTGAACATTAAAGTTTGTAACCCTTATTTCTCAAGAACTACCTATGGGATTTTCTGAAATTTTGTGTACAGGTTCCTCCTAGGTCCTAGTTGTGCAACATCACTTTATTTCAGATTTAAAATCTAATATGGCCGCTAGGTGGCCATCTTGGATTTTGAACAAACAAAATTGTTAGAAACTATTTGAGGCATCTTTTTGAAATTTTGAAATCATTGTGCAACATCACTTTTTTTATCCAGATCCGCCAGAGGGCCATCTTGAATTTAAACATCAAAGTTTGTTACCACTATTAGGAACTACTGGTTTTTATAAAAAGGACACATTTTGAGAAAACTTTGAAAGTACATCTAAATCTTGATGAATTACATTTCAAAGTTGTTTGATTAGTTTCTAGATTATATACAATGCCTGTTGGCCATATATTTCAATTTTGGGATAAATCTTAGATTTGAACTAAAAAAATATAAATTTTGAGAAAATGCAGTTTGTTCTAAACCAATATCATTTTGGAATTCAAATAAAGCTATATTAGTTTCTGTGTTATTTACCTTGTTTTAGAGTTATTTTTTTTTAGTTTTAGGGCAGATCCAAGATTTTGGATAAAAAATTGAGAAATTTTTTTTTTTACTCAAACAAACATGAATACTTTCTTCTAAAAAATGTGATTTAAGTTTCCGTGTTATGTACAATAAAAATTAAAGTTCAGCTATCCAGTGTTATGTGAAAAGAAAGATATTTGTTCGAAAAATACAATTCTATTTCTGAAATGCATATTGTACTTAACCAACATTATTTTTAACACAAATAAATAATGTTACAGTTAGTCTGAATCTTAAAAATGTATTTTCTAATTGATCAAAAACTAACCAGGCGAGACATTTAATTCCATGGAGTTCTTGTTTTGTAGTCTTAACAATAGTAATGAAATAAATGGGAAAAACATAAACATTAAAATATTCTGTATATAAATATTCTTGAAAAACTGAACAAAATATACCCATATAAAAAAATAAGTAGAAGAAATAAACCAGTGAAATAGCACATCAATTTACAGACTGGGCTTTTTGGTGTGTGTGTGTGTGTGTGTGTGTGTGTGTGTGTGTGTGTGTGTGTGTGTGTGTGTTTTGTGTTATACATTTGTGTGTGTGTGTATATATACATGTGTGTATGTGTGTGTGTGTATGTAATTATATATACATCTGTGTGTGTATGTAATTATATACAGTAGAACTTTGATAACTCAAACTTCGATATCTCGAATACCACGGATAACTCGAAGTCTTTTTTTTGTCCTGACCAGTTTTCTATATAAACTATATTAGGAAAACTTCGATAACTCAAACTTCTATAATTCGAATACCCCCGATAACTCGAAGTAAAAGTTTGGTCTGTAGTTTAAAAAACTATTAAAATTAACTTCAAAAACTCGAATTTTTGCTGACAATGTATGATCAATGTCAATGGCTCGTTTAATAAAACGATCAGAGACATCACATATCGGTAATTTGGCTACCGTTATAGTAGAGCAAATAACCGAGTAGTTCTTGTTATTAGTATCAATTAATGGATTAATATCCAGTACCGTCACGGACAATTAAGCCTAACAGGTACGCTAATCCTCTACTGTAACAAAAGAAGCCAAGTTCTCCAAGCTTAATTAAAACGACTAACCCCGTTGTACTCACGACTGCTTTGAAATCTTAAATTACTTATTGCACTGCTTTATAATTTCATTAAGTTTCTGTTCGTATTTTCTAACAAATGTAAAAAAGAAGCATTTTGATAAACATGTACATATATCAGATTTCCGATTTCGTTGTTCGTATATACATGTATCGTGATTTTATAATAAAATAACACATTTCGCACGCTTTTACAGTCAATATCAATTCTTTAATAAATTATTTATTATATTTTCTTTAAAAATTATCTTTTTTCTTTTTTTTACATTCGAGTACAGGTAACTGTTTAAAAACATCAAGATTTTGTAGTGGAAAACATATATTAAGGTGACACCATTCTTAGACATCATCCTTCAACTGCGATAACTCGAACACCCCGATAACTCGAAGTCCCCAGCGAAGTCCCGAGCACTTCGAGTTATCGAAGTTCTACTGTATACATGTGTGTGTGTGTGTGTGTGTGTGTGTGTGTGTGTGTGTTTGCTTGCATGTGAGTTTGTATGTGCATCTGTGAAACATTAAAAAACACATTGACATTCATACATGCATTCACTCCAAACAGTAAGGTATATTACCTGCTTTTTCCTCATTTTGAACTGCTGGAGTGATCAGTACACCTGTTCGTTCGTGTCAGCCAGTAGTCCTTGGAATAAAATCGCGTACATGTTATAAGAATAAAGTTCACATGAATAAAATCAACGACTTAATGAGAATCCATGACTTAATGAGAATCCACGACTTAATGAGAACAAGCCATACATATCGATAACTTTGCCTGAAATCCATTTTTAACAAACTTAAAAAAAACTCTGAAAAATAACATTAAAAAACACCAGGGACGAAAGTTGCCATTTTGAAAAGCTACCCCTTGTTTGGAAAAAAAATCGTGTACCAACCTCTCATATAATAAAAATGCAAATAAATAATCTCTAAAACCAAAATTCAGAAATCCTTACACCAAGCCCCTGTGGTAGAGAGTGCAGCAAATATGTCTTATGCATTTTTCCAATAGGGGTGTTATTTCATTATTTGTTGTAAAATTTTTCAAAAGTATTTCATTTTACAAATAATAGTCAATCATTTGGTGAATAACACAATGCAAAACCTTGTTGAAACACTTCGACAGTGTGTGTTCAATTCATGAGTCTATTCTGCAATGGATTGTTGTTGTGGTTGATGAAGATTTGCAGCTCAAAAGGACATGGTTGTCCAATACTACTTTTAATGCATTTTTAGCAAAAGTTAAAGTCTGTCAATCTCTTGTTCAAATTTAAAAAATTGCAATAAAAAGTTATATAAACAAATATTTTTCAGATAACATAATACTTATCATGAAGCATTGTTTGGATGTAGTCTTTTTTCATCTGATTACTTTCCGGTATATGATTCATGGACAGGGTAAGTTTTATTTCAATGATTATTAAAAGTTTAGCTTATGACATGAATAGCAGATTTTATGCTCGTAGTTTTCTCATCTTCTCAGGTAATAGTAGGCAAATTTGATTACCAAATTTTGTTTTGAAAATCTCCAGGTTAGGTAGATTAAAGTTGCCATGAATAACCTTGTGTGAAATCCAAGAACTGTTTTGAGGCTGTAAATAACTAAAACAAATTGCTACCAAGGGCTACAGTGCAGCCCAAGCGGTTTAGTGAATGTACCTGCAGAGATCAAATAAAATCAAATCGATTTTAATTGATGCAATCATTATTAAACTGCACTGATCGCCAAATTTCTCTCATCTATTAATTATCATACTAGGCATAAATAATTTAAACATGAAGAAGATTTTAATTACTGTCAAGATTGACATACTATTTTGTAGCCGACTTGTTTCTCACATTTTAAAATAGATAAAGAGGCACCAGTAAATACTGAGAATTTTGTCAAGATTAGCATCTCACTGTGTCATAGTATCATACGTTTATGTAGAACTATGTCACAAAAAATCTTCTGAATTCTTAAATATGTATGTTGAAATGCATATGATATATGATAAAACTGTGATACAATTGACAAGATAAAACTGGAAGTGATTTCCGATAGATGTGTACAAGTTATTTCCCTTTGTTGTTTTTTAACATTGTTTATCTCAAACTCTGGATACATCTTACTTTTTACATTACCAGTGTTTTCGCTGTAGGTCGCCATTTTCGCAAAATGCGATGTTTTTATTATAGTGGCGAAAAAAATAATAATTGTCGAAAATTTTTGGCGAAAAAAGAAGAAAAAAAAAGATACTTTGATTATCTATCGTGAATCAATTTATGTCCTAAAAAAACAGCTTGTACCTGTCAACCATTTGAAGTTGGTAATTATAATTATACCACCCTTATTGTAACTGTTAGTCGGGTATATACGATATAAACGATATATAAATGGAGACTATCTCTGGTATCAAATGCCATTTCACACTTAGAATGGCAATCGTCATCCCGTCTGAATCACGACAAACATTCTGATTGGTCAGTCTGTTTTATCTAAAAAAATCCAGAAAACTTTGCTTTTACTTTTGAAATATGGACCAATCAGAAAGTTTGTTGTGATTCAGCACAGGATGACGATTGTCATTCAAAGTGTGAAATAGCGTCTTAATACAAGGGACAGTCTCCGTTTATATTGTGTTTTATAGTTTAGAGACATCGACTGCAGTTCCGATATGCTCCATTTTGTAGAGCAATGCATGAATGTTTGAGATATTCATTTGTTATTTTTATTGTCCACCAATAAATAGAAAAAAAAATTAGGAAAGCGAATGTTGAACACCTTGTTAGCTCAACTGGCTAAAGCCAGCCAAGCTTATGTCATGGCGAAGCATGCGTGCGTGCGTGCGTAAACTTTGGTCTTCTCCTCTGAAACCACTGGGCCAATTGGAACCAAATTTGGTGTGGAAGGTCCCTACCTCGGCCTGACTAAAGTTTGTACCAGACAACCCCGCCCGACATCCAAGATGGCCGTCGTTACTATAAATAGAAAAAACACAAAAATGGCGATTGTGGATTCATTTTTCCACCAATTAAGCTCAAATTTGTAATGTAGAAAATATATAGTGGGGGATTCAACATATATAACGGGTTTTTTGTGAAAAATTTTTTATTGACCCAATTTTTACAAATTTTGCAAATTAGGTGCAATATTTAGCGAAAACTTTGAAAATCTTCTCCTCTGAAATCATTGGGCCAATTGGATTGAAATTCTGTGTGGTTAATCCCTACTTCAGCCTGACTAAAGTTTTTACCAGACAACCCTGCCCGACCAGTTCAGATTGGGAAAATTTGGACCCTTTTTATGTCACATATTATGCTCAGAATTTTGAAATTCATTGCAAAGATTTTATATTGTGACAATATCTAACATTTTTTGTCTGTCAGAACAGTTTTGGACAACTGGATTTAACTTAAACTATTTGAATGTGTGTCACTTTTGCCTTTTGGGGAATTTTAGTTGTCAAATTGGGAAATTTTAGTCTTATTTCTCAAGGGGAAACTACCTTTATTTGGTAGTAATTTTAGGCAACCAAAACACTGCCGACATCCAAGATGGCCGCCGTTACTATTAATACAAAAAACACAAAAATGGCCATTGTGGATCCATTTTTCCACGAAGAGAGCTCAAATTTGAAATGTAGAAAGTATTTTGTGAGGGATTTAAATATTTAACGGGTTTTTGTGAGAAATTTTTCGTTGACCCAATTTTCAAGAATTATGGAAATTAGGTGTTATATTTAGCGAAATCTTTGAAAATCTTCTCCTCGAAAACCACTGGGCCAATTGGAACGAAATTTTGTGTGGTTGATCCCTACCCCAGCCTGATTAAAGTTTGTACCAGACAACCCCGCCAGACATCCAAGATGGCCGCCGTTACTATAAATAGAAAAAACACAAAATGGCTATTGTAGTTCTATTTTCACTGATTTAGCTCTAATTCGAAATGTTGAAAGTATATTGTTGGGGATTCAACATATGTAACAGGTTTTTCCGAGTTTTTTTTCATTGACCCAATTTTAACTAATTATGCAAATTAGGTGCAATATTCTGTGAAATCTTTGATAATCTTCTCTGAAACCACTGGGTCAATTAAAACCAAATTTGGTGTGGAAGGTCCCTACGTCGACCTGACTAAAGTTTGTACCAGGCAACACCGCCTGACATCCAAGATGGCCGCTGTTACTATAAATAGAAAATACACAAAAATGGCTATTGTGGATCCATTTTTCCACTGATTTAGCTCAAATTCGAAATGTAGAAAGTATGTTGTGGGGGATTCAACATATTTAACGTTTTTTCCAAGTCTTTTTCGTTTACCCAATTTTCACTAATTATACAAATTAGGTGCAATATTTTGTACAATGAAGTAAAAATCTTCTCCTCTGAAACCACTGGGCCAATTGGAATGAAATTTTGTGTGGAAGGTCCCTACGTCGACCTGACTTAAGTTTGTACCAGGCAACCCTGCCTGACGTCCAAGATGGCCACCGTAACTAAAAATAGAAAAAAATAAAAATGGCCATAATGGGATCCTTTTTTCTATTGATTGAGCTCAAATTTTAAATATAGAAAGTGTACTGTGTGGGATTCAAAATATATAACAGGGTTTTTCTGAGAAAATTTTTATTGACCCAATTTTCAAGAAATATGCAAATTAGATGTAATATTTAGTAAAATCTTCTCCTCTAAAACCACTGGGTGAATTGGAACCAAATTTCGTGTGGAAGGTTCCTACATCAGCCTGAAAGAAGTTTGTACCAGTCCAAGATGCCCGTTGTTACTAGATATATATATATAAAAAAAAATAGCCATTGTTGATCCATTTTAAGCTCAACTGGCTAAACCCAGCTTACTTTATGGCATGGCAAAAGTTTGTCAGTTAACTTGCTGCTTGGTCGTGGTTTTCTCCGATACTCCAGTGTCCTCCACCATTTCTAATACTGACAGTCTCCATATAAGTGAAATATTCTTGAGTTGAACGTTAAACAGCATTACAAACAAAAACAAACATTGTCTTACATATGCAGCCAGTTGAGCATCACAGGCCCTATTGGGCCTCTTGTGTTATGTTAGGGTCAAAGGTTTTATTTTTTTTACACGCCCGTCATATGACGGGACGTATTATGTTACGGTGCTGTCCGTCCGGGCGGGCGGACTCCGGGCGGGCGTCTGTTAACAATTTGTATTCCGTTCAATAGAGACCACAAACATTTATGGATTCAAATGAAATTTGGTATACAGCTTTACCATGGTAATACCTTGTGCAAGTTCGAATTACAACTTTTTCGGATTATTATACGCCCGTCATATGGCGGGACGTATTATGTTACGGTGCTGTCCGTCCGGGCGGGCATCTGTTAACAATTTGTATTCCGTTCAATAGAGACCACAAACATTTATGGATTCAAATGAAATTTGGTATACAGCTTTACCATGGTAATACCTTGTGCAAGTTCGAATTACAACTTTTTCGAATTATTTTTGGAGGAGTTATGCCCCTTTTTTAACTTAGAAATTTTTGTATGTATGACCATGTGGTTTCCGATCATCAGAGCCTACAACTATTTATGGATTCAAATGAAATTTGGTATACACATTTACGATGTTATTATCTGGTGCAAGTTCGAATTACAACTTTTTCAGATTATTTTTGGAGGAGTTATGCCCCTTTTTTAACTTAAAACACCTTTTTATCATACTGCACAGATCACGACAACAGTTCAAATTATAATTAAGCTTTATAGATATAAATTATTTCAGGTTGGTTAAAAAAAAGGTTCTCAAAACATTTCAGACAAAAAATTTATTTGTTTCCTAAAATCTTCATGCATGCAATGCTTAACACATGAAAACACTGCCATGACCTAACGTTATATTTTAAACTTCTTCCTTCCTGGAAATGAATATGAATTATATAGCAGTCTACCACTATCCATTTAGCAATATATTTTTACATACATATATCCTAGTTGTACTTATACTTCTCAGTAAAGAATGGAACAATCTAGAGGATTAGTGACGAATTCATTCGGAACATCCTCTGGATGTGAAATGATAAAGGCGACAACTTTCTCCTTTTTAGCAGCATATATTTGCATCTTGGGGACCTTGAAAACTCCTCGATAGATTTTGCTAAAAATTTCTGAGGTTATGGAGTCTAATGCGATCTAGCTATCTAACTTGGTGAAATTTTTGGGAAAAATCGGTATCATACTTAATTTTGGGGTCAAACATGCAAAAAATGAATTTTTCCAAAAAAAACAATTACGTTTAACGCACTCCTGTTCAATAACAGTTCATTGTACGAAAAAGTCGTCCATTGACCGAAAAATGTTTAAGATCTGACGGAAAAGACAGTATTTTTATATTTTTTCTATCTTTTACATAAAATCCACAATAACTGTTTAAAGTCGGCGCTATCATCCAAAAACAATTAAACGTACCGTTTTGAATTCGTACCCATATTAAAGTAACCAATTCTTTACCAAATTATTGGTAGGTTTGGCACTTATCCGTTAGGTCTGTGTCAAACTTTTGAGTGGCAAGTTCTGTGGATGAGCTCTACTGATAGAAATCCTCTAGATTGTTCCATTCTTTCCCGCGAAACCCCTAAAGGTGTTGCCACACTAGTAAATAGTACTACTCAATCAATATAACACGGGCGTATAATGCTACGCTCGGCGGTGCTCTTGTTAAATATCGAAACAAGTGCCTGTGTCAAGGTGGCGGAAAAGATATTCATAATGGTGAAAAAATATTTATAGTGGCGAAAAAAAATTCAAAGTGGCGAAAGCTGTGGTGATTTTTTTTTTTTTGTAACCCAGGGGAAACACTGCATTACCCTGTGGGGTTCGAGATAACAAAATTCAACTGTGTTTTAAAATAGATAACTTTTAATCATGATCCTTGAGATTTATTTTCTAGAATTTCATTCCTATTAGCTGTAAATAAACAGAATCCTCTAACACATGAGGAACATGTTTAACAAAGATTATTATTAGCTTGGAGCATGCACACTAATGTACGAAGACTCAAATTTAAAGGGGAAAACTGACATAAATAGCATTCATTAATTGTCTGTCATTAATAATCTTGCTGGGAAATTATGTCTGTATAGATTTATTTTAGCTCTTATCATTGAACCAAATGTAACATTGTTCATTAGTGTGGTTTTTTACCATTTCCGGATCATGTCTGTTTACCATATTATATAGTAGGGATAAGTGGGTTTATTAGACCATGTCAAGGTGTGGAAATACACAGGTATCTAAAAATATTCACCTGTCCTCAATATGCTAACTAAAGATTAATGGTTGTATCTTTGTTCTAGAGAAGGTTTTGTATACTTAAACAGTTTTTAGCATGCAATGTATGTTCAATTCCATAGGTCAAGGTCTCCCCATTACCTGATCAAGTGTCAAAATTAAGTCAAATTAAAAATAAAATACTTTTAATAACAAAAAAAAACTGCCAAGTTCATAATTGGCCATTTTACATAAAACAATCGATGTATTTTAACTAAACACTAGATATTCAATAGATAAATGATAGTAGTATCCAAGTTGTTTACAACCTTGAACTCCCTGGAAGTAGTAGCCCTCTAGTGAGGATCAGTACCTGTAACTCAATGGGGGGGGGGGGGGGGGGGGGGGGGGGGCGGGGGGGGGGGGGTGTATGTGGTGTATTACCATTTCCGGATCATGATCGAAATGATCAACATGGGGGAGGTATGTGGTGTATTACCATTTCTGGATCATGTCTGTTTACCATTTTATGTTTTAGTATAGCCTCGTGTAGAAATACATTTTTCATCTGCTTGTTGTTAAAAAATAGTTTTCAACATGGATATACATGTATTGTTGATCATTTCAACAATGCAACAATTTACATAAAAATAGCTGTGAAAACTGCAACAATTTGGTGATGAGATTTGCAACAGTCAGGAACATCATTTTCCTTGGAAAATTAATGCAGCTTTAAGGTCGCCTTAAGAGCATCAATGTTTGAAAAATTTGTACCCAGGTAGCAGAAGTTTTATTTTGATCTTTTCAACTTAAATACATTTTTATATTTTTTGACAAAATTTTATAAGTAGATGTTTAAATAATACAATAATAAACTAGACATTATTATAAATAATAATTTATATAAAAAAATTACAGAGATCTATCAAGAATATATATTGTGAAGGGGTATTTTTCCTTAATTTTGAAACAAATTTTGAAAACAACATTCTACAGGTATTAGAGTGACAAACAATACATTGAGGGTCTCCAATTTAAAAATATCTTTTTCTTTCTTAGATTCAGCTACTTTTACTGTTTGTAATGCCCAACAAAGATCATCATGTAGACTGACTTGCACAGTCAAAACATCCTCTGGTAGTCCAGTATACTTTAGGTTAAATGGAAACGTGCAAGGAAGTTGTCCATTTGCTAATGATCCATCTTCCTGCAGCTCTCAAAATTATGGTATATCCCAGTCAGGTAATAACACATATTTGGACATAGCTTCTTTGGAGTACAGTCAACACGATGGGACTTGGACCTGTCAAAATAATGTTCAGGATATTCCTAAAGATCTAATTGTATACTGTAAGTATAATCTTTTTTTATAACAAATTTTTCAAGGAATATGTGACATCAAAATGTTCATGATGTTTCATACAAACACTATATAAGTATTGATAGCATGGTATGGGGACAAACCAGGTTATTGAATTTAAATAATAAAAGCTTCAAAGTGTTATTGGATCATATATACATGTATTGAAGTTGAGGAGACTTTAAAAATTTAAAAAATAGTTTAACATATTCAAAATTCAATATATCAGAACTCCTTCACTCAGTGGACAAAAGAGTTTTGAATTTTTATCTCAACTGAAATTAGTAAAGCATGGAAGTAGTTGTGACCTTTAAAGGTAACATGTTAAAAACCATGTGTCTTGTAATTAAAGATCACAATCTTGCAGAACATCAGTAAATATATTGGAAAATATTCCAACCTAATTTTAATCCTTGTTATATTTTTTGTTGAAATAAACATTAAAAAATTAAAGTTGTCATTTTATTCCCTCATATGGGATATGAGATTTAGCCCTATGTGCATACATATGTTAAACTTTTCTGCGTTGATGATCTAGCAACTTTATTTCTCAGCAGAATTTCATGATATCAATTTTCAAAAGGTGCAAACTAATATAACTTTTACGTTTGTAAATATGACAAAAATATACGAGTATATAATAACAAATATATTATAAATATGAGGCTTAAATAATATGTTTCTTAAAAAACGGTTAGGAAGTTAAGCATGAAATCAATGTAAACAAAAATCTGTTGACTTCCGGTTTTCGACATGAGTGTACAAATAGGTCTTGTGTTTTATCAGGCATCTTTAAATAGATTCCTGTCGAATGTCAGTGTCACACGTGAAAGCCTGGCTCCACAGAATTGAGTTTAATGTATACAATTATCCTACAGTGAGTTTATAACTTGTTCTTAAAGATATCCATGTGATCTAACAATATCTGTTATTAATTATGTCAGTCTACTGTAAAAATTCACCCGTTTTCAGTCAAATAAAAACATTTTCACTTGTTTTATTATGATAAGCGGGGATGTAAGTGTCAATATTTTAATTTGTTTTCAAATGAAGTAAATACGATAAAATTAAATGACTTAACATTCTAATGCCATCAATTTGCTGGTTGTCATATTTGTTTACATGCAGTGAAATATCATCCGGTATAAATACATTTTCTCTAGATGGGTTAAAGTAGCGCTAAATTATACGTTCATTTATCTTATGTTTCATAAGGTTTATTATTTGTTTATTTGGAGTTGTATTGTTAATGATAAAGCCATTTAGTGCCACATGGTTTATGATATGATCATTCAGTGAAACATGGTTTGTGCTATATGGTCATTTTGTCATGTGATTATGATATTGCAATTTTGAGTTGCACAATTTATGATGTGATCATTTAGTGCCACATGGGTAATTATGTGGTCATTTGGTGCAACATGGTTTATATTATTGTCATTTAATGTCATGTGGTTTATGATATGGTCATTTAGTGTCACATGGTTTATGATATGGTCATTTAGTGACACATGGTTTATGATATGGTCATTAAGTGTCACATGGTTTATGATATGGTCATTTAGTGTCACATGGTTTATGATATGGTCATTAAGTGTCACATGGTTTATGATATGGTCATTTAGTGTCACATGGTTTATATTGCCATTTAATGTCATGTAGTTTATGATATAGTCACTTAGTGTCACATGGTTTATGATATGGTCACTTAGTCTAACATGGTTTATGATATGGCATTTAGTGCCACATGGTTTATATTATTGTCATTTAATGTGATTGGGGCTATAATATGGTCATTTATTGCCACATGGTTTATGATATGGTCATTAAGTGCCACTGGGTATAAGTAAAACATGGTTTGTTCCCAGTTTGTTATTTTGAGTCACATGATTATGATATGGCTATTTTGAGTCCCTCATTTTGTGATATGGCCATTGATTGTCGCACTGGTCATGATGTAGTCATTTAGTGCAACATGGTTTAGGTTGTCATTTCATGTAACATTGTTTAGATTATTGTCATTTAGTGTCATGTGGTTTATGATATGGTCATTTAGTGTCATGTGGTTTATGATATGGTCATTCAGTGCAACATGATTTATATTTTTGTCATTTAGTATCATATGTTTTTAAATATGGTCATTTAGTACCACATGTTTTATGATATGACATATTTGAGTCACACAGTTTATGATATGGTCATTTAGTGCTACATGATTTATGATATGTTCATTTAGTGCCACATGGTTGATGATATGAACGTTTGAGTCACATGGTTTATATATGATCATTTTGTGTGACATGTTTCATGATATTGCCATTTTGAGTCACCCAGTTTATGATGTGGTCATTTTCAGTCACATGGTGTATGATATGGTTATTTTGAATCACATGGTTTATTTTATGGCCATTTTGAGACACAGTTTATGATATGGTCAGGTTTAGTCACATGTTTTATGATATGACCTTTTTTGCCACACATGGTTTTTGGCAGGTTGCACAGAGTGAAATCCGGTTTATAGTAATGGTGAATGTCGGGGCGGGTAGGGAAAATAGGGTACCAACTTTGTGAACTCAACTCCTCCTACAGTTTTCAACCAAAAACCTTGAAACTTCGCAGAATGTTTTCTATATATATTTAAGATGTGCACCTGACTTTATGGAATATTTCAAGATTTTTTTCCATTTTCCTGACTTTGAAACTTTGTCTTTTTTAGCAAGTTTTTGAACTGGGGGGGTACCTACTTTGTGAACTCAACTCCATCTACAGTTTTTCAACCAAAAACCTTGAAAACTTCGCAGAATGTTTCTATATATATTGAAGATGTGCACCTGACTTTATGGAATATTTCAAGATTTTTTTTCCCATTTTCCTGACTTTGAAACTTGGTCTTTTTTAGCAAGTTTTTGAACTGGGGGTACCTACTTTGTGAACTCAACTCCATCACAGTTTTCAACCAAAAACCTTGAAACTTTACAGAATGTCTCTATATATATTGAAGATGTGCACCTGACTTTATGGAATATTTCAAGATTTTTTTTCCCCATTTTTCCGGACTTTGAAACTTTGTCTTTTTTTAGCAAGTTTTTGAACTGGGGGTACCTACTTTGTGAACTCAACTCTTCCTACAGTTTTCAAACAAAAACCTTGAAACTTCGCAGAATGTTTCTATATATATTGAAGATGTGCACCTGACTTTATGGATATATTTCAAGATTTTTTTTCCCATTTTCCGGACTTTGAAACTTGGTCATTTTTAGCAAGTTTTTGAACTGGGGGTACCTACTTTGTGAACTCAACTCCATCACAGTTTTCAACCAAAAACCTTGAAACTTCACAGAATGTCTCTATATATATTGAAGATGTGCACCTGACTTTATGGAAATATTTCAAGATTTTTTTTCCCATTTTTCTGGACTTTGAAACTTTGTGACTTTGTACTGTATTTATCAAAAGATTATCAAAGATGTGCACCTGACTTCAAATGATGTAATGAAACCTTTATGCCATATCATCCTACTGTGACAGATTTTAAATTTCAAATCTTTAAAAAAAAATATTTTAAATTTCAAATCTTTAAAAAAAAAAAGGATTATTATACTTATATGAAAGAAAACTACAAAAATGTTTATGTTCTAAAAGTCATTGGTTTATTAGCTACTGGATGACAGTGGGGAAAGCTAGTGCTGTCACCTTGTTGTATATCTGTCCTGTACTGTCCATCTCATCCGGTCCATTCCAATGTAAAGTTTCTGTTGCACATTTTTTTCAATTTACTGTAGCTTTAGAAAATGTTAAAATGATTGAGATTTTCCTTTTACATATATATATACTTGTTTCATTACTCTTTCATATATATTGTCATTGTTGGACATATTCCCCATTTTATAACTTTCTGTGAAGTATTAAAAAAACAACTTGTGCACCTTGCTTTCTGCAATTATTTAAAATTCTTTCCACACTTTACACCCATTCAATAGAAATTAAAAAACAACCCCGCCCATTGAGTCTTTGGCCCATTTTTTATCTGTTGATTTTAGTTGCATTGTTTTAATATGATTATTTTGGGTCATTTGGTTTATGATTGAGTAATTTTGAGTCACATGCTGAATTATATGGCCATGGTATATCACATGGTTTTTAATTATCATTTTGATTCACATTGTTAAAACTATGTTATTTTGAGTCACATGGCTTTAATATAGTTATTTTGAATACATGATTTATGGTATGGTCAAATAGTGCCATAACATATTTGGTATAATCATTTTTCTCACATGATTTATGAAATGGTCATTATTGTAACGTGGTTTATGATATGGTCATTTTAAGTCACATGGTTTATGATATGGCCATTTTGTGCCACATGGTTTTGATATGATTAATTTGAGTTACATTGATAATGATATAGTGGTTTTGAGTCACATGGTTTATATGATTATTATAATATGGCCATGATGTGTCACATGGTATATGATATGGTCATTTAGTGCACATTGTTTATGAAATGATCATTAAGTGTCACATGGTATATGATATGGTCAATTAATACCCAATGGTTTATGATGTGGTCATTTAATGCCACATTGTTCATGATATAGTCTTTTTTAACACATAGTTTATGAAATGGTGTATTTATGCCACTTGGTTTATGAAATGATATGACTATGTATTGTAACATTGATTATGATATGCCCATATAATACTACACTGTTGATGATATGATCATTTTGAGATGCATGATTTCTGATGATTTAAATAATTTATGTTACTTGATCTGCAGACTTGTATTTGGTCATTTAATGAGGAGATCAGTATTATAGCCAATAGACATTGCACACAACATGCCTCACTGCTGTCTTTCATTGCACTGCAAAGTAAACAAATATACCACAACACCTACAAAGGCTGTCATCTGTACATGACATAATCTTGAACAGGGCGCAAAATTCACATTCAATCAAACATTCATTTGTCTTTTGTCTTTTGTGAATTTCAGTACTTTCAGTACTTTGATTTCAATGAGCTGTCATTTTAAACAATTTTTTTAAAAAATATTTTCCTCATTAATAAAACTTAAGTTATAATGATGCTCATATATCTTTGTCTGAATTTATCACTGTAAAGAATGTTATCCTAAAATCTTTAATTTACACAAAATGGTGTTGCATGTAGTTGAATCTGTGTAAGGTCTTCATCTACATTCTTTTTATTTTCAGCTCCAATGCAGGATATTTCAATATCATTTCCAAAACAGAATCATTGTCTGAAGGGGAAATGGTAACTGTTACAGCAGGGATGAAATGTCAATACACTAATAGTTCCTTTACAAAGTTTTCTCTTTACAAAAAAGAGGTCAGTATTTAACATCATTAAAGTCATAATAGAAATAATACATATCTTGCCTAAAGAAGTGTTTGTCATTGGTTCAAAACTTTTTTGTTGAAAAAGTTAAAATTTTAAAGAGAAAGGTAAGTGAAAAAAAAAATTTAAAGAGAAAGGTAAGTGAAACCTGACATATACAGTGCAACATGTGAAAACCAGACCCTTGAAAAACTGGAATCCTACGAAAACCCACTAGAAGGCAGTTTCAAGGAAAATGTGGCCAAAATTACGAATATTCTTAAAAATTTCGGAAATTAGCCGAAAAATCACCGAAAATGTAATTTTCACTGCTTTTTCCGAGAACAATTGAATATTACTGTAATTTTGGCAAAAAAAATGAATATTCGTAATGAGCTTTGCATATCTGTAATGAGGTTGTAATTTTCGATAGCACAGTTACAATTTTCGGCGTATGGTTTCAGTTTTGGGTAAATTATTTCCGACTGTAGGAAGGCGGCATTCCCAGTGAAAATAGCATTGGAATTCCAGTGGAATACCTCTGGAATCCATCGGAATTCCACTGGAGTCCAATGGAATTTTAAATTCCACTGGTGTACCAGTGGTACTGTAAATGCTCCAGTGGAATTCCACTGGAATTATGGTTCAAAATTCCAGAGAAATTCCAGTGAATAATATTCCAGTGGAATTCCAGTGGAATCAATGACTTAACTTCCAGAGAAATTCCAGTGAGCAATATTCCAGTGGTATTCCACTGGAATCATACAAATTCATAAGCATGCAGTAATTAATTTCAATGAGCAATATTTCATTGGCATTCCACTGGAATCATGGAATCCAATACCAAATTAATTCGAATATAAGATATATTTATTTACTCAAGATATTTAACAAATTTGCTACTGTTAAATTTCAATACTTTCTAATTTAATCTATCCCTCCTGCGCATTTTCACTTTTCATTTGTTGCTGCTCCTTTTATAAAGACCTTTTGAAATGAAACAGAATACTATTTTCGACTTCCCAATAGTATATATATATATCATTAACTGCATAATTGTAAATCACGCAACAAAAATTACCTGCTGAATTTGGCCGTATATGCACATATTTTGAAAATTAATTCCTAATCGGTGACATTAGGAGCCAAAAATTTGAAAGAAATAAATGTTAAGCCCAAATTATGAATACAAGTTAACCCAACGTTCCTAAAGCATTTGGATCCTGTTCCAGCTAATGAGTGCTTTGCTTGCGGAAACAAACCTGTTTTGAGAAATTTCAAAATTTTGAACAACATAATTTTGGCAAGTACAGTTTTCTGTAAGCACAAAAAAACACAAGAAAATAGATTATCTACTCAATGATGATATACATGTAATATGGAATATAAGGGAGATAAACTGTAATCATACCATAACTGTTATCTGACAGTACATATTGTCACCTCAAGAAAAACAATGTCAGCTGAGGTGTTACCCTTGATGTAAAGTAAACATGTATTTATTTTGAACTCTTGTTATAAAGATTTAAAAACAAAATGTGTTTGTGAAACACAATAACATATGCCCCTGACAGCAACTGTCACTAAAAAGGTAACATGACCAAGTTTGGGTATCAAATAATGAAATAGAAATTAATAGATTCTGTAGTGAGATCTAAAGATTATATCTCTAAACTCAAATTTCTGAAGCGTATATAATT
This sequence comes from Tegillarca granosa, assembly GCA_029721355.1. Lineage (NCBI taxonomy): Eukaryota > Metazoa > Mollusca > Bivalvia > Arcoida > Arcidae > Tegillarca > Tegillarca granosa. The sequence continues at coordinate 359,372 of JARBDR010000869.1, read as the reverse complement.
TACTTTTGGCCTGTGTGACCTTGAAATGCACCAGCAATGGTTTAGCTGCTAATACATATCATTCCATGAATATCTTATCATTCCATGAATATCTTAATTAAGCTGTTTAACAAATTATTTTCTGATACTTTTTAAATTTGCCTAGTTTTGACAAAAACAATATATAGTTTATACAAACAATATGTAAAATATTTATACAACAATATTTGATGGCATTTATGATCTAAGCATTTTGAAAATTAAATGTAAGTAAGGGGACATAACTTCAAAAAAAGGAAAAATTGAGTTAAACATTTGACTTCTGTTTAACCTTGACCTTGAGATTATCAGCATCAAATCTGTATGGAGGAATTTGTCTTCAGCATTTGAACAATTGTGCCAAGTTTTATTACAATCCATCCATGGATTCAAAAGTTATGGCAAAGGTTAAAGTTTTGAACAGACAGACAGGACAAAAATCTGTTAATCAGAGGGCATAAAAATTTGCGAAAGGAAATGATGATTTAGGAACATGTGAACAGGACTGTTTTGTGTTATGTCACTTGTGTACATATTTACAATTTTCTGTATATGGTGGTGGAGATATTTTCTTTTCAACCATGTTCAACCAGATTTGGTGGCTTGCTGATGTATATAGTGTTTTTGTTTGCATCCAACAATAAACACTTCCTTTTCAAGTTTTCCACAGGTACAAGGTGTTTATCAGTACATTTTTTTATTACTTTTACCATATGTGGACACAATTTTTTCCATAGGTAATCTTTCAAATTTGAATTTTCAATTGCACTGCTGACTGTAATTCCAACAGTAAAAGGCAATGTTGCATAATTTTGCATTACAGCAAACATCCTGCTTCCCACATTTATGAAACTGGTAATGGTACCGTAAATCTCCCTCATACCATCATTATATACAACGGTGTTGGAATTCCGTGTCTTTGCCTGTTTGTACTAATTTCCATAAAATACTGAGTTTCCTTTTTGAATTCTCATAAATGATGATAAATTTTCTTTTTTCATTTCTGGTGACAGCAGCTCAAAATTTTCACTACCAATCATCAATTTTTTTGCTTTTCCCAGTGGAGTTGTCATTTTGTCTGTATGTAATTCATCCTCTCTAATAATATAAAATAAAAATGTATCTTATAAGAATCTTTTATATTAAAACATAGGGTAATCAACAGTTACCAAGTTCGCCTCACGAAATACTTGCCCGAGATTCTCTAATCTCAAAGATGCATTTTCTCTGACTAAACAGTGACAAACAACTTGGTGCAAATTGAACCAAAGTCAATGAAGCATGAAAAGTAGGTCACAGTGACCTACTTTTGCCAGGAGGCTGACCTACTCATGTAAATAAGGGTACATTTTCTCCAAGTACGTGTACTTGGGGAGACAATTCAGTAAAATTGAACCAAAGTGAAGGAAGCATGATATTATTTCAACAGAGGATCTTACAAATGTATATGTATGTTTATGGTTTAAATAAATATGTTATATATGTATATTTAGATGACAGTGACCTACTTTTGCCTGGAGTCTGGCCTACTCGCCTAGATGTATCTATACACAGGTTTACATTAATATTGAACAGTTTTGGATAAACAGGTCTTCATCTTCCCCCATTACCAGGGCAATAAAATGTGTAATATAATACTTACGTCAAAAATTTGGAACCAAGGCGAAGTGTCAGACGCTTTATATTTTGATCCACTGTGATGTTGGTCAACTGTTTTATTAAGCTTGGCAATTTCTTCGACATTATAACTGCAAAGCCGACCTAAATAACAAGACATATATACACGTATAAAATAAAATGAAAAATTAAATTAAAACTAGATGTGCCTGTAATACATGAATTACAGACATTAATGCCCCCGCCGGCAAATTTGTACAAATGGTGGCCCTCGGTCCATTTTCGGCCCAACCCCAGGGTTCCATATATCTGCATATGCATATATGGCTTATAATGAGATATCAACTTTGAAAATCTTCTTCCCTGAAACCATGAAGCTTTAAGCTTTCATATTTGGCAGTTAATATCATCTTGAGCCCCTTTACCAAGTTTGTACAAATGGTGGCCCTCGTCCATTTTCAGCCCCACCCCAGAGGTCCATATATCTGCATATGCATATATGGCTTATAATGAAATATCAACTTTGAAAATCTTCTTCTCTGAAACCATGAAGCCTTAAGCTTTCATATTTGGCAGTTAATATCAGCTTGAGACCCTTTACCAAGTTTGTACAAATGGTGGCTCTCGGTCCATTTTTGGCCCCACCCCAGGTGTCCATATATCTGCATATGTATATATGGCTTATAATAAGATATCAACTTTGAAAATCTTCTTCTCTGACACCATAAAGCTTTAAGCTTTCATATTTAGCAGTTAATATCAGCTTGATTCCCTTTACCAAGTATGTACAAATGGTGGCCCTCGGTCCATTTTTGGCCCCACCCCAGGGGTCCATATATCTGCATATGCATATATGGCTTATAATGAGATATCAATTTTGAAAATCTTCTTCTCTGAAACCATGAAGCTTTAAGCTTTCATATTTGGCAGTTAATATCAGCTTGAGGCCCTTTACCAAGTTTGTACAAATGGTGGTCCTCGATCAATTTTCAGCCCCACCCAAGGGGTCTATCCATATATCTGCATATGCATATATGGCTTATAATGGGATATCAACTTTGAAAATCTTCTTCTCTGAAACCATGAAGCCTTAAGCTTTCATATTTGGCAGTGAATATCAGCTTGAGGCCCTTTTCCAAGTTTGTACAAATGGTGGCCCCCGGTCCAATTTTGGCCCCACCCCAGGGGTCCATATATCTGCATATGCATATATTGGAAATCAAGTTTAAAAATTTTCCTCTCTGAAACTGTAAGGCATAATGATTTTATATTTGGCATTTAATATCAGCTCAAGTCCCTTTACCAGGTTTGTACAAATGGTGGCCCCTGGGCCATTTTTGGTCCCACCCCAAGGGCCAATATATCTACATATGCATATATGGGAAATCAAATTTAAAAATCTTTTTCTCTGAAACTGTAAGGCTTAAAGCTTTCACAATAAGCTCAAGTCCCTTTACCAGGTTTGTACAAATAAAGGCCTCTGGGCCATTTTTGGTCCCACTCAGGGGCGCATATATCTATATATACTTATATGGGAAGTCAAATTTAAAAATATTCTTTTCTGAACTTGTAAGGCCTACAGCTTTTATATTTAGCATTTTACACCAGCTCAAGTCCCTGTACCGAGTTTATATAAATGGAGGCACAAGAACCATTTTTGTCAGTTGAGCTCCACAGGCCCTTTTGGGCCCCTTGTTTAACCTTTTTTGTTCAAATTTGAAATGTAGAGAGTAGATAGCGGGGCATTCAACATATATAACGGGTTTTTCCAAGAAATTTTTTGTTGACCCAATTTTTTACGAATTATGCAAATGAGATGTAATATTTAATCAATTCTTTGAAAATCTTCTCCTCTGTAACCACTGGGCCAACTACAACCATATTTGGTGTGGAAGGTCCCTACGTGGGGTAGACTAAAGTTTGTACCAGGCGACTGCGCCCGACATCCAACATGGCCGCTGATACTATAAATAGAAAAAACACTAAAATGGTCATTGTTGATTCATTTTTCAACCAATTAAGCTCAAATTAAAAATACACAAAGTATATCGTGAGGGATTCATCATAATTAACCGGTTTTTGTGGGAAATTTTTTGTTGACCTGATTTTCAAGAATTGTGCATATTAGGTGTAATATTTAGCGAAAACTTTTTAAAATCTTCTCCTCTGAAACCACTGGGCCAATTAAATGAAATTTTGTATGGAAGGTCCCTAAGTCGGCCTGACTAAAGGTTGTACCAGGCAACCCCGCCTAACATCCAAGATGGCCGTCGAAACTAAAAAAAAAAAAAAAAAAAATGGCCATTTTGGATCCTTTTTCCACCAATTGAGCTCAAATTTTAAATATAGAAAGTATACTGTGTGGGATTCAAAATATATAATGTTTTTTTCTGAGAAAATTTTTATTGACCCAATTTTCAAGAAATATGCAAATTAGCATAATATTTAGTAAAAAATTTTTCCTTTAAAACCACTGGGCCTGAAAAAAGTCCAAGATGCCCATCCTTACTAGATATATAAAAAAAAAAAAAAAAAAAAAATTAGCCATTGTGGATCTATTCTAAACTCAACTGGCTAAACCCAGCTGAGTTTATGGCATCGCGAAGCATGCCTGCATGTGTGTGTTGCAAAGTAGGCTTCACTGAAGCAAAAATGGTCATAAGCTCAATTTATTTGCAATCTTTAGCTGATGAACCAATTATGGTAACCACATCATACAGGGGCCACAGTGGCCGAGTGGTCTTAAGCATTTGGTGTTACGGATCACAGCGCCTCTCACCCCTGACATTGCGCATAAATCCCAGTGGCGCTAGCACTTCATCTTTGAAAGTTTGTCAGTTAACTTGCTGCTTGGTCGTGGTTTTCTCTGATATTCCAGTGTCCTCCACCATTTCCAAAACTGACAGTCCCCGTATAAGTGAAATATTCTTGAGTTGAACGTTAAACGGCATTACAATCAAAAACAAACATTGTCGTACATATGCAGCCAGTTGAGCATCACAGGCCCTATTGGGCCTCTTGTTTAAAATAGTGGAAGCAGGAGATAATTTTTAAAAATATAATTTACCTGAAATTGTTAGTCAAATGTGTATTGTTATCTAATCCATAAATATATGTAAATCCCGGTTTTAAGAAGAATTGTATCGTAGATTTTCTAATTCCAAAAACATTTTAAGTGAAACAACGTCTTCTCTGATTACTTGTATATAACTTGACAAGAAGTTTTGACTTCAAACAAAATACAACCACGAGTTTCAAGGCACTGCACGTGCCTTTACCAGTTAACCTTTACAAATGTTTTGACAGCTAGGTCAGCTATAATTAGAATGATTATCATTTCAACAAAGCCAGAGAATCTGTCCCGTTTTTAGCTCAACTGGCTAAAGCCAGATGAGCTTATGGCATGATGTGCGCGTGCGTGCGTGCGTGCGTCCGTGCGTCCGTTAACAGCAAAAACTCAGAAACTACTGGGCCAATTTTAGCAAAACTTTGCAGGAATGATCCCTAGAAGGAGTAGATGAAAATTGTACAATTGGTTTCCATGGCAACCAAAAGTAGGTCACAGCGACCTAGAATGTAAAAAACCTAAAATAAGTTTCTTCTCTGAAACCATAGGTTATATTCAAAATCTGATGTGATATTTAGCTTCTAGACACCCTTAAACATGTAGGTTGTACATTTCGTGAAATTCTGTCAAAAACTAGGTTACGCGTTTTTAACGTTTTTCTGTCATACTTCGTAAAAAGTGAAAATAAGGCTTATAATGAGATATCAACTTTGAAAATCTTCTTCTCTGAAACCATGAAGCCTTAAGCTTTCATATTTGGCAGTTAATATCAGCTTGAGCCCCTTTACCAAGTTTGTACAAATGGTGGCCCCCGGTCTATTTTTGGCCCCACCCCAGGGGTCCATATATCTGCATATGCATATATGACTTATAATGGAAAATCAACTTTGAAAATCTTCTTCTCTAAAACCATGAAGCCTTAAGCTTTCATATTTGGCAGTTAATATCAGCTTGAGCCCCTTTACCAAGTTTGTACAAATGGTGGCCCCCGGTCTATTTTTGGCCCCACCTCAGGGGTCCATATATCTGCATATGCATATATGGCTTATAATTGAAAATCAACTTTGAAAATCTTCTTCTCTAAAACCATGAAGCCTTAAGCTTTCATATTTGGCAGTTAATATCAGCTTGAGCCCCTTTACCAAGTTTGTACAAATGGTGGCCCCCGGTCTATTTTTGGCCCCACCCCAGGGGTCCATATATCTGCATATGCATATATGGCTTATAATTGAAAATCAACTTTGAAAATCTTCTTCTCTGAAACCATGAAGCCTTAAGCTTTCATATTTGGCAGTTAATATCAGCTTGAGCCCCTTTACCAAGTTTGTACAAATGGTGGTCCCCGGTCTATTTTTGGCCTAACCCCAGGGGTCCATATATCTGCATATGCATATATGGCTTACAATGGAAAATCAACTTTGAAAATCTTCTTCTCTAAAACCATGAAGCCTTAAGCTTTCATATTTGGCAGTTAATATCAGCTTGAGCCCCTTTACCAATTTTGTACAAATGGTGGCCCCCAGTCTATTTTTGGCCCCACCCCAGGGGTCCATATATCTGCATATGCATATATGGCTTATAATTGAAAATCAACTTTGAAAATCTTCTCTGAAACCATGAAGCCTTAAGCTTTCATATTTGGCAGTTAATATCAGCTTAAGCCCCTTTACCAAGTTTGTACAAATGGTGGCCCTGGGTCCATGTTCGGCTCCACCCCAGAGGTCCATATATCTGCATATGCATATATGGCTTATAGTGAGATATCAACTTTGAAAATCTTCTTCTCTGAAACCATGAAGCCTTAAGCTTTCATATTTGGCAGTTAATATCAGCTTGAGCCCCTTTACCAAGTTTGTACAAATGGTGGCCCTCGGTCCATTTTTGGGCCCACCCCAGGGGTCCATATATCTGCATGTGTATATATTGGAAATCAAATTTAAAAATTTTTTTCTCTGAGACTGTAAGGCATAATGCTTTTATATTTGGCATTTAACACTAGCTCAAGTCCCTTTACCAGGTTTGTACAAATGGTGGCCCCCGGTCCATTTTTGGTCCCACCAAGAAGCACATATATCTACATATACTTATATGGGAAGTCAAATTTCAAAATATTCTTCTCTGAAACTGTAAGGCCTACAGCTTTTATATTTAGCATTTAACGTCAGCTCAAGTCCTTGTACCGAGTTTATATAAATGAAGGCACAAGAACCATTTTTGTCAGTTGAGCTCCACAGGCCCTTTTGGGCCTCTTGTTTCTTTCTTTTTCTTTTCTTTTTTTTTTCTTCTTTTTTTCTTTAACTGTTATTTATTTATTTATTTATTTATTTATTTATTTATTTATTTATTTTTATTTGTCTTTAATAATATTGGCCTCGGATTATAAGAAGAAATAGTGATTACAGAGGAACTTAATAAAGAATGGTCAGTCGTTACTGACAAACTAATTAACTGATGAGATTGTAAACGGAAACGCTAATTAGTAGGATGCATATTCTTAATCACTTGTAATATGCTTATCATCACACCTTGAGAGGTTTTAAAATCATGTCTGCAGTCGTGACCAGGTAGCAAAATAAAACGGGACAAGTAGTACTTTATACACAGATGATTAATATCAATAAAACATTTTGTTTGTGATGAGAGAAGTACTTCGCTTTAAGACTGATTTAAAATAATCCTATTTTTAGATTGACTTTGGATTTCCATTCATTAATTCAAACAGATAACTAAAAAATATGAAATTTTAGTAATGTTGTCAAAATAAATAAATAAATAAATAAATAAATAAAAAGTCCGCGATCACATGGTTGTGACATTTTCTTCCAATCTATCTTTATTATTTTCAGTGAAGAGTTTGAATATAATACAATAAATAATTTTTATTAAATATTAAAATGAAGTTTTCAGTGATAAAAAAAATTAAAACGCTAGTTATTCAGAATATACACGGACGACAAAACTTGGCTATTTAGTGCTCGCTGTCATAACGATCTTGTAATTCAGTGGGAGTAATTTTTTCAAGCCTTAAAATTACGTACACTTGCATCATTTTTATCTGAAAGTACATGTATTTACATTATTTTATTTAACGTAAAAAAGGTCAATTAATAGGACGGTTTAGTTCCCCTTCCTCTCTTATAAAAAGTAGATTTACAGTCTGATCACTCGACTAAGTTTTCAGGTTAAGCACCTGGTTACCTGCCAACGTGACTCGGAACTGTCGTAAAGTTTGCAGATTAAAATTGATGCGGTTTTAGAAGCCTTGTATTGATTTCTTGAATTTGTATTTTTACAGACAAAAATAACAAAACTGTTTTAATTTAAGTTATCTTATGTAGATCTATCATTGAAATATCAGTTAAATATATGAAGGAATAAAATGAAATTCAAATATGATTATATATTATTCGTCAACGCTCTTAACACACTTGTAAACATCGGTCACATGTTCATTGGTTACGATTTCTGGCAAGCTACATGTACAGTATGTCAATGTTCAAACAATCTTATTCTCAATCTTACCGTAGGTGTTATATATACTCTGTATTTTCTCCTTAGATTTTATTCATTTTACGGTAATCCTAACTTCATAGCATGCCGCCTTCCTACAGTCGGAAATAATTTACCGAAAATTGAAACCGTACGTCGAAAATTGTAACTGTGCTATTGAAAATTACAACCTCATTACGGATATGCAAAGCTCATTACGAATATTCTTTTTTTTTTTGCCAAAATTACACTAATATTCATTTTTTTTCTTGGAAAAAGCAGTAAAATTACATTTTCGGTGATTTTTCGGCTAATTTCCGGAATTTTTATGAATATTCGTAATTTTGGCCACATTTTCGTTGAAACTGCCTTCTGGTGAACTGACATGTTATTCTTATGATAAAAACCTCAATAAAACGGATCCTGTGAATTCTGAAAACTGGATGCATGTCACTGTCTGGATCATAAAAAACAAAAAGATTTATAAACCAAAAAACGAAAGAAAAACAAAAACAAAACAAAGAAAGAACAACAAAAAAACCGAAACCGAGAATTTTATTGAAATTTTTTAAACTTGGAAATTTGTAATAAAATGACTGTTATTTCTGATCTCATAAAAAAACATCATTACATCATTAACTACAAATAAAAGTGAATTCCGATATAGTTGATAAAATCATTATCTTCTAAGTAAAATAAAACTGCAAGAAATACAAATTATTACCGTTATCAAGTGACTTGAGTATACATCAACACGTTTGAAAGGTGTCATAACTAAACAGTAATTATCAGATAAAGAGATCAATCAACTGAAATGGAGGTAAGCATGTGTTCAATTGTAACACATTAGTTTTTAAAGGAACATCGTTGAGGTTACCTTTTTATGTCAAGTAGTCCCCGATTGTTACCAAAACTTAAAGTTGGTTTAATAAAAGCAAAATAAAACAGAAATTAAATCTAACAAAACAGTAAAACATTACAATATTATAACAGCAATATCATTCAGATTTGAGTCAATGTTTAGTGGCTTTCTATGTTGTTTTAGAAATAACAAATTTTTACAATTTTTACCATTCTCATTTATAACACACAAGTTTAAGGATCTTATATCGTAATCTTATCAAGTCTAAGCAATTGCCGGCTAAACGTTGACGGACTGAATTAACACTAAAAGATAAAGTTCAGCTTATTCAAGATGCTTCATCTAAAATACCGCGAAAAAAAGTTGCAGAAAAATATGGTGTAGGAACTTCAACAGTGTCTGATATTTTAAAGAAAAAATTAGTTTGTTTAGAGCAGTATGAGAAAAATTCTAGAGGTGAAAAACTATGTTTGATAATCCCTGCGAATTTAAAGTTGTCAATGAACTGATGTGGCTTTGGTTTTCTCATGCCTGTTCAAAAGACATTCCACTGTCAAGGTCGATTCTTCAGGAATAAGCTTAATATTTATCAACTTGGACAGTCTGAATTTAAGGCATCGAATGGGAGGTTTGATAGCTGGAAAAGCAGATATTCTATTAGTTTTTTTTTCTTAATTAGTGAAAGCGTGGGTGTGGATAATGATGTTATCGATAATTATCAGCAAAGATTCCCTGAAATCATGTCTAGTTATGAACCATGTGACGTTTTTAACTGTGATGAAACAGGACTATACTGGCGTGCGTTGCCAGATAAAACACTAGCAGCAAAAGGGAGACAAAGGGTAATAATTACAAACTGCGCATGATGTCCGATTTTATTGTTTTGATTGGTCGATGTATTCTGTATGATGTCATTTTTGACAATTTATTTTCGTATAACTTTGCACTTTTTTTAAACTACTTTCTGAGTTTTCCAATGTTTACAATGGCGACACACAAATAGCAAAGAAGGTCAACACTCAGGGCATTTTAAAAAAGACTTGAAATGATTAAACAATTAAAGAACTGAAAAAATATTATCCGTATTTCACAATAATATGTAAAAATTAGTTAATAATAATAATATGCAACTAGTAAAAAGGATGACCTTAAATTTGCTGAAAAACAAAATCTGTCTGTAACTTACAGCTGGCTAGCATAGCTGCTTACCCCAAACAATTTCAATATTTTTAGCTCACCTGACCGAAAGGTTACGTGAGCTTATGGCATGGTGCTGCATGTGTATGTGTGTGCATGCATGTGTGTGTGCATTGTTAACACCTATTTTCAACTTCTCCAAAACAGCTGGACAGATTTCAATGATACTTGGTCAGAAGCATATATGGGCCGGTGCAATTCAGATTTGTTCATGGCATTGCCATGGCTACTAAAACTAGGTCAAGGTGACCTAGGGGTCCAAAAATCTTAAAAATCTTCTTCTCCGAAACCGATGATTGGAGGAAAAATCTCTTGGCTTCTCTTGGGTCTTAAGCCTTTACAGTCAAACTTTGATTATTTGAAGTTGAAGGGTCTTCATTTTAGGGTTGAATAATCGGGGTTGTTTTAATAATCGAGTAAGTTAATTTGAAACTTCGATCAACCATATGTTATCTTAAGACACAACAGTATTCTATTGCACATTGAAAGTGTTTTATCTGTGTCAGTTTATTATGAATAATGTCATGACCTATCATGATTAATTCCATAAAAACAGAAATATTAATTTTATTTCAATCAAAAAAAATTTAATACGTCACATATATGTATTTTGCAACAGTGACAGTGGAAATTTTTCTTTTAAAAATGACGTAACAACATTTAAAATTCCTAATAAAAAAATCAAACCTTGTTGAATAACAGTGTCTTCTTATTATAAATCAAAAATTGTTCATTGACCTACTTTGTGTTATGTCATATGAATAGATGTTACCTCATTTGGTGGCCATCCAAGTATCACAATGTCACATTGTATCAATACACCACTGTACCATCGAGGTTTCAACACTCATATCGAACAATTTGATAAAGAGACAACATTTGTAATTATAAGGATTGGTTTTATGATACCTGGTATTTAGCTCACCTGACAGAAAGGTCATGTGAGCTTATGGCATGGCGTGGCGTGTGTATGTGTGTGTATGCATGCGTGTGTGCGTCGTTTACACCTATTTTCGACTTCTCCTCCAAAACTGCTGGACAGATTTTAATGATACTTGGTCAGAAGCATATATGGGTCGGTGCAATTCAGATTTGTTCATGGCATTGCCATGGCTACCAAAACTAGGTCAAAGTGACCTAGGGGTCCAAAAATCTTAAAAAATCTTCTTTTCTAAAACCGATGATGAGAGAAAAAATCTGACGTGATATTTGGCTTTCCTAGGGTCTTAAGCCTATAGTTTGTTCATTTCGTGTAATTTGGTCGAAAAATGGGTTACGCGTTTTTGCATTTCGTTTTAAAAATTTCGTAAAATGGCTTCAAATTGTTATAACTTGACTATTTGAACAGATATTGACATGGGGTTTTCAGTTTTGACTTTTTCTTGGAATGACCTTTACAATAGGGTCAAATTCACAAATCAAGGTCATGGCCTAATTTGTGATTTATGCAGTTTTTGGCAATTTTCTTGCAAATTTTAAGAGATATATGCATTCAAAACATTGTTAAAATGTTCCTCATGACAAAATTTAAAAAGGTACCAAGTTTCGTAACTATATGATAATCCATGTAGGAGTAGTTGCCCCTGAAATGTTATTTTTGGCATATGAATACTAAAATTGTGCATTAGCTTCAAAACTATAAGCTTTTTGTATAGGCATGTATATTAGAATATTGTAGGTATTGAAATCACAATCATTTAAATATATGGTTCAAGGTCATATGTTGAAAGGTCAAGGTCACAGCTGCAAAAGAAGACTTAAATTGCTAATTATCTTGAAAACTGTTAACTTTTTGTATAGGCATGTATATTAGAATATTGTAGGTATTGACATGACAATCATTTTGATATATGGATCAAGGTCTAATGTTGAAAGGTCAAGGTCACAACTGCAAAAGAAGACTTAAATTGTAATTATCTTGAAAACTATTAACTTTTTGTATAAGCATGTATAATAGAATATTGTAGGTATTGTGAAAAAGATCATTTTGATGTATGGTACAAGGTCATAGGTTGAAAGGTCAAGGTTACAGCTGCAAAAGAAAAAAATAAATTGCTTATAATCTTGAAAACTATAAACTTTTTGTATAGGCATGTATATTAGAATATTGTAAGTATTGACATGACTATCATTTTGATATATGGTTCAAGTTCACGTGTTCAAAGGTCAAGGTTATAGGTGTAGAAGAAGACTGAAATGAAATTATCTTGAAAACCGTTAACATTTTGTACAAGCATGTTTATTAGAATATTGTATGTCTTGATATTAAGACCCTTTTGATATAAGGTTCAAGTTCACATGTTCAAAGGTCAAAATCATGGCTGCATAACCATATGGTTAATGATTTTGAAATTATTCATTGTACTACAGTTAAATCATGCATATGAGCTATTTATAAATGAAATGTGACTAGACATTTCTGATTAATTATTGGAGGATTTTCCAAACTTTAGGAATTTTGTGAACTTTTTGTAATTAAGTTCTTTGTAAGTTTTTGGATATTTCCTCAGGTGAACATTAAGGCCCATGGGCCTCTTGAATACAATTTGTTATCCGTCTATCAGGTTATTCTTAAATAACTTTGCAAAATTTGAAAACCAATTCTTAATTAAAAATTCTAAAGTACGTGTAACTGTAATGTTTGCATTAAACACAATTGTGATTGTGACAGTATTTTGAAAGGCAGTGAGCTCAGATATAAAGACATTCTAATGTTGATAATGGAACTTCATAATTTTGCTGTGACCAAGGATGAACATTATCTTGATTATGGTGTTCAGTTGGAAAAGATGACAATTAAAACAGTTTTGGGAAACAAGTCTGTGTCTAAACAGATGTCCGTAACAATTTACTGTATAACAAGAAACATTCTCGATGTAATATTCGCTATTTTCGGGGTGAAGTCTCAACCACAAAATTTAATAAACCGCTAAGTTTTTTACATGTTAAGAAAAATATTAAAGATCTAACTTTATGGTTTTATGTATGATTTAAATCCTAAATATATGAAATTCTGTCTCCTATACTTGACCAAATCTTAAGTAAATTAAGCATTAAAATAATTCTTTATTATTAAAACTGATGAATAAAATAGTAAATTTACAAAAATATGTAAATCCATATATGATAAAAACAGACACACAGTAGATAAAATCTACTAAATTAAGAGTTATTCCCTTTGCACAAGCTCGTCGACCTCGAAAGTCAATACACCTGAAAATGTTTCTGAATGTAAAACCGCGAAAGTTGCTACCAGGGAATATTTCTCGTTATACAGTACTTTAAGTAAAACGTTCATAGTGTGTGATATCTTAAAATCAAGGTGTCCATATTGTTTTATCGTAAGAAAGTTGGAAATAATTTCTAAATAAACTTTATATGACTAGACAATACATAAGATTCATATTGGATTATTATTACTCAGTGCTTTATTTATTTTTAATTTTGCATCATTGAAAATTTTTGTTTGAATGATTAGTGCTGAATAAACTATACATTTATTTTATTTGAATATCTTTGTTGCTTCTTTTTGCTGGTAGTACTTCATATCACAATAATAATTCACAACCTTCTCCACTTTCTTAAATTGACAAAATTTCGGTCAAGATTGATATTTAAATAAGTTTTGAGGTTAAACAAAACTTCAGTCAAGAATAGAATAGTCACAGTTAAGATGACCTTGAATCCTGAAATTATTTGGCTTTTCTTTGAACAACTGAAATACGCTTTGTATAAATAAAACATTCTGCGCAGTCAGCTGATGGAAAAATAAACAAAACAAGTTTTCTTACAATGGATTGGCAGTTGGTACCATTAAATTGACATAAACCAAACATTGATTTTGTGCCATGTCTGTAAATTCAAGCAATTTAATGTTATGTTTTGGGTGCAGTCTTAGTTACGTTGACCTACATCCTTCAGCAGAGGAAAGCACACCTGCATTTTTGCCAGTATGTTTGCATTGAAATAAAAATTTAAAATATACAGTACCATGATAATAACTATTTATAACATACGTCATATTTCAAGTTGATCATTTTTATGAGACAATTATACATCATGTCGTATCCAACCTGTTTATCATTTCATGATAGTTAATTTGAAATAGAAAAAAAAAACTTAAAATACTAAAAACCTACCAAAAAAAAAAACCTTAAAAAAAATAATAATATAAAAAAAAATTATTTAATTATCACTTGACATTGTATTTTAAGTTTATTGTTTCAAATAAACTACATGTACATGTATTACCCATGGCTACACGACAAACATACCAAAGGGAGATAACGTAAATGGATCTGGTACTTATTATCAAGGGTAGTGAACTCTAGTGGATAACCTTAATAAACTGGATCCTGTGAAAGCTGGACTTTTTTTAAGGAATGGAGGTGGTCGGGTTTTCACAAGTTTCACTGTAGATAACATACTGCATATATTGCAATAAAAAAATGGAGTATGTTTATTGTTGACATCACTTTTCAGATGAAACTTTTGATATATTTCCAAACATAATTTTTTAAGGTTATTTTATTCATCACATTGCTTTTTTAATGTAATCAATAGTTAAGCTGATACTTTGAAATCATCAATTTTTGTGGTTCTAAAAAAAAAAAAAAAATATCATTCCTGGGGTGGTAGTGTGGAGGGGGGGGGGGTTGGATGAAATCGTGGTTTTGACCATAGTTATGATCGTTTTCTGTAGTTTTTTAGTTTTTTTTTAGCTTACCTGGCTTTAGCCAGCGTGAGCTTATGATATGATGCAGTGTGTGTATGTGCGTGCATGCATGCATGCATGCGTGTGTGCATCCGTAAACTTTACATTTTAATCTTCTTCTCCAAAACCACTGGGCCAATTTAAATGAAACTTGGTAACCATTATGCCTGGATGAAGCCCTTTCAGATTTGCACAAATGAAATTTATGTCCCCTTGGGGCCCCATAAGGGGGGAAACGGTGAAAAACTTTAAAAATCTTCTCTGAATGTACAAGAGATATACCTTAGTTATTTCATTTGTAACATCCTTAGGACATGTTTCAGATTTACACAAATGGTAGCCATGGGGCTCAAAATGGGGAAATGGTAAAGTACTGAGTGGGGTAATTGCTTAAAATTATGTATTTGTCACTATATCTTGAAAACTATTAACTTTTTGTATAGACATGTATATTAGAATATTGGAGGTATTGTCACAACAATAATTATGATATATGGTTCCAGCTCATATGTTGAAAGGTCAAGGTGATGGCTGCATAAGAAGACTTAAATTGCTAATTATCTTAAAAACTATAAACTTTTTGTATAGGCATGTATATAAGAATATTGTAGGTAATGACATGACGATCATTTTGAGATATGGTTCAAAGTCATATGTTGAAAGGTCAAGGTCACAGCTGCAAAAGAAGCCGCAAATTGCTAATTATTTTTAAAACTATTAACTTCTTGTATAGGCATGTATGTTAGAATATTGTAGGTATTGAAATGACGATCATTTTGATATATGGTTCAAGGTCATATTTTGAAAGGTCAAGGTCACAGCTGCAAAACAAGACTTAAATTGCTAATTATCTTTGAAAACTATTAATTTTTTTTATAGGCATGTATATTAGAGTATTGTAGGTATTGGGACAATAATTATTTTGACATATGATACAAGGTCATATGTTGAAAGGTCAAGGTCACAACTGCAAAAGAAGACTTAAGTTGCTAATTATCTTTGAAAACTACTAACTTTTTGTATAGGCATGTATATTAGAATATGGTAGGTATTAATATGACGATCATATATGTTCAAAGGTCAAGGACAAAGTTGCATAATTATACTGAAATTGGTGAATGATTTGGAAATTATTCATTGCACTACAGTTACTTCATGCATATTATATAAGCTACCTATAAATGAAATGTTACTAGATATATTTCTGATTAAGTTTTATTGCAGTTCTTAACTTGAGAATACTTGTAAAGTTTCTGTACTGAATATATTGTCTATTGCACTTTGCAAAAAATTTTGGACATATCCTCAGGTGAGTGTTAAGGTCCATTGGCCTCTTGTTTTTTGTGTATCTCATACCCTCCTATTCTTTTATGCGCACCTAATTGCCTTTTGTAAAGAGCGAAGATCTGAGTTCCAACTTAAGGAATGTTGTTTTATTGTTGTTAGTACTATTGATAAAAATGAATTGTTTAATCACATGTATGAGATTTTAATCACATCTTCATGAATTACAATTACAAAAAAATTCAGTTGAACAAAATCATGTCTTGAAGTCAGTGGTTAAAAACTGAAAAAAATTAAACGGAATTTTCCATTAACACCCGGGTTGCCAGATCAATTGAGATACTGATGGAAACAGGTTCTAATCGGGGTACTGTGGCAACACAAGTGGCAAATGATAAAATAGAACAACTAATTAAACAAACAGAAAAAGAAAGCAGGAAAAGAAAGAGGGGGTCGTATGTATATTACAATGACAAGATGAGGGCAAAAATTGCAAAATGAGCCATTGACAATGGGGTTGCATTTACATTCAGAAAATTTAGCAAAATTTTTTCTGAGGATCTTAATATTTGTTTCGAGGATTTTAACTTTAAGTGACATTTTTATCATTAATAGATTGGATCTTGTAAGATTAATAAAGTGAACTGCATGTTGTGAAAACATTGTGTTATGTGTTCAATGTTACCAGATTACTCTACTTATTTCACTAATGTTATGAAAAAGGTAAAGTGTTATAAACATATATTAAACTCTTTGGTTGACATGAAAATTCGTGGGTCGAGGTGTCTACAAAAACAATGAAAATTAAGCCACCAGGAAGATTGATGATTTCACAGTATATAAGCATGTATGGCAGGTTTAACATTCATCTGTATAAATAGTAAAAGAATTGACTTTCCACTGTGAAAAGGGACTGGAAATAACGGTTACCATAGATTTTAAGATGATTTTTAGTTTTTAGAACAAGTATTGACTGTATACTTTTAACCTTGCAGGCATACCATTAAATTGAATTAATTTCCATCATTGGCAAGAGGGTTATGGGGCTTTTTATTTTATTCAGTTCTTTAAATTTGTTTTCAGAAGAAAGAAAGCATTTCTAAAGAAATAAATAGTACAACAACCTATAACTCCCATAATTCAACGTCTGATGGCTGCCAAAGTCGTGAACAGAATATAGTAGCCACGTTTTCAGTATCAAGCAGTCAGGCTTGTGGAGAGACTCAGATGTATGCTGTCTTTAATCATTCTTATCTTGGATCAAAAACTGGAAGTTTATCTTCAGCTTTAAATTTCCCAGGTGAGATGCTTTTTGTTTTATTATTTTATTATTTCCATTGTAGAATAAGTTAAACATAAATAAGCTTGTTCACTTCAAATGAGATTATGAAACATAAATTTGTATTTAATAACTCATAAATGGTTAAAGCATAATTATGTCCAATTAAAATTATAATTACAGGTTATTCTGGATTTGATTTTTACTCCTTCTACTTTAGATACAGTTAATGAATTTAAATAATCCAATCAAACACCTTTCTGTAAAATAAAAAGAATTATTAAGTTGAAGAACAAGAAACAAATATGTTTCATGTGTCATCTTGTGCCAGGATAAGTTGACTTGGGAATGGAATGCTTGTCTGTGGCATACTCTTGGTGACCAAAAAGTTGCCTTTAGTGCATGCTAATACACCTCAGACCATAATACACACTTGCACATCTCACACATGCGTGGACATTATTAATAAGTGAATAATTAAACAACATTGCAACATGGACCTTAAACAAATGTTTGAGTACTAGTAATCAAAAAAGAATAGGTTTCTGAAGATATTCAGATGGTAAATTGGTTTTTGGAAATTTGTTTTAAGAAGAGAATGTGGGGTCAACAAATAATTCAAATTCACAAATAAGCTTATTTTACATCTGGGAGGATAAATTTATTACATAAAAATAAATAGCTAATAGAAGGTGTGACACAGTATTGTTCTTAGGCCCTGAACAGTTGGCTACAGAATAGCTGCAAAAAATGCTGATGCAGCTTTGAACATTAACTCACTTACTTTGAGCCATTTATATTAGCTCACCTGGCAAAGCCTGGTAAAGCATGCATGCCTGCATGTGTGCATCCGTACCTCCGTAAACTTTAATCTTCCTCTCTGAAACCAATAGGCAAATTCAAATGAAATTTGGTATGGAAGGTCCTTAGTTGCTATAGATTAAAAACTTTATCCGACATGTCCGTCCTAAATCCAAGATGGCTGTCGTTACTATAAATAGCAAAAACCTATAAATGGCCATTACAGGTTCATTTATGTACCAATTTTGTTGAAATTTGAAACATGAATAAAAGATGTCGGGGGATGAAACATATATAACGGGTTTTTCTGTACAATTCTTCCTTTATGCAATAATATACGTAATATGCAAACAAGGTCAATTTTTAGCCAGAATCTTTGAAAATCTTCTTCTCTGAAAGTACATGGCCAATTAAAAGGATACTGAGTGTGGAAGGTCCTTGGGGTATAAATTCAAAATTTTACCCGTCATGCCTGTCATAGATCCAAGATGGCTGCCATTACTATAAATAGTAAAAACCTATAAATGTCCATTACGGGTTTATTTATGTACTGATTTTGTTGAAATTTGAAACATAGAAAATAGATATCAAGGGAAAAAACATAAATAACAAGGTTTTCTGTACAATTTTTCATTTGTGCAATAATTACATAATATGCAAATGAGGTCTATTTTTAGCCGAAATCTTTGAAAATCTTCTTTTCTGAAAGTACAATTGGAAAATGAAATTGAATCCCAAAGTTTGTCTCTTAACATTCCTTGGATCTGTCTTATGTTCAACTTATGGTTTCTTAAAAATTGTGGACTTTTTTGGCCAGCTGCCCGGGGTTTATGATAAGTGATGACATTGTTAATGGTGATATCCAAAGTGGAAACTTCTGTTATGTCTGTTACATTTTATGTAATACTTGTTCATTTAAAATAACCTCAATTAAAATCAAATTGTATCACATACATAGAATAAATAACATGGCTATTTTTATGTAGGAAAGTCAAAGACTTTTCTAGTTATGTCATTGTTGGTAACTAACACACTGCATCTATGGAAACGAATGTCTGAAGAAAAGAAAGTAACACGGACAAAAAATAAATAAATAAATTAATAATAAATGAATAAATAAAACCGCTTACCCTACACACAGAGTTGCGGAGGAATTCGCTTTTTCTGGTTTGGAAATTTGCATATTAACTGTATTGAAAACATGTATGAATAGATAAAGGAACAACAATAGTGAATCTCTATGAAAACAAAAATAAAAAAATATTTATTAAAGAATAAAGAAGAAGATAATCAATGAAATATAGAGGTTATAGTTCGCGTGGCAGAAATAGGTTACAGACTGTTTGGAAGATATTGTTACTTTCCGTATGCCGTAAATCTTCGTTTTCGAGAAAACTTCTTCTTGTCTGTGTATATTCTTTTCATTTTGGAACACCGTCATAAGTTGACTTAACTGTTTGAATATGGTAACTAGATTTACCCGTGTATATAACCTGATTAGCCATAACAGCAATACCGACATGTGTCGGCTAAGACTGATTAATTTATTCATTTTCTGGAATCCTTCATCAGAGGAACTCGTCATTTTTTCTCATCCAGTGAAATTAATTGAAAATGTCACTTCCTAATTTCGTCAGAAAAAAATGTGTTTGATGTTGAAATGGTGTACCGACAGGAGTTGTTGTCATGCACAGTTTTCACAGCAATGGACATTAATTTTAATCAACTTTCACTTTCATACAGAATAAAAGCACTTTATATTCAGGTATGACTTTTATTGGGTTTACATAAAAACCTAAATACATGTGTAGATTATCTGTACAGTACAGCGCTTGTCTTAAGTAACGATGTACAGAACAATCCATTGTGCCAATACACAGCGAAACAATGATGTTTGCTCTTGGTTCTATTCAGTCTTTATTAAAAAGCACTCTGTATCATATGCTCGACCTAAGCTCCAACAAAATTGTGTCCAGAATTATCAGACAAAGAATTTCCATCCGAAAAAGAGGAAATTAATAAAATTATTAAAACTCAAAGTAAGGATGTCCAAAAGCATTGAAGGACAGGAATTTTTCTGGGTATTTTGGGAAAAAGCCCCCAAAGTGTTAATTTGTGAAAATGTATTGACAAACAGGAAAATGTGGAAAATGACATAGACTGTTGAGATTCAGTCAAAGTTTTTTTTTACTTTCAAAAATATTGTAGGTATTGTGACAATGATCATTTTGATATATGGTTCAAGGTCATTATTGAAAGGTCAAGGTCACAGCTGCAAAAGAAGACTTAAATTGCTAATTATCTTGAAAACTATAAAATTTTTGTATAGGCATGTATTTTAGAATATTGTAGGTATTGACATGACAGTTATTTTGATATATGGTTCAAGGTCATAAGTTGAAAGGTCAAGGTCATATCAACATAGGAATACTAAAATTATTAATTATCTTGAAAGCTATTTCATGACTAGGCATGTATATTAGAATATTGTAGGTGTTGACATGACATTCATATATAGTTTCATATAAGGTCATAAATGTTCAAAGGTCAAGGACATAGCTGCATAAGTATACTGAAATTGATTAATGATTTGGAAATTATTCATTGCACTACAGTTACTTCATGCATATTATATAAGCTACTTATAAATGAATAGTGAGTGTATATATTTCTGATTAGGTTTTGTGGGAGTTCTTTACTTGAGAAAACTTTTAAAGTTGTTGATCTTAATATATTGTCTATTGCATTTTGGAAACAATATCGGCCTTATCTTCAGGTGAGCATTAAGGCCCATGGGCCTCTTGTTTTTTTAATGATTTTTTTTTTTATTTTCTGAATTTTTTGACTTACAATGGTGCATGGAAGAGATTTTATTCTCCCATCCCCCTAAGTTTGAGATAATAATTTCCAATGGAAGAAACGGTGGTAGAAATTTCTATCTTCACCTCCTCGTGCTGTTTATCTTCACCTCCTTGTGTGGCCGGAATTACTTTTTTAACTTCTCGTAACTTCCTCCACTGACAGGAGCAAATTTAATCACAATTTATTTCAATAATATTATTAAAATGTTTTTCTGTTATAATTTTTCCTGTTTTCATGTCGCAGCCAAGCTAATTTTCATGTTATGTATGCACTACATAGTACTTGTGGAATAAGATGTACTTTTAAGTATAGCTATATCTTATATAGGTCAAGCTGCGGAGTAATACATTTTAAAAAAATACTCCCCGGCAGCTGATCATTACATGTAGATCTTGATTGTTTTTTCCCTCTTTAAAGTGATTATGTAAGAATTCCAGTTTTTTTTTTCAGCACACCACAGGTATGCTAGGATTCGAAGCTGGTCTTTTTAATGGTGGTATTCTTTTTTCTGATTTAGACGGTCATTTAAGAGATAGGAATTTCTGTCAGCCATTCGTATTTTGGGTTAAACTTGCCCAAAATTGTTAATGGGATGGGAGAAAAAGAATCAATCATATGTGTCAGTGGTAGATAGAGGTATCCCACCCTCGTGGGCAGGTTTTTTGTGTCTGGAACGAGGCAAAGCCTCGTTCCAGACACAAAATCTGCCCACGAGGGTGGGATACCTCTATCTACCACTGACACATATGATAGATTCTATTATGAATTTTTACTCTTTTAGTGTAATTATTATTTATTTTTTTGAAATACTTGTGATACTGCAACCCAAGGGTCGAGTGTTCAAATCCCAGTGGAGCCACTTTTTTTTCTTTCTTTTTTTTTAGCTCACCTGGCCTGGCCACAGGCCATGGTGAGCTTTTGCCATCACTTGGTATCCGTCATCGTCCATCGTCTGTCGTCTGTCGTCCATCCGTAAACTTTTCAGATTTTGACTATCTCCTCTGAAACCACTAGACCAATATG
Source organism: Tegillarca granosa (assembly GCA_029721355.1). NCBI lineage: Eukaryota > Metazoa > Mollusca > Bivalvia > Arcoida > Arcidae > Tegillarca > Tegillarca granosa. Next base: position 337,159 of record JARBDR010000869.1, on the reverse strand, counting down.
AAGCAAACTTTACAGGAATGATGTAAGGATGGTTTTTTTTATTTTCTCTCCATCTTCGCCTGTCTTGAGTCGTCCGTCGTGCATAAACTTTTTACAATTCATTCTTCTCCAAAACCACTTGGCCAAATTTAATGAAACTTGGTAACCATCATGCCTGGGTGAAGCCCTTTCAGATTTGCACAAATGAAGGAGTTATGTCCCCTTGGGGCCCCATAAGGGGGAAAAAGTGAAAAACTTAAAAAAACTTCTCTGAATCTAATATACCTTTGTTATTTCATTTATAACATCCTTAGGACATGTAGTTTCAGATTTGCACAAATAGAAGCCATGGGGCTCAAAATGGGAAAATGGTAAGGCACTGAGTGGGGAAATTGCTAAAAATTATGTATTTGTCACTATATCTTGAAAACTGTTAACTTTTTGTAAAGACATGTATATTAGAATATTGTAGGTATTATGACAACAATCATTTTGATATATGGTTCAAGGTCATATGTTGCATATATGTCATATAGGACACAGCTGCAAAAAAAGACTTAAAATGCTAACTATCTTGAAAACTATTAACTTTTTGTAAAGGTAATGTATATTATAATATTGGAGGTATTGACATGACAATCATATATGGTTCAAGGTCATATATGTTGAAAGGTCAAGGACATAGTTGCATAAGTATACTGAATTCAGTTAATAATTTGGAAATTATTCATTGCACTACAGTTACTTCATGCATATTATATAAGCTACTTATAAATGAAATGTGAGTGGATATATTTCTGATTAAGTTTTGTGGGAGTTCTTAACTTGAGAAAATTTTAAAGTTTCTGTACTTTATATATTGTCTATTGCACTTTGCAAACAATTTTGGACATAACCTCAGGTGAGCGTTAAGGCCCATGGGCCTCTAGTTATGACTTACAAATATCCACATAAATGACTTGCAGATTTGACGGGTGTATCATGCTCTGCCATGCGGAACTCTTGTTGCATTTATTTTTTATACATTGTAAATAGTACTTTTTTACCAAAATTACAATATTAATAAATTTAGGTGAATTCTTTTTCTAAACATCATTTTTTTATGTGAAGAAACATATGTTAAACATTTTTCATGAAATTCTGTAAAATACAAGTCACTTTTTCAATTCTAGCAACCCAAGGGTCAAGGGTTCAAATCCCAGTGAGGCCACTTTTTTTTTTTTAAATTTCTGAATTTTATGACTTATAATGGTGCATTGAAGAGATGTTTTTTTGAATTTTTACTTTTTAGTGAATTATTATTTTTGAAATACATGTTATACTGATATGTAGATTTAGCTAAAACCTTGAATTTTTTTTTTTTTTTTTTTTTTTTTTTTTTTTTGTGTTGTTCACAAAATCATTGTTATGTGACATTATTTAAATTAATTGAACAATTTTTTTTAAAAAATAATTTGCAGTTGAATTTTACAATTTTTTAAAAATATTTTAATTAATGTGTCAAATCTGTAAAGTCTGAAATCCGGATCTGAAAATTGCTCGTGTGAGCTTTTGTTATAGATAGGAACTCTGCCATCCATCCATACATCCATCAAAAGACTTCTTCTCAGACACTATTGGTCAAATTTCATTCATATTAGTCAATAGCACCTTTAGACCATTGCCATTCTCATTTGTGTTTCTGGTTGCTTTAGCTACCAAAAGTAGGTCACATGTACCTATATAGCTAAAAACCAAAACAATGAAAATAATGTTATCTGAAACCACTTCTATTGAGGCAACATGTTATGACTTAACCAGGTATTATCAAGACATACCAGTTACATTTAAACTCATGTGAGCAAATTAGGGCCATCTTGGGCCTCTTGTTTTATCTTCTCAGAGGTGTCTTTAGCATCAAAGAATTGTCAGAAACTACAAAAGTCATTTTCCCTTTTTGCTGTAATGGTCATTATTGATTGAATGTTGCTAAAGATCCCAGTTTGAAATCTGCATCAAGCAAGATTCATCCAAACATATATCATTTAAATTGGCAAATTGATTTCCAAGTGTAGTGGAGTAATGATGTTTTATGCACCAGTCAAGACTCTTTCACATTTCCAGGTAGTCAGTTCTTAGATAGAGGAAGAAACCAAAGTGCCCCATAAAACCACTGACATTTGCCAGGCAAACTGACAAACTTTCTCACACAAGGATCTGCCCAAGCAGCATTTGAATCTAGGCACTGTGACCTTTAAGATTACCCTTAAGACCATTTGGTCACCATGACCCCAGTGGTTCCAGGGGATAAGAGAAGAAAAATAGCATATTTTTTTAAAAGATGATATAAGTAATTTAAAGCATTATGTCTTTTCATGTCATTGACACCACGGCATTTAAGTAACAGAATCTTGACAGGAATGTAAAGCTCCATTCCTCCACTCAACTCTTCTTGACTAAGTATTGATATCAACCAGGTTACCAGGCTTTCATGACTACTTTCCTACATTCAGCACAGTCTGTGCTTTGATTTATATTTGTCAGAAGTTTAATTCTTCTCTATTATGAACAATTTTATATACACATTTCAAAAAAGAAAAGGAATTGTGCGAAGTGGGAAAGTTAGAAATTTGTTTTTAATCTGAATAAAGCAAACAATTAAAGTTAAAAGTATTAAAAGGATACCAAATCATTTGACTGATAAAAAGTAAAGATAATTTAGTGTTGAAGAAGTGTATGTTTATTTGGACAAGTGGACATTATATGAGATGTCTGAAAGGACATTATGTACTGTTATTTGACTTCTATCTTACATAAGTGTTCCACATTAACATTTATAGTGTTAGAATTAATAAGGGTTCTAGCATTGTTTTATTGCAGCCCTTTAAGAAAATGTATACCTTTGTTGGGAGATTGATGGCATGCTCAGTACAAAAGTGAATTCAAAAATGAATTTAAATGTTTTAACTGTTGAGAAATGATCCTAATAAATTTTCAGACTTTTCAGCTTATCAAGCTGTTTCTCTTATCTTCATCACAGCTTTACTGTTTCCTGTAGCCACTAAACAAATATTTTTTTTCAGTTTATTGAAAAACGAACAAACTTTTTTAAGTAAAAAAGAAATAATAATAAATCAACAAAAATCAAAAGTTGCATGTTAATGTTTTTGTAAATAAACATTAACAGTATATGTTATATTATTACAATAATGGTTAATTGCAGAATAAAAGATAGAGATAATAAATGTAACAAACTTGAATAAATGTACAAACAAATTATTTGTATTAATTTCCCTGTGGATTTAGAGATTTTTGATTTAACATCACTTATCATTAAGAAATAAAGAAATCTCAAGCAGAATTAAATACAGACATAGTAATTTGCATATATTAACAACAAGAAACATCAGGCATTCTAAATTATTGTTGCCATTACTGACATTAATTTTAAACAGCAGCCGCAACAAGTTTTGCGTTCATTAACCTTTTTATTCTTCAGTCAAGTTTGACGGAGAGTATTGTCTCACATGTTGCCTGACATTTTATCCGTGTATTTTAATAGGTGACAAAATAGTTTATATCTTATCAGTTCTGTAACAACTTGTAAATTTCTGTTATTAAAAGATTCACAAGTAGTACATGCATTGAATCTTGGATATACTATTATCATATTGCAGCAGCAGTTGGACATTATGGTTTTGAAAAATAGTTTAGTTGTACTGCAAGTACTAGTCTTGATACACCTTTCAGTATATAAAGTATAGATATTTTTCTCTGTACAGTACACTAATAGATGGTTCTCTATCACTTATACAAAGCAGAACAGACTAAGGTAACCCATTTTCTGAAGCATAATTTAAAATAAATGTGACACATGATTTAATAACTTCAAAAGAAAAGACATGGTTTGCTCAGCAAGTCCCAATACTATATGTTTTTGGTGTGCCCCCATTTAATTTCTTGTCCATTTTTAGCTCAACTGACTATAGCCAGCTGAGCTTATGGCATGGTTTTGCATGCGTCCGTGCGTAAACTTTAATCATCTCCTCTGAAACCACTGGGCCAATTGGGACCAAATTGGGTGTGGAAGGTCCTTAGGTGGAGTAGACTAAAGTTTGTACCAGGCGACCCCGCCCGACATCCAAGATGCAGTGTTTTTTCAGCTTATTAAAACAGGGGGTCATCAATGACCCTCTTACATGAAAAGAGGGGGTCATTTTTCAAAATGAGGGGTCATGAAATTTTTAGAATAAAAATTATTTTTTTTGATATTTTACAATAAAGGAGATATTTTGTTAGAGGATCTGTACTAATCTGTCAATGTTTAAGTGTTTTGTTCCAAGTGCTACTTATATCTGTAATATTTGAAACAGTAAAATCGAGACAGTATCCTAAAACAGAAATTACTGAATGTCCTACCATCAACCCAAGGCAACAGACCATTAACATTCATTATTATTATCCATCCCTTCCGATATGCCTGTTTTACATATGATTTAATTATTTTCATAAATCATCAAAAGATATTTGTTCAACCAAATTTTATTAAAATCTCAATTTACATAAGTTGACTGCGAGTCGTCGGCAAGTAAGTTACTACCAGATGCCACCTGGTTATGTTCAGAGCTCCGTGCAGGACTTTGACACAAGTCATTTAAAAATGTTGTCAAACGAGATTGTTTTGACTTTTCTTTAAGCCCGATGCAAAGAGCGCTTATAATGACTTTATAAATTAAGCGTTCAATACAAACATTTCAAAGATTAAGAATATAGACAGGTTCCTATATCAATAATTCGCTTCCTGTAATATGGTACGATAGTCATGTGGTATGACAATACAGAATTTCTGCTCAGTACTTTTGTTTTCAATCCTGTCACCTTTAATGATTTACAGTAGCCGATTTTAATCTACATAAAAATGGTTGCGTCAAAAATAACGCAACAGCAAAACCAAGTTGCGCCATTCATCAAAAAATGGCATCAAAAACGCAAGAAACGCACTCTGGAGAAAACACTGAAGATGGCCGCTGTTACTATAAATAGTAAAAAGATATAAATAGCCATTGTTGAGTCATTTTTTAACCGTTTTTGTTCAAGTTTCAAATGTAGAGAGTAGATAGCGGGGCATTCGACTTATAAAAAGGGTTTTTCTGAGACTTTTTTCATTGACCCAATTTTTACGAATTATGCAAATGAGGTGTAATCTCTAATCAATTCTTTAAAAATCTTCTCCTCTGAAACCACCTGACCAACTAGAACCATATTTGGTGTAGAAGGTCCTTAGGTGGGGTAGACTAAAGTTTGTACCAGGCGACCCCAAGCTCAAATTTTAATTATAGAAAGTATACTGTGTGGGATTCAAAATATATAATGTTTTTTTCTGAGAAAATTTTTTATTTTTATTTTCAAGAAATATTTAAATTAGGTGTAATATGTAGTAAAAATTTTTTCCTCTAAAACCACTGGGCGAATTGGAACCAAATTTTGTGTGGAAGGTTCCTACATCGGCCTGAAAAAAGTTTGTACATGTCCAAGATGCCTGTTTTTACTAGATATATATATTTAAAAAAAACAAAATTAGCCATTGTGGATCTGTTCTAAGCTCAACTAGCAAAACCCAGCTGAGTTTAAGGCATAGCAAAGCATGCCTGCATGTGTGTGTTGCAAATTAGGCTTTATTGAAGCAAAAATGGTCATAAGCTCAATTTATTTCCCATCTTTAGCTGATGAACCAATTATAGTAACCACATCACATTGTCTTACAGGGGCCACAGTGGCCAAGTGGTCTTAAGCATTCAATGTAATGGATCACAGCACTTCTCACCCCTGACATTGCGCATTAACGTCCCAGTGGCGCTAGCACTTCATCTTTGAAAGTTTGTCAGTTAACTGCTTGGTCGTGGTTTTTTCCGATACCCCAGTGTCCTCCACCATTTCCAAAAACTGACAGTCTATAAGTGAAATATTCTTAAGTTGAACATTAAACAGCATTACAATCAAAAACAAACATTGTCTTACATATGCAGCCAGTTGAGCATCACAGGCCCTATTGGGCCTCTTGTTGAAATTTAGATTCATCATTTTCAATTGTTTGGCTGATGTTTTTTATCTATCAAACTTTTTGGTCTTAGTGTCACTGATTAGGAATAAATTTCCGAAATGTGCACATCTGGCACATCAAAATAATTTAACTGATATTTATATTATATATTTGCCCATCAAAAGATCTTTCTTCCCTTTTGTTTGTTTATGCATGTTTAAGATATTTTGGTAGGTTTCCTTCAGTTCAGTTTTTGAGTAATGATGTGAACCGCAACAACAGTCACCTATCAATTTTTAGCCAATTCATACTATTGTACCTAATTTGACAATCCAATTCTTGATCTGTATTACTTTGGAATAAGAAAAGTTAAACTCTCTCCTCAGTTAACCTCAATTGCTTTTGAAGGCTCATTTTTCCTATAATCATTATAATTTACTCTGTTCCTTCTCAGAGATGCTTTAAGTTTGTGTGATATGCAAACAATATGTCTTTTCTACAAAGTAAATGAGCTGAAAGAGATGAACATCTTTAAAAAGTACTATATTTTTGTCACATTTCAACATTGGTTTGATGAAAATTTCACTGAAAATCAATATTGAAATATGGAAGTTATTAACAAATTTTGATAAGTTACACTTCTGTATAATTATATATTATATATCAATTTATTTGGACTATGTTCATGAATAATTTTACTTAAAAATATCATTTTCATTCTAAATTATAAGATCTCAGAAATTTGTTAAATAAATTGTTAAATAATTTATAAATAAAACCTGGAGATAAAAAGTCTTAATTTATAACACCGAAAAATTTTGGTGAAAGAGTGTTAAATACTACAATGCCTGTCTGGTATATTGTTACAAGCCAAACAAATTACATCACATTTTGTTTTTATATAAATGGAACACTCGCCTCAATTATAAATATCTGCAAAAACATCATTAGTTTCTAAAATAAGGATATCTTGAAAACACCTTACAGAATTATTTTTACATAATACCGACCACCTCAGTGATATCTTGCAGTGGAATTGGAAAAAAAAAACAGCAACAAAAACATGTAACTGAAGAGCAAAATATAATTCTGTATGTTACTGAACTAGATATAAAGAATGAAAGGATACAATGTATATTACAGTTGAATCTCATTATCTCGAACTCCAGGGGAAAATGCAAAAAGTTCGACTAATACGGAGTTTGAGATTAACGATGTTTAAAAACTGCAAAGAAAGGGAAATAACTCGTACATGCCTATTGGAAGTCACTTCCAGATTTATCTTTTCAAATTGTAACACCGCTTTATCATATGTCATGTATATTTAAGAAATCAGAAATTCGAAAAAAACGAAGCAAGCAATGGTAAATGATAAAATTTTGTTTTATAAAATTTTCTAAATTAACTCAAAATCTGTCAATAACTGATTGCACTATTGTATTTTACTAACAAACAGTGGATTTCGCATTGGTCCCTATACCAGTTTCACTTTGTGTACTTTAATCACCCCAAGCTTCTGGTTGTTTTGATTAATGTTCATATCACACAACCACTATGTCAAGCTTGGCAGTAATTAAACCCCAATAATCTTCTTGATTGTTTAATTGTTTATGCAACGTATAATAATTAAGGGATTAAGGAAATCAGGAGGTCATTGCAGTTTAATAATAATGATTGCATTGATTTAAAATCAATAGTAACAACAGACACTGTGTTTTTTAAATTAATCAAATCAACCAAAAAATCTGTTCGAGTTAACAAATTTAATTCTCTTAAAATTTTTGTTCAAGTAATTTTTCTAGTATTTCCATTCAAGGGGACAAAAAAATTGTTCAACATATCCGGAAATTTGAGATAACCAGAGTCATTTTGGTTGAATAAAGAACAACTCTGTCCAGACTTTTTCAAAAAGTTCGACATGTCCAAAAGTTTGAAATATCCATGTTCAAGATAACGAGATTCAGCTGTATATCAATACCACTAATTACAAAACTGCAGAATTAAACATGTACAGGTACTAGTTGTGATAACATAACAAAATCACGGCAGTGTGATGGTTCAGGTTCTGTTTGTATCATCTCACCTATTTTACCTGACTAACTGCCTAAGTTTGAATTCCATTCAGGCAGAGACAGAACTTAGTGTGAGAAATTTAATTAGTTCACCTGCCACAGGTCAGTGGTTTCTTTATCTCCTGTTCCTCCATAATCCTAGAACTGACCATTGTTATCAAATATACAATCTCAAATTATTGGGACCGCTCTACTTCAATTTTTGTAATCTAAAGATTCATTTTCTGTCATAGGCATTGCTTATTTTTATATTAAATTTGTCATTTTCAGAATTTTGAATTTTTGTAAAAGAAATACTCAAAATTCTGCACATGACAGATTCATTAAAGATTCACAAAGGAACATGTTCCTATAGTGAAGTTAAAAAAAGAGACTATATATTAAATAAAGAATATGAACGTTCATGTTTTATATGTCATAAAATTACAAATATAATTTAGAAAAGAAAAATCTTAATATAATTTGAGTCGGATGAAATCATTCAAATGATGGTAAAATCATATCTAAAGCTATTTTGATTCTAATTTATATTGTTTCGTTGAGCCATGGTTACAGTTTTTACATTCAGGTATTGTTATTTCTACAGGTTGTCAGTTGTCTACTGTCCTATCCAGTACTGTTCAACCAAGTACTCCCGAGCCTTCCCCGAGTTTCCAGCCTTGTTTAATATCTAACAGTCTGTTACTATGGCATTGTATTGTTATTTGGATTGTAATTGGTGTTGCTGTTATCATTTTGGTCGGCTGTTGTATTTTCTATATATGGAAAAAAAGACAAAACTCTGAAAAGAAACAAAGTACTAAAAACAATGAAATGCAGAACTTAAAGGATAAAAGCAGAAATAACAAAGAATTTGATGATAAAACTGAAAATAAGGATAGGACTGATATGAAGTCAGTTGATAAGTCTGAAAAGAAACAAAGTACTGAAAACAAAAAAATGCAGAACTTTGAGGATAAAAAAAGAAATAACAAAACCTTTGATGATAAAACTGAAAATAAGGATAGGACTGATACGAAGTCAATTGATAAATCTGGTAATTCGGGATATGATAAGTCTGGATATAAGTCTGGATATGATAATAATCAATTTTATCGTGGTAACCATATGTAATTACAGGACAGAACTTATACATGTGTGATAAGATTGGATTTAAGACCTCAGTCAGGGAGTAAATTGTCTATGCTTTAAGAACTATATACAGTAAAATTTGAATAAACGGCCAACTATAGGTGTTAAGAAATCTAGCCCTATATTCTCTATCATTCCTTAACAAAAATTTTCGATAAATTAAACTGAATATACATTTTTTACAAAACTAAATACATATGTTACAAGCTTGAAATGATCTTTAAATTCTTGAATATCTAAACAAATCATTATGACTTCAAATTTGCTGGTTTTTTGTTGAGGAAAATCTTAGTTAAGAAAGAATTGTAAAACTGGGGCCTAGACCTTATAGACAGGTGGTCTTTATGAAAAGATCATTCATTTCTGGAATTTTAGTAAAGAGACTTAAAAGTAATGGTTTATGATCTTATTGGTTTTAAAATAAAATTTGAACACTATAACAGGTTTTACTGTATATAAAAATGCTTATATAACTTAAAATCCCAATCTGATATATGTCAACTCCCAAATAGTATATTTCGTTAAAATTTTTGTTCCTCTAACTGTGGAAAGCAAATACAGTAAAATGGTGATTCATTATCACAGCTTGTTAAATCAGATTATAGTGATGAAACATTGGAAACATAACAATTGTTCCATTTCATTTTGAATTAGATTGTAAATCTCTCAAATTGGCAAGATTAATTGCAAATGTTGACCACTTTATACCAATAATAACTGGAATTTATGATCATACTTCAGTGGTGAAATCTATTTTTTTTAATCAGAAAAAAAATCAGAGTATGTAAATAATTTTATTTACCAAAAGCTTGAATTAGTATTTACTGCATATGCATTAATACATTAAGTAAAAAACTGCTTAAATTGACAAAAATCAGAAACATATTGCTTTATCAAAAGACACACACACATATATAACGAGAGAGAGAGAGAGAGAGAGAGAGAGAGAGAGAGAGAGAGGATTATAAAAAGATAAAGAGAATAAGATATATACATATATAATTAACATTTGCTTAATGCTTAATATTAAAATTTGGAAAAAAAAAATGTATTTATAATACATGAGTATTATGAAATATTAATCATTAATGTCTAACTGTAATGAAGCTTATACTGGTATCTTATAATGTATATAAGATTGTATATCAGTTTTTTCTGTTTTTTATTTTGATTTTGGGGACCTATATCTAAAGCCTAAAGACTTGGGACTCACGGTTCTTTCATTTTAACCGTGATCATTCATATTCATTTTAATTTTGGGGACCTATTTTGGCTCTCTTTGGTCTAAAGCCTAAAGATTAAGGGCTCACAGTTCGTTCTTTGTCATCTAGGTAAGAGTGTTCAGGTAGATCTTATTTTCAGCAAGTTCATCAGTTTTCATGTTTGTTTATGGTTTTATATTTGGTTTTATCTCATTTAAACTCATTCATTATATAAGTGAATCTTTACCTGACATCAAGTATGAGATATGATGCAAACATTAACATAATTATATAAAAACTGAAGTGCTTTCTCATTGGGGTGGGTTAGGAGTTAAGCCTCAATAAATCATGCTAAAACGAATAAGGTCAAACTTTACAAAACATTATATTGTAAATCATTAACAGTAAAGTTTGTTTTGAAGGCTTCCAAAATAATGGTTGATTGTTCCTTTTGAACATCAAAAACTCTATCTATAGCTGTGTCAGTTAAATACCAAACTCAAAACCTACAAACCTGTGGTTAGTTGGGTTTAAGTTCTCTGAAGTACAACAATTCCTATTACTGCCTAGGACATGAACCAAGGCGTTCAAACCAGTAGGCGGGGGTCTCAGTGACAGAATCCTGTAAGTACTGGTAAGGTGGACAGCAATGTCTCTGATTGCCCTAGGATCAAACTTAGGACGACTTTTTGTTTTACAGAAGGTCTACTTTCTTTCTAGAATTGACAACCTCAATATGAGTGAAATACTCTAGACTGGGCCAAAAGACACAATTCTGTCATGTTGTTGTCTACAAGTTTACTAATTGATGCACTAAGCACATTGCAGACATATGCATTTTGTAGTAGGTTTGATCACAAGACTTTCCAGTTACACATGTTTCAGGGTATCTAAATTACTATTGTTGACTGTTTAGCTAAGTTAGTGAAACATCAAATTATTAACATGTAACAGAAAGGGGAAAAATGCAAGGTAGAACCAAGACTGGAATCCAGGACCTTCCACACAATAGGCAAGTCCTCTACCAACTGAGCTACACAGAATTTACAGCAGATAGTAAAACAAAATTCTTTTTTCTAATATAAAAATTTGATCACCATTTTGATGAATTACATTCACTACAAACAACCAGACTTTGTATTAATTTTGATACATATTATATTAACTACAATTATTTCAATTTAATTTTCTCTTCACGTTTACAATGTTAAGTTTTATTGATTTTTTTAACTTCTATATAAATCTGTGACAAATATCACGTTAGTGTGGATCGAGATATCTGTTTTGTCCTTGGACATGTATTTGTTGTTAGCAACATAACTCGGTTATCTTAGAGATAAATACAAGAGTTTTATTATGTCATGATTCATATTATACACCTGATAAATTACCCCTTAACAATCCAGGTAGAATTGTCTAGTGTTTAAAGATATGTAAATATTTAGTGTAGTCAATAGTTACGTGACCTTTGACCTCCAAAACCAGGAAGTAGGTTAACCTTATTGTATAACATTATGTCAAAGGTTAAGTTGGCTGATATAAAATACTTTAAATATATGAATTCTTACTATAGTCCCAACATAGGTTTTTGAACAGTTGCCAAGAAATATGTCAATGTTTTATTTGATCTTTTTAGAACATGGAGATTATAATGTTTATTTTTTTCCTTCTCAAATGACAAATGAAATATAATAAACATGTTTATGAAATGTTAGGGAATTCCCCTATCTCTTACCCGACTTCCTAGTAACCCTATATACAAACTATGTATAAAGAAAAATTTATAATTTTCTAGTTCACCTTCACAGTGATCTACATAATAGTTGATAAATTGCGTTTTTTTGTTGCACTTTTTGAAAAAAATGGAGTGTAATATTAGTTAGTAGCACTCCTCTGTTATTTTGAAATGCTTTAGGCATGAACATTTATATAAGATTAAATTTAATTAGCACATAGAAACTTAAGATTCCTACTTCATGATTTTAGAATGTCTAATAGCAAAAAAATATCTTGGTTCTGGTTACCCTGTCAGTTTTTTTTATTGGCCTTACTTAAATTTTTATAGCAAAGTTTTTGTACTGTTTTTTGATTTTCGATACAAGTACTGTCCTTATATAAAGTTTAGTCTGTAAGACTTTCTTTTGTAATGTAACCCCCCCCCCCTTTTTTTTTAAAAATCTATAAATAGAAATTACTTTTTACAAAGACTTGTAGACAGTCTGTGGTTTCTCTGGGCCTTGATATAAGAAAGAATAGATCTATATTAGGATGAAAACATCATTTTATCACTATTCTCTACCATCATATGATGGTGACTGCCTCTACATAAGTGAAAGCAACTTAATTGAAGCTTAAAATACAAAGACTGGACAATGCCAGAACTGATTGTATCTTTATGATTGAAATAGTATTGAATGGGTCCTAAACCCCCTAGCACCACTTCATTTTGCAGTACCAGAACTGGCTACATTTAATTATTTAGGAAAGAAACTAAAACTTTTTGGACATAGTTTACTTCATACCATTCCATGAACATTTTGTTTTTTTACAAAGATTAACATTTTATTGTGATGAGAATTTATAATGATATACTCATATCAAGTGGTAGGTCGGACAGGGTAAAATTTGGTTTATATATTCCCTCTCTCTCTTTAAAACTTCCTTATTGACAATGTTTGTCTGGTTTTATTCAGGTTTAAGTCGTTATTTATGTTTATAATTATTTATATAATATTATCATCTGATTTTTAGGCTGTGGATAGTAAATGTTGTGTTTATTTTTTCTATATATAAATCTTCCTTCTAATCTAGTTTTGTTTTCTGATTCCCATAAAATTTAAAAGATAAAATATATAAAAAAAAAATATATATATATGTCAAATGATTGTAAGGATATAGGTATTTTATTGTTCTGTTGCCATCTTTAAAACTTCCTCATACCTAAGTTTGTTTGTTGATTCAGATTTAAAAAAAAAAAAAAAAAAAAAAAAAAAAAAAAAACTTAAATAAATCAATAAAACATAAGAAATGATTGTTAAGGGTAGTTAATTTTGTCTTTTCTGATACCATCTGTAAATAAAACCATACATGTTTATCAAATAACATGATGTATGTCAGGGTACGAATACTGTAGTTGATTTTTAATGCCATCTTTAAGACTTCCTCATAGCTAAGTTTGTTTGCACTTTATTCAGATTACTGAAGAAAGTAAATATGTAAAATTAGATACATGTTTGTAGAAGAATATCTTTTTGTAGGTGGGAATAAGTCATTTTATTTTTTCTCATGCCATCTGTAAAACTTCCTCATAGATAAGATTGTTGTTTATTCAGATTTAAAAATAAATAAATAAATAAATAAATAAATAAATAAATACAGAATATTTATAGAATAACATGTTTGTAATGTAAGGAACAGTTAATTTTATTGTTTCTGATGCCACCCTGTCTGTAGCTAAGTTTGTCTGCTGTTTATAATTACTTCGGTTTCCAAAAGAATGTAGAAAGTACCTGAATTAAAAAAAAATACATGTTTATAGATTTATTGTTAGGGTAGATATAATTAATTTTATGGTTTCTGATTCAGTTTGTAAAACTTTTTTGTAAGAGTCTGTAAAGCTTCGTCATTTGTGTGTAAATTTCCAGGTACAAGAATGGTAGTCATTACAAGAGACTATATCAAATAACATCACTAAACAATGATTGTTTATCTGAAAACACGGTATGATGTTTCTTTTAAGATGTAATTTTGTGTGTAGGTGGGGGGGGAGGGGACATTTACATGTCCAGATACAGAATCAAAAATATCAAACTAGAATTACAGACTTTATCACTTACTGGTATATAAAATATACAAGTAAGATATACTTTTAAAGTAAAGAAACAAAAAATTAGTTTGAGTGTTCTTAAATGTCAATATTATATGCATTTTTATAACATGTTAGACAATACTTGGACCTCTGCACAGATAATTTATTTCTATTTAAGTGTTTACTAACTGAAATATAAAACAGCTCCTTATAACATGACCTGATTTAACATACCAGGAAGTTAAATTTCACTGCTGGTGTAAATCTTATCATAATGTAAAGTCTTTAAAATAAGATCTTAAGTTACATTTTATAAATAATTATATAAATCTTATGTACAGACATGATTTGGGTGATACCTAATTGAAACTTGTACAATATATACCGTAGTTTGTTGATCATTCATAATTCTTCCACCCCTTTATCTGAATATTTACAGTTATAGAAAAATCAATTTTATAAAACAGTCTTAAAGATTTCTATCACAAATTTGCTGTCTTCATTATAGTACCTGTAACCAGAACCTTTTGCACTAAATAATACCAAATAAATATAAAAATCTGGAATTAATTCCATCATCAGCACAAATATCATTGAGAATGAAATGTCATATAAGTAACAGCTTGACATATTTGATATAAACATATCATGCTGTTACATGTCTAAGACATAAAAAACTTGCCATTCACCTGAAAACTGTAAATCATCATCAACACCGTCATCATCATCATCATCATCATCATCATCATCATCAGTTTCATTTGATTAAATGTGCAGGTTCAGAAGCATTGTCTACACTAGTAGGCTCCCTTCCAGATGACTGGCTAGCTGCATGCATGGCAGATTTCACCCCATGTCTCCATTTCTTATGATCATAGGGGTTGGAATATGAAGGAATTACAATGGGAGAATCATATACAGAAATGTAAATGATTATTAGTTAATGATTAGATGATCTTGAAACAGGGATTATAGATACAATCAGATTTCTGTAATTATTGTAACAAACTGTTTCTATAATTATTTGTTTTGGTACTTTCAAGATGTTTTACATCAGATTATAATCACTATAATGGCTTTCCTTAAAGCTCCCACAATATATACTGGTATATATATATAGCAAAGAATATTTGTTGCTTATAATGCAAGATGAAAACATTGGATTTCTAAAAAAAAGAAATAACCACAAATTAATCCTGAAAAGTTAGTTTCTTTGAAGTAAAATTTATTTAAGAAAAACAGATTACAATGAGTTATGTTTTAGGTAATGAATAATTCATTAATTCGTAGAGTGATTGGGTAGATAGGTAATGTTAATGTCTTGTTAAATTAATACATTATAGTTGATGTATACTGATTTGACTGTTAAGTTGAGCTTATATATATATGTATATGTTGTTGATAATTACATATCCCTATTTAGAAATCCAGCAATTTTTATTTTATTCATGTAATATTGTTTTTTTCATCACTGATGTTTAAAATTGCTTAATAATTGCTTAATGTTGATTGAGAAATCCCTGTGATAAAATTGTCTGTAACTGCTCTTTATCACTGATGTTGAAGATTACTTTATGTACATCTAGAAGTTCCAGAGATAAAATTGTCTCCAACTGCCCTTTATCACTGATGTTGAAGATTACTTTATGTGCATCTAGAAGTTCCAGAGATAAAATTGTCTCCAACTGCCCTTTATCACTGTTGTTGAAGATTACTTTATGTGCATCTAGAAATTCCAGTGATAAAATTATCTCCAACTGCCCTTTATCACTGATGTTGAAGATTACTTTATGTGCATCTAGAAATTCCAGTGATAAAATTATCTCCAACTGCCCTTTATCACTGATGTTGAAGATTACTTTATGTCCATCTAGAAGTTCCAGAGATAAAATTGTCTCCAACTGCCCTTTATCACTGTTGTTGAAGATTACTTTATGTGCATCTAGAAATTCCAGTGATAAAATTATCTCCAACTGCCCTTTATCACTGATGTTGAAGATTACTTTATGTCCATCTAGAAGTTCCAGAGATAAAATTGTCTCCAACTGCCCTTTATCACTGTTGTTGAAGATTACTTTATGTGCATCTAGAAATTCCAGTGATAAAATTATCTCCAACTGCCCTTTATCACTGATGTTGAAGATTACTTTATGTCCATCTAGAAGTTCCAGAGATAAAATTGTCTCCAACTGCCCTTTATCACTGTTGTTGAAGATTACTTTATGTGCATCTAGAAATTCCAGTGATAAAATTATCTCCAACTGCCCTTTATCACTGATGTTGAAGATTACTTTATGTCCATCTAGAAGTTCCAGTGATAAAATTGTCTCCAACTGCCCTTTATCACTGTTGTTGAAGATTACTTTATGTCCATCTAGAAGTTCCAGTGATAAAATTGTCTGTAACTGCCCTTTATCACTGTTGTTGAAGATTACTTTATGTACATCTGGAAGTTCCAGAGATAAAATTGTCTCCAACTGCCCTTTATCACTGTTGTTGAAGATTACTTTATGTACATCTAGATATTCCAGTGATAAAATTATCTCCAACTGCCCTTTATCACTGATGTTGAAGATTACTTTATGTCCATCTAGAAGTTCCAGAGATAAAATTGTCTGTAACTGCCCTTTATCACTGTTGTTGAAGATTACTTTATGTCCATCTAGAAGTTCCAGAGATAAAATTGTCTCCAACTGCCCTTTATCACTGTTGTTGAAGATTACTTTATGTACATCTAGATATTCCAGTGATAAAATTATCTCCAACTGCCCTTTATCACTGATGTTGAAGATTACTTTATGTCCATCTAGAAGTTCCAGAGATAACATTATCTCCAACTGCCCTTTATCACTGTTGTTGAAGATTACTTTATGTCCATCTAGAAGTTCCAGTGATAAAATTGTCTCCAACTGCCCTTTATCACTGTTGTTGAAGATTACTTTATGTCCATCTAGAAGTTCCAGAGATAAAATTGTCTCCAACTGCCCTTTATCACTGATGTTGAAGATTACTTTATGTCCATCTAGAAGTTCCAGTTATAAAATTGTCTCCAACTGCCCTTTATCACTGATGTTGAAGATTACTTTATGTCCATCTAGAAGTTCCAGTGATAAAATTGTCTCCAACTGCCCTTTATCACTGTTGTTGAAGATTACTTTATGTCCATCTAGAAGTTCCAGAGATAAAATTGTCTCCAACTGCTCTTTATCACTGATGTTGAAGATTACTTTATGTCCATCTAGAAGTTCCAGTGATAAAATTGTCTCCAACTGCCCTTTATCACTGTTGTTGAAGATTACTTTATGTCCATCTAGAAGTTCCAGAGATAAAATTGTCTCCAACTGCCCTTTATCACTGATGTTGAAGATTACTTTATGTACATCTAGAAGTTCCAGTGATAAAATTGTCTCCAACTGCCCTTTATCACTGTTGTTGAAGATTACTTTATGTGCATCTAGAAGTTCCAGTGATAAAATTGTCTCCAACTGCCCTTTATCACTGTTGTTGAAGATTACTTTATGTCCATCTAGAAGTTCCAGTTATAAAATTGTCTCCAACTGCCCTTTATCACTGATGTTGAAGATTACTTTATGTCCATCTAGAAGTTCCAGTGATAAAATTGTCTCCAACTGCCCTTTATCACTGATGTTGAAGATTACTTTATGTCCATCTAGAAGTTCCAGAGATAAAATTGTCTCCAACTGCTCTTTATCACTGTTGTTGAAGATTACTTTATGTCCATCTAGAAGTTCCAGTGATAAATTTGTCTCCAACTGCCCTTTATCACTGATGTTGAAGATTACTTTATGTACATCTAGAAGTTCCAGTGATAAAATTGTCTCCAACTGCCCTTTATCACTGTTGTTGAAGATTACTTTATGTGCATCTAGAAGTTCCAGTGATAAAATTGTCTCCAACTGCCCTTTATCACTGTTGTTGAAGATTACTTTATGTCCATCTAGAAGTTCCAGTTATAAAATTGTCTCCAACTGCCCTTTATCACTGATGTTGAAGATTACTTTATGTCCATCTAGAAGTTCCAGTGATAAAATTGTCTCCAACTGCCCTTTATCACTGATGTTGAAGATTACTTTATGTCCATCTAGAAGTTCCAGAGATAAAATTGTCTCCAACTGCTCTTTATCACTGTTGTTGAAGATTACTTTATGTCCATCTAGAAGTTCCAGTGATAAATTTGTCTCCAACTGCCCTTTATCACTGATGTTGAAGATTACTTTATGTCCATCTAGAAGTTCCAGTGATAAAATTGTCTGTAACTGCCCTTTATCACTGTTGTTGAAGATTACTTTATGTCCATCTAGAAGTTCCAGTGATAAATTTGTCTCCAACTGCCCTTTATCACTGATGTTGAAGATTACTTTATGTCCATCTAGAAGTTCCAGAGATAAAATTGTCTCCAACTGCTCTTTATCACTGTTGTTGAAGATTACTTTATGTCCATCTAGAAGTTCCAGTGATAAAATTGTCTGTAACTGCCCTTTATCACTGTTGTTGAAGATTACTTTATGTACATCTGGAAGTTCCAGTGATAAAATTGTCTCCAACTGCCCTTTATCACTGTTGTTGAAGATTACTTTATGTCCATCTAGAAGTTCCAGAGATAAAATTGTCTCCAACTGCCCTTTATCACTGTTGTTGAAGATTACTTTATGTCCATCTAGAAGTTCCAGTTATAAAATTGTCTCCAACTGCCCTTTATCACTGATGTTGAAGATTACTTTATGTCCATCTAGAAGTTCCAGTGATAAAATTGTCTCCAACTGCCCTTTATCACTGTTGTTGAAGATTACTTTATGTGCATCTAGAAGTTCCAGTGATAAAATTGTCTCCAACTGCCCTTTATCACTGTTGTTGAAGATTACTTTATGTGCATCTAGAAGTTCCAGTGATAAAATTGTCTCCAACTGCCCTTTATCACTGGTGTTGAAGGTTGCTTTATGTATTTCTAGATTTTCCAGTGATAAAATTTTGAATGATAGTTAAAATTGAGTTTCATCGGTGCTTACAGCTTGTTTTTTATTTTATTTTTTATTGGATTTTGTTAATTTTTAGGTGTTATATATTTTGTTTTTAATGTTGACTTAAAATCAAAGCCTAAATGGTGTTTTTCAATGTACCATGTAATTCCCAATAGCATGAGTGAGGAACTTTGATTCATTTGAATTTTAAAATGCTCATGCTGATGTTCTCTCATTAAAGGAATGCCGTTCTGAGAATTTTGCAATATTGATGTTTAAAGAAATATTCGGCCAATCATAACACAAATTTTATTTAGATGGTACATTGGTGAACCCTATTTGACCTAGTTATTTTATTTTAGATAATGCATATCATATTTAAAATGTATAATGAAATAAACAGAAATCATATCATTGATTGTTATAATATGTATACAAATATGAAATAAATCATCTTATTACAATCTGTTGATGTTCAGTTATTTTCATTATTCTCTGCACTTGTAAAAATCAAAAATAGTTGTACAATAATAGCAACAGTAGAAGTTGTACAAACGTTTGTTGTTATCATAAAAAATAAGACATTAATCATAAAACAACTGACTGGATACAACAGGAAGTTATCATGTCAGAAATATAAAATGTTTGGTGTCCCAGCAAGATGATAAAAATCACTTGGCATTCCAAATTTTATTTGTCGCTTAACTATTAATATGTTGATGCCCCCCTTTCCATAATTACAGAAAATACTGTGAATTTAATTAATTTTAAGGGCTACAATTTTTGCAGTCTTTAATTTTTGTTGTGGGGTGTAATTTTTGCAGATTAATATGAAATGATTACAAGCTCAAAACTATGAAACAGACTATAACTGTTAAAAACTATAGTGCATACAGTAAGGAAACAGACTATATATTTGCAGCTGCAACATAAGAGTTGTTTAGAATGTATATCCAGTATAAGAATTGATGTCTGGAATTGGCTAATTAAAAACTTAACACTCTGAGCTGCATGGAACAGCAGAATTGATTACAAAAAAAAGATCAATAAAGTGCATGTATTATATCATGTTATATAATAAAAAAAGTGGATGGAAAGCTATAAATATATTCTTTTTCTATAATAATAAACAACAAAAAACAAATAATAATAATAATAATAATAATAATAAAACAAAATTTAGAGACAGTATTCTGTTTTTCTACAGTTATTATAGAATGGATTCAGTAGAACCTTTTCTGAATTGAACATTTTAGTGATGTAATTATCATGAAGAAGTCAGATCTGCTACATTATAATTAGAGGATTTACAATAATCCTTTAACCTGCAGTATGCTAGTTTTTTGTTTTTTGTCCTACAATGATGAAAACAAACACATATGGATCATCATTACATTACAATGAAGACTGCATGTTTAAGGCCAATTCAATGAAAAGAGTAGATTCTCATCCAGGTTGGACAAATATTTTGGGGCGGGTGGGAGGGTTTTATTTTTTATTTTATATGAAAACTAGCACTCTCTACATTGGCAATAGGACCCTTTTTGTCTATATGGCCACTTAATAACTTATTGTACAGTGTCCTCCACTAACTGTTGAGTGTCTGCTATATTTGCCATAAATTCTTTCGTACCACTGGCGAGATGCAAAATTTAGAAAACCCTGCCCGGCTGTAGATTTGCCATGGAATCCATGGAATTTCCATGGATTTTTTGTACATGGAGAGTGTAGAGTATTGGAATTCTATGGACATGTACGTTGAAATTCTATGGACAATGTACGTGGCAAATCCATGGACATTTTGGAGTATTGGAAGCATACGTACATGGAAATTCCATGGACATGTACATGGCAAATCTGTGGACATGTATGTGGAAAATCCATGGTCGATGTACATGGAAATTTCATGTACACGTCCATGGAAATTCCATGTACATGTCCGTGGAAATTCCATGTACACGTCCATGTACATTGTACATTGAAAATAAGTGTCAAATTTCTTAAAAGTGATCCATCCAGATGAAGTATTTCTAGACAGCATCAAGAAAAAAGATGGCTACTCTGTGAGTCAGCACATTTTAGTAAAATTATGAAATGATATATTTGGTGACTTTTTATTGCCTATGACTGTTTTAATAATTATTAAACAAAAACAAGTCAATTCTTTAGCACCTCACCAATGTATTTCATTCATGATATTTTCATATTCATACAGATCTTTAAAAGTTTGCTCAGACAATTAATATATCTTTTATTTTTTTTTAAATTTTTTATTTGAGTTAAACTTTATAACAAAAATAGTTGCCTGTTTCATTTATGTTAGTTACATGATAGAATGAAGTTAATAAAACTCACATGGCACTTTCCATACTTTAAAAGACAGCTAAATAATTCCCAAATGACTCTTTCAATGGTTTGCTTATAATTTCACTAGATTCCAGTTTCTCAAGAAATTATTTGTTTAAAATTTTGCTTTGTATAATATCCAGTGACTTTGCAGCAAAATATAAGATTCTATGTCCTCCTTAGTCTTGTATAGTCTAAAGCTGAAATGCCTAAAAATGCTGGTCATACTAGGCAGCCATCTTTTTTTCTTTTTGTTGTCTAGCAGTACCTCCTCATTGTATGAACAGAGCACTTGAATTGCTGACCTTGACACTTGAGAAAAATGCCATGGAAATCCATGGAATTCTTTCCGCATACAGAGTTTGCTGAAAATGCTGAGCCAAAACTTTGTATATTTTGTTATACTTTCACTGACAGACCAAAAATTGCCACAAAAATCCATGTACATGTCCACAGAAATTCCATGGAAAGTGTGTACATGTCCATGGTCAAAAAGATGGCAAATTTATTTTTCCATGGACATGTACACACTTTCCATGGATTTTTGTGGCATTTCTGTGGAAATCCATGGATTTTACATGGACATGGACATATGTCCATGGAATTTCTACAGCTGGGCTGAGTGCTCTATCCGTAACATGTATGAAGCTACTTTCGATTTTAACCTTGCACTTCTGTTTTTTACGGGAGTGCTTAAAACCCTTTTCTGAAATGCCATGGACTTGACATAACTCCGGAACAGACTTTGAATACACCCAGGATGGGAAACGAAAATATAATGACTTGGGACGGCACATTTTCGGTGAGGCAGGCGGGGATGAGAATCTACCAATTAAGTTGAATTGGCCTGAGTTATTTTTATTACAAATTGTGAGCACCTTGTTTTCTTTTCACTCACATTAATTACCAGAAGATTAGCCATTACTGAACGTCTTTTGGTTACACCATAGTATCACCTTACCCTGGCATGACTAACAAGCAGTCAAGCACAGATAAGAAGGATGAACTAGATGTCTGATCTTTCTGAAATGAGAACATTAATATCCTAATTTATAAAAGGGTCAGGCAAAAAGGTCAAACTTCTGCTATATCTATTTTTAGTTTTATTTTCTATTTTCACTGGTGTTTTGTAGCATGTCCAACTGTAGCACAATGTGGTAAGTACAACTGCACTAACAACTCTTTGAATCATTAACCACAGAAACCTTAATACAAGGTCAACTATACAATTAACTGTTTGAATCATTAACCACAGAAACATTTATACAAAGTCAACTGTACACATAACTGTTTGAATCATTAACCACAGAAACCTTTATACAAGGTTAACTGTACACATAACTTTTTGAATCATTAACCACAGAAACCTTTATACAAGGTCAACTGTACACATAACTGTTTGAATCATTAACCGCAGAAACCTTTATACAAGTTCAACTGTACACATAACTGTTTAAATTTATTAACCACAGAAACCTTTATACAAGGTCAACTGTACACCTAACTGTTTGACTCATTAACCACAGAAACCTTTTTACAAGGTCAACTGTACACATAACTGTTTGAATCATTAACCACAGAAACCTTTTTACAAGGTCAACTGTACACATAACTGTTTGACTCATTAACCACAGAAACCTTTTTACAAGGTCAACTGTACACATAACTGTTTGAATCATTAACCACAGAAACCTTTTTACAAGGTCAACTGTACACATAACTGTTTGAATCATTAACCACAGAAACCTTGATACAAGGTCAACTGTACACATAACTGTTTGAATCATTAACCACAGAAACCTTTATACAAGGTCAACTGTACACATAACTGTTTGAATCATTAACCACTTAAACCTTTATACAAGGTCAACTGTACACATAACTGTTTGAATCATTAACCACAGAAACCTTGATACAAGGTCAACTGTACACATAACTGTTTAAATTTATTAACCACAGAAACCTTTATACAAGGTCAACTGTACACATAACTGTTTGACTCATTAACCACAGAAACCTTTATAAAATGTCAGCTGTACACAAAACTGTTTGAATCATTAACCATAGAAACCTTGATACAAGGTCAACTGTACACATAACTGTTTGACTCATTAACCACAGAAACCTTTATACAAGGTCAACTGTACACAAAACTGTTTGAATCATTAACCACAGAAACCTTTATACAAGGTTAACTGTACACATAACTGTTTGAATCATTAACCACAGAAACCTTTATACAAGGTCAACTGTACACATAACTGTTTGAACCATTAACCACAGAAACCTTTATACAAGGTCAACTGTACACATAACTGTTTGAATCATTAACCACAGAAACCTTTATACAAGGTTAACTGTACACATAACTGTTTGAATCATTAACCACAGAAACCTTTATACAAGGTCAACTGTACACATAACTGTTTGAACCATTAACCACAGAAACCTTTATACAAGGTCAACTGTACACATAACTGTTTGAATCATTAACCACAGAAACCTTTATAAAATGTCAGCTGTACACAAAACTGTTTGAATCATTAACCACAGAAACCTTTATAAAATGTCAGCTGTACACAAAACTGTTTGAATCATTAACCACAGAAACCTTTATACAAGGTCAACTGTACACATAACTGTTTAAATCATTAACCACAGAAACCTTGATACAAGGTCAACTGTACACATAACTGTTTGAATCATTAACCACAGAAACCTTGATACAAGGTCAGCTGTACACATAACTGTTTGAATCATTAACCACAGAAACCTTTATACAAGGTCAGCTGTACACATAACTGTTTGACTCATTAACCACAGAAACCTTTATACAAGGTCAGCTGTACACCTAACTGTTTGACTCATTAACCACAGAAACCTTTATACAAGGTCAGCTGTACACCTAACTGTTTGAATCATTAACCACAGAAACCTTTATACAAGGTCAACTGTACACATAACTGTTTGAATCATTAACCACAGAAACCTTTATACAAGGTCAACTGTACACATAACTTTTTGAATCATTAACCACAGAAACCTTTATACAAGGTCAGCTGTACACATAACTGTTTGAATCATTAACCACAGAAACCTTTATACAAGGTCAGCTGTACACATAACTGTTTGAATCATTAACCACAGAAACCTTTATAAAATGTCAGCTGTACACAAAACTGTTTGAATCATTAACCACAGAAACCTTTATACAAGGTCAGCTGTACACATAACTGTTTGAATCATTAACCACAGAAACCTTTATACAAGGTCAGCTGTACACATAACTGTTTGAATCATTAACAACAGAAACCTTTTTACAAGGTCAACTGTACACATAACTGTTTGAAATATTAAAACATGTTGCTATAATTTATAAGCCTGACAGTGCTTTTGGTATAGCATCAGTTAATGTTTTGGTCAATTTTTAAGCTTGAATTTTTTATAAATCTTCTGAATATATATATATATATATATATAAGTATGGTTAGTATCTTTTGATTCTCATCTGGCAACATTTCCTGGTCCTGGTCCCAGTTTCACATTCGTTTCTTTACTAAGATTGTTCTTAACTTAAATTTAATAAATTTCAGCTTTCTCTTTTAGAACTATGAATGAAGATTATTCACAATTAAAACTAAATATGCATGTTATGAGCTTGAAGTGATCTTCAAATTGACACATAAAATTCCTGTAGATCTGAACAAGTAATAAAATCATTAAGACTTCAAATTTGCCAGATTTAAGTTAAGGAAAATCTTAGTTAAGAAATGATTGTGAAACATGCGGCTTGTTCCACAGTTAGTCCTAACTCAGATTTTCCATAACTTAAATCAGCAAATCAAATTTTGGAATTTTTTTTTAATTACAAATAAACATTTTGGAAATAATATTTCAAATTTTTCTACAAGACTGGGTTATCAGAAGTATACAATCTTAACATTTAATGAATTTTGGTCAGTTGTCAATTTGTCCAAAAAAAAAAAAAAAAAAAAAAAAAAAAAAAAAAAAAAAAAAAAAAAAAAAAATTAAAAATTAAAAAAAAAAATTGAAATATATATATAAATATATGATTGTCAACAATTTAGAACAAAACACAAAACATCATCATTAAATATTTTTATCCAGTTAATTAACAAACACAGCCAGGCATCCCCCATCCCCCCTTGTAAAAGGCCTGGATAATCTTAACATGATGATGATGATGATGATGATGACTGACAATCATATTTTTGACAACTTTTTTTTTTTACAATAATAAGATGTCAGATGAGTGTTACAAGACTTAAAATAATTGCCTCATGTTTCTTTCTAATGTTTTTACTGATGTCTGTGATTGTTGTACCTCTTATTCCCATTCTGTACTGGTACTAACAAAAATTTGTTCAAATGTTATTTCTGTTTTTGTTTTTTGTTTTGTTTAGTATTGTTTGTTTTTTTTTTTTTTTTTTTTTTTTTTTTTTTTTTTTTTAAATAATCTACTCAAATCTTAAGACATACTCAACATCAGCATCTAAAGTAGTTTTCTTTTTAGCTCACCTAACCGAAAGGTCATGTGAGCTTATGGCATGGCGCGGCGTGTGTATGTGCGTGCGTGCGTGTGTGTGTCGTTAACACCTATTTTCGACTTCTCCTCCAAAACTGCTGGACAGATTTCAGTGATACTTGGTCAGATGCATAAATGGGCGTTTGCAATTCAGATTTGTTCATGGCGTTGCCATGGCTACCGAAACTAGGTCAAGGTGACCTAGGGGTCCAAAAATCTTTAAATATCTTCTTCTCCAAATTGATGATGGGAGAAAAACTCTGATGTGATATTTGACTTCTCTAGGGTCTTAAGCCTATAGTTTGTTCATTTCGTGAAATTTGGTCGAAAAATGGGTTACGCATTTTTGCGTTTAATTTTAAAAATTTCGTAAAATGGGTTCAAATTGTTATAACTTGACTATTTGAACAGATAATGACATGGGGTTTTCAGTTTTGACTTTTTCTTGAAATGAAATTAGGGTCAAGGTCACAAATCAAGGTCATGACCTAATTTGTAATTTATGCAGTTTTAGGCAATTTTCTTGCAAATATTAATAGATACATGAAATCAAATCATTGTTAAAATGTTCAGCATGACAAAATTTACCAAGTCACCAAGTTTTGTAACTATATGATAATCCATGTAGGAGTTGTTGCCCCTGAAATGTTCTTTTTGGCTTTTAAATACCAAAATTGTGCATTAGCTTGAAAACTATGATTTTTTTGTATAGGCATGTATATTAGAATATTGTAGGTATTGTGAAAATGATCATTTTGATATATGGTTCAAGGTCATATGATCAAAGGTCAAGGTCACAGATGCAGAAGAAGACAAATTGCTAATTATCTTGAAAACTATTAACTTTTTGTATAGGCATGTATATTAGAATATTGTAGGCATTGACATCACGATCATTTTGATATATGGTTCAAGGTCATATGTTCAAAGGTCAAGCTCACGGCTGCAAAAGAAGACTTAAATTACTAATTTTCCTGAAAACTATTAACTTTTTGTATAGGCATGTATAATAGAATATTGTAGGTATTAACATGACAACCATTTTGATATATGGTACAAGGTCATATGTTCAAAGGTCAAGGTCACAGCTGCAAAAGAAGACTTAAATTGCTAATTATCTTGAAAACTATTAACTTTTTGTATAGGCATGTATATTAGAATATTGTAGGTATTGATTTGATGATCATTTTGATATATGGTTCAAGGTCACAGCTGCAAAAGAAGACTTAAATTACTAATTTTCTTGAAAACTATTAACTTTTTATATAGGCATGTATATTAGAATATTGTAGGTATTAACATGACAACCATTTTGATACAGTCTAACTTGTGTTTGCGGCCACTTGTATAAAGCGGCCACTTGTCTATAACGGCCATATCTTATTCCCCCTGATGAATTTTGTTCTTTATTTTACCTCTATATAGGGGTCACTGTCTTATTGGGCCAGCGGCCACAATTTTTCCGACCCCAGGCTTCAACAGAACTGTCTATAGCGGTCATTTGCAATGTTTACGAAACTTCGTCAGTTTCCGGATTTCCAGAACCAGTCGACATAAAACAAAAAATCCCATAATGCAACACTATTTATATGGATCTAAGTGGCCATATTGAGTAAAGCTTACATCCCGATAAGACATTGACATTTTTAAAATTTTATAACATGCAGTAATATTTGATGTTTTTTTCTTTATGTCATAGTAAACAGAATGCATTGACTTTAAAACAGCGAGTAGAATTGTTTAATAAATCTGAAAAGGAGAAATTAAGTACTAGAAATCTCCCGGAAGTTATGGTGTTGGACGAACCCAAATCAAAGCTGTGTTATCAGACTATGAAACAAATGTATCTTGGGAAATAAACCGTATGTGCCGTTTTACTGCTACCGGACATTAATTTCGTAAGTTTGGAAATCGTACCACGATGCAATATGAAGTCATCTCGGCACCAGTGTAAAAAGTAATTTCGGCAACGATATGTTTTTGGCACCAATTTAAATTCAATTCGACACCGACTATGATTAAGTTCGGCACCAGAAAATTTTTTTTTATTATTTATTTTATGTTTGTGTACGATTTTTACATTAAAAATTAATTGTTATTTTTAATAAAGATATGTAAACAGTAAATTTGACAGTTACAAATGACACAGATAATCACTTCTCCATGTAATTCATTATGTAACAACTTCCTTTGAAGTCTGAATTAGCAAGAGTGTGATATGGGTCTGAAGTGACCTAATTATGTTTGCATAGGTGTAAGGAAGCGTGATAAGAATAAAACTTCACTATGCAACACCCCTATAACTAGCATAAAAAGAGAGAGAGAGAATAGATCATTTAGACATATGAATGTTACCAGGCCGGTGTGGTGCAAAGGATTTGTAAATTCCTGAAAATGTTGAATAAATTGATGTTTAAAAAATGTATTTTTTTCTTTGTTAATCTCAAATTATAAAAAGAAACAATTTCTAACAATATAATTAGCTATATTCAGTTTAATTTGGGTACTAAAATGAATAAAAAAAAGAATGGTTCAGATAATAATTTTTTATGATCCTTGATCAGATAACTTGTCTATAAAGGCCACCTGTCTATAAAGGCCACTTTGGCCGCATCCCTTGAGTGGCCTTTATAGACAGGTTTCACTGTATATGGTACAAGGTCATATGTTCAAAGGTCAAGGTCACAGCTGCAAAAGAAGACTTAAATTGCTAATTATCTTGAAAACTATTTTTTTGTATAGGCATGTATAATAGAATATTGTAGGTATTGATATGATGATCATTTTGATATATGGTACAAGTTCATTAGTTCAAAGTCAAGGTCACAGCTGCAAAAGAAGACATAAATTGCTAATTATCTTGAAAACTGTTAACTTTTAGTATAGGCATGTATATAAGAATATTGCAGATATTGACATGATGATCATTTTGATATATGGTTCAAGGTCATATGTTCAAAGGTCAAGGTCACAGCTGCAAAAGAAGACTTAAATTGCTAATTATCTTGAAAACTATTAACTTTTTGTATAGGCATATATATTAGAATATTGAAGGCATTGCAGCATTGATCATTTTGATTTTATGGTTCAAGCTCATGTATTTAAAGGTCAAGGTCACAGCTGCAAAAGAAGTCATAAATTGCTTATTATCTTGAAAACTATTAACTTTTTGTATAGGCATGTATATTAGAATATTGTAGGTATTGACATGATGATAATATATTGTTCAATCTCATATATGTTCAAAGGTCAAGGACATAGTTGCATAAGTATACTGAAATTTGTTAATGATTTGGAAATTATTCATTGCATTACAGTTACTTCGTGCATATTATATAAGCTACTTATAAATGAAATGTGAGTGGATATATTTCTGATTAAGCTTTCTTGCAGTTCTTAACTTGAGAAAACTTGTAAAGTTTCAGTACCAATTATGTTGTCTTTTGCGCTTTGCAAACAATTTTGGACATATCCTCAGGTAATACTGGTTGTATGCCCTTAGATATCTTCTGTTGACATGGCAACCATAAATTATACTGGTTGTATATCCTAAGATATCATTTGTTGACATGGCAACATAATTCATACTGATTGTATGTCCTTAGATATCTTCTGTTTACATGGCAACCATAAATCATACTGATTGTATGTCCTTAGATGTTTTCTGTTTACATGGCAACCATAAATCATACTGATTGTATGTCTTTATATATCTTCTGTTGACATGGCAACCATAAATCATACTGATTGTATGTCCTTAGATATCTACGGTTTACATGGCAACCATAAATCATACTGATTGTATATCCTTAGATATCTTCTGTTTACATGACAACCATAAATCATACTGATTGTATGTCCTTAGATATCTTCTGTTAACATGGCAACCATTAATCATACTGATTATATGTCCTTAGGTATCTTCTGTTGACATGGCAACCATAAATAATACTGATTGTATGTCTTTATATGTCTTCTGTTGACATGGCAACATAAATCATACTGGTTGTATGTCTTAATATATCTTCTGTTGACATGGCAACCATAAATCATACTGATTGTATGTCCTTAGATATCTACTGTTTACATGGCAACCATAAATCATACTGATTGTATGTCCTTAGATATCGTCTGTTGACATGGCAACCATAAATCATACTGGTTGTATGTCTTTATTTATCTTCTGTTGACATGGCAACCATAAATCATACTGATTGTATGTCCTTAGATATCTTCTGTTGACATGACACCTATAAATCATACTGGTTGTATGTCTTTATATATCTTCTGTTGACATGGCAACCATAAATCATACTGATTGTATGTCCTTAGATATCTACTGTTTACATTGGCACCCATATATCATACTGGTTGTATGTCTTTATATATGTTCTGTTTACATGGCAACCATAAATCATACTGATTGTATGTCTTAATATATCTTCTGTTGACATGGCAACCATAAATCATACTGGTTGTATGTCTTAATATATCTTCTGTTGACATGGCAACATAAATTATACTAGTTGTATGTCTTAATATATCTTCTGTTGACATGGCAACCATAAATCATACTGATTGTATGTCCTTAGATATCTACTGTTTACATGGCACCCATAAATCATACTGATTGTATGACTTAATATATCTTCTGTTGACATGGCAACCATAAATCATACTGATTGTATGTCTTAATATATCTTCTGTTGACATGGCAACATAAATCATACTGGTTGTATGTCTTAATATATCTTCTGTTGACATGGCAACCATTAATCATACTGATTGTATGTCCTTAGATATCTACTGTTTACATGGCACCCATAAATCATACTGGTTGTTTGTCTTTATATATCTTCTGTTGACATGGCAACCATAAATCATACTGATTATATGTCTTTAGATATCTTCTGTTGACATGGCAACCATAAATTATTCTGGTTGTATGTCCTAAGATATCTTCTGTTGACATGGCAACCATAAATCATACTGATTGTATGTCTTAATATATCTTCTGTTGACATGGCAACCATAAATCATACTGATTGTATGTTTTAATATATCTTCTGTTGACATGGCAACATAAATCATGCTGGTTGTATGTCTTAATATATCTTTGTTGACATGGCACCCATAAATCATACTGATTGTATGTCCTTAGGTATCTTTTGTTGACATGGCAACCATAAGTCATACTGGTTGTATGTCCTTAGGTATCTTCTGTTGACATGGCAACCATAAATAATACTGATTGTATGTCTTTATATATCTTCTGTTGACATGGGAACCATAAATCATACTGATTGTATGTCCTAAGGTATCTCCTGTTTACAGGGCAACCATAATTCATACTGATTGTATGTCTTAATATATCTTCTGTTGACATGGCAACCATAAATCATACTGATTGTATGTCTTAATATATCTTCTGTTGACATGGCAACCATAAATCATACTGATTGTATGTCCTTAGGTATCTTCTGTTGACATGGCAACCATAAATCATATATTGATTGTATGTCCTTAGATGTTGACATGGCAACTATGATTATATCTTCTATGATACAAAAGAAATGGACAACAGACAACAAAGGTTAACATTCAGAATCGATGAACAGTAATGATCGTTGAAGGTCAAACTGATCTGACCGTTATTTTGAATCCTGATTAAACACTTGTGATTTAAACTTTTGTTCATTTTTTTATTTGCAGATTACAACTGGTATATTCTTATTGGATGGGTTATTGGAATCTTGATAATTCCGATTGCTGGGTTCATCTTTTTCATGTTTCAAAAACATTCTGGTGGCTCTGACAAAAGTAAGTTATAATATTGTGTAACCTGTTTAATCACGATGGTTTTGTTCAAAATTTAGCTTAACATTTATACAGCATCATGGCAAAAGTATATGCGGTTTTCAAGATAGCGGTTTAAATGAAACAACATAACCACTTTTTAGAAATGAATTAAAGATTGTAACAAAATATGTTCTCACCTAATATTTTGTCAAATGTCCTTTTGCTTTTATAACTTCTAGTAGCCGGCGGGGAATTGATTGATATAAACTTTGAATGTAGTTAGCGGAAAAGGAAGTCCAAATACCCAAATACCCATGATGGCAGTAAATAGCTCTTCTGTAGTAGAAATTTCTCTAGACTGTATTTGTAACTCTCTTTTGATGCCATAAATTTTCAATTTATATATTAATATCTGGGGACTGGGCTTGCCACACAATAGTTGGAATGTTATTTTGCTGTTTGTATTCTGTAGTAATACGGGCATGGTGAATGGGAGCATTATCATCCTGAAACCGATATGTTTGGTTACTAAAATGATGGGCAATAATTGGCCACAGATGATAATCAAGTATATTAATATACTTCTGAGCATTTATATTGCCTGTAACAGTACACGAAGTTCCGACACCATAATAAGTGATACATCCCCAAACCATCAAAGGGACCTGTTGCATCCTAGGGGGCATGATATTTTCATCATATCAACCAAATGTAAAGTTTTATGGCCCTATATCTTTAAATCTATGATAATTTTTTTTTCACACCATCTGACAATTCTGTTGATTTTCTACCCATTTTGACAGTACAAAGTTTACATTGGAATTCCCCTTTGCAGATGACCTACTTTCCCCATGACATCATTTATTTACCATAGAAACTAGCTACTAATAGATATTCAAGTATATTTTCTACTTTGCGATTCCCTCTTTTAACATTAGAGGCGGTTTCATTAACATAGCCATTACGGACAAATTGTGAATACTTTTGGCACAACGCTGTACTTAATGAAAAAACAAACTTGTGAGGTCAATAAAATGTTCAAACAGAATCCACTTTTACTTAGTGTTGCTTGGGGTCATCTAGCTGCTGACTATGGACTGTAAATATTCTTACAGTAACTAAAAATTTTATAGATAATAAAAAATATTATACCTCATAAATTTGTTTTTCTAATAAATGCCTTGATTTTACTCCGAGCGATATTTTTCAATATAGACCAGAGGCTCCGGGCAGTATTATGTTTGCTTACATCACACGATTGTCCTTGATGACGTAATATTAGACTAAACAAAAACAGCATCTTAACCCGAATAGTTTAAAGAGTGGATTAACGCTAATACAAAGTTAGTCAGGCAACTGTAATACGTAAACAATCATCGTCCTAAAAGAATTAATTAATTCAAAAAAATACTGATGCCTATTTTGAGATGGTATCCATTTGGTATAATATAACAAATATTTCATGGGGTTGCGGGCTATATCGCAGTTTATGGACCGGGCAGGCACCCCGAAAATACAATATAGACCTCAGCTTCACTTCGGCCCATATAATATTTTCGGGGTGCCTGCCCGGTCCATAAACTGCGATATAGCCCGCAACCCCATGAAATATTTGTTAAATGAAAATCTCCAATAAAAATGATAAGTTTGTTTTAGTGTTTTGCTCTGTTTGTATCTGTTAAAAACATTTTAATATCAATAATTAAAATATTAAAATAATTGTCCTATTTCACCACTCTGTGTGTGTGTGTGTGTGTGTGTGTGTGTGTGTGTGTGTGTGTGTGTGTGTGTGTGTTTACGTGCATGCATGTATGTGTGCATGTGTGTGTGCTTGTATGTGTGTGTGTGTGTTTGTGTGATTCATGTTGGACATTTTGTTTATCCCATGTTATATATTTCAGTAATGACAAGCTTCACATGTCTGATTCATAAATTAAACTCATTTTCCAAGAAAATTAAGAAAAAAAAGTTAATTTTACTCTAAGGATGAGAGATAAAGAACCAAACATCTCCTATTATGTAAGACAGAGAAATCTTTATTGTCATTAGATTATACATTTGACTCAATTTATAAAGTTAAAGAATTTCAGGTGATAAAAATGGAAATAGTGTAATTTGTAAAATTAGGAATTGGAGAAAAATGATCAATTATCACTTACTGTTTGTGATAAAAATGGAAATAGTGTAATTTGTAAAATTAGGAATTGGAGAAAAATGATCAATTATCACTTATTGTTTGTGATAAAAATGGAAATAGTGTAATTTGTAAAATTAGGAATTGGAGAAAAATGATCAATTATCACTTACTCTTTGTGATAAAAATGGAAATAGTGTAATTTGTAAAATTAGGAATTGGAGAAAAATGATCAATTATCACTTACTGTTTGTGATAAAAATGGAAAAAGTGTAATTTGTAAAATTAGGAATTGGAGAAAAATTATCAATTATCACTTACTGTGTGTGATAAAAATGGAAATAGTGTAATTTGTACAATTAGGAATAGGAGAAAAATTATCAATTATCACTTACTGTGTGTGATAAAAATGGAAATAGTGTAATTTGTACAATTAGGAATTGGAGAAAAATGATTAATTATCACTTACTGTGTGTGATAAAAATGGAAATAGTGTAATTTGTACAATTAGGAATTGGAGAAAAATGATCAATTATCACTTACTGTTTGTGATAAAAATGGAAATAGTGTAATTTGTACAATTAGGAATAGGAGAAAAATGATCAATTATCACTTACTGTGTGTGATAAAAATGGAAATAGTGTAATTTGTACAATTAGGAATTGGAGAAAAATGATTAATTATCACTTACTGTGTGTGATAAAAATGGAAATAGTGTAATTTGTACAATTAGGAATTGGAGAAAAATGATCAATTATCACTTACTGTTTGTGATAAAAATGGAAATAGTGTAATTTGTACAATTAGGAATTGGAGAAAAATGATTAATTATCACTTACTGTGTGTGATAAAAATGGAAATAGTGTAATTTGTACAATTAGGAATAGGAGAAAAATGATCAATTATCACTTACTGTGCGAGATAAAAAAATCCCAATGCTAGGTCTGAATTAACTAAAGTATCCTGAACTCTATTGATAGTCACTACTTTTTCTGACAGAAAATATACCATGTAGCAAAATTTTAAGCCATCTTGATTTTAAAACATCTAGAACAAGGTCTGTTTCCTCATGCAAAACATTCCTTAGCTGAATTTGGATTCATTTTTTTTTTAGCTCACCTGAGCACAAAGTGCTCAAGTGAGCTATTGTGGTGGGTCATTGTCCGGCGTGCGTCGTGTGACGTGCGTCGTGCGTCAACTTTTGATTGTTAACACTCCTGAGGCCACAATTTAAGTGCAATCTTAATCAAACTTTCTCAGAATGATCCTCTTGACAAAAGCTAGCTCAAGTTCGTATATGGGCCATGTTGGGTCAATAAGTAGGTCACTAGGTCAAATTGTAGAAAAACCTTGTTAACACTCCTGAGGACCCAATTTCAGTCCAATCTTCATCAAACATGGTCAGAATGATCATCTTGACAAAAGCTAGTTCAAGTTCGTATATGGGCCATGTTGGGTCAATAAGTAGGTCACTAGGTCAAATTGTAGAAAAACTTTGTTAACACTCCTGAGGACCCAATTTTAGCCCAATCTTCATCAAACTTAGTCAGAATGATGCTCTTGACAAAAGCTAGTTTAAGTTCGTATATGGGCCATGTTGGGTCAATAAGTAGGTCACTAGGTCAAATTGTAGAAAAACTTTGTTAACACTCCTGAGGACCCAATTTTAGTCCAATCTTCATCATACTAAGTCAGAATGATCTTCTTGACAAAAGCTAGCTCAAGATCGTATATGGGCCATGTTGGGTCAATAAGTAGGTCACTAGGTCAAATTGTAGAAAAACCTTGTTAACACTCATGAGGACCCAATTTCAGTCCAATCTTCATCAAACTTAGTTAGAATGATCTTCTTGACGAAAGCTAGCTCAAGTTTGTATATGGGCCATGTTGGATCAATAAGTAGGTCACTAGGTAAAATTGTAAAAAAAAAACCTTGTTAACACTCCTGAGGACCCAATTTTAATCCAATCTTCTTCAAGCATAGTCAAAGTAAACTTCTTGGCAAAAGCTAGCTCAAGTCCTTATATGGGCCATGTTGGGCCAATAAGTAGGTCACTAGGTCAAATTGTAATGAAACCTTGTTAACACTCCTGAGGACCCAATTTTAATCGAATCTTCATCAAACTTAGTCAGAATAAACTTCTTGAAAAAAGCTCGCCCAAGTTCGTAATTGGGCCATGTTGGGTCAATAAGTAGGTCACTTGGTTGGATTGTAATAAAACCTTGTTAACACTCCTGAGGACCCAATTTTAGTCCAAACTTCATCAAACTTAGTCAAAATGATCATCTTGACAAAAGCTAGCTCAATTTCGTATATGGGCCATGTTGGGTCAATAAGTAGGTCACTAGGTCAAATTGTAGAAAAACTTTGTTAACACTCCTGAGGACCCAATTTCAGTCCAATCTTCATCAAACTTAGTCAGAATGATGCTCTTGACAAAAGCTAGCTCAAGTTCGTATATGGGCTATGTTGGGTCAGTAAGTAGGTCACTAGGTCAAATTGTAATGAAACCTTGTTAACACTCCTGAGGACCCAATTTTAATCCAATCTTCATCAAACTTAGTCAGAATAAACTTCTTGAAAAAAGCTCGCCCAAGTTCGTAGTTGGGCCATGTTGGGTCAATAAGTAGGTCACTAGGTCAAATTGTAGAAAAACCTTGTTAACACTCCTGAGGACCCAATTTCAGTCCAATCTTCATCAAACATGGTCAGAATGATCATCTTGACAAAAGCTAGTTCAAGTTCGTATATGGGCCATGTTGGGTCAATAAGTAGGTCACTAGGTCAAATTGTAGAAAAACTTTGTTAACACTCCTGAGGACCCAATTTTAGCCCAATCTTCATCAAACTTAGTCAGAATGATGCTCTTGACAAAAGCTAGTTTAAGTTCGTATATGGGCCATGTTGGGTCAATAAGTAGGTCACTAGGTCAAATTGTAGAAAAACTTTGTTGAAACTCCTAAGGACCCAATTTTAGTCCAATCTTCATCATACTAAGTCAGAATGATCTTCTTGACAAAAGCTAGCTCAAGATCGTATATGGGCCATGTTGGGTCAATAAGTAGGTCACTAGGTCAAATTGTAGAAAAACCTTGTTAACACTCCTGAGGACCCAAATTTCAGTCCAATCTTCATCAAACTTAGTTAGAATGATCTTCTTGACGAAAGCTAGCTCAAGTTTGTATATGGGCCATGTTGGATCAATAAGTAGGTCACTAGGTAAAATTGTAAAAAAAAACCTTGTTAACACTCCTGAGGACCCAATTTTAATCCAATCTTCATCAAACTTAGTCAGAATAAACTTCTTGAAAAAAGCTCGCCCAAGTTCGTAGTTGGGCCATGTTGGGTCAATAAGTAGGTCACTTGGTTGGATTGTAATAAAACCTTGTTAACACTCCTGAGGACCCAATTTTAGTCCAAACTTCATCAAACTTAGTCAGAATGATCATCTTGACAAAAGCTAGCTCAATTTTGTATATGGTACATGTTTGGTCAATAAGTAGGTCACTAGGTCAAATTGTAGAAAAACCTTGTTAACACTCCTGAGGACCCAATTTCAGTCCAATCTTCATCAAACTTAGTCAGAATGATGCTCTTGACATAGCTAGCTCAAGTTCGTATATGGGCTATGTTGGGTCAGTAAGTAGGTCACTAGGTCAAATTGTAATGAAACCTTGTTAACACTCCTGAGGACCCAATTTTAATCCAATCTTCATCAAACTTAGTCAGAATAAACTTCTTGAAAAAAGCTCGCCCAAGTTCGTATATGGGCCATGTTGGGTCAATAAGTAGGTCACTAGGTCAAATTGTAGAAAAACCTTGTTAACACTCCTGAGGACCCAATTACAGTCCAATCTTCATCAAACATGGTCAGAATGATCATCTTGACAAAAGCTAGTTCAAGTTCGTATATGGGCCATGTTGGGTCAATAAGTAGGTCACTAGGTCAAATTGTAGAAAAACTTTGTTAACACTCCTGAGGACCAAATTTTAGCCCAATCTTCATCAAACTTAGTCAGAATGATGCTCTTGACAAAAGCTAGTTGAAGTTCGTATATGGGCCATGTTGGGTCAATAAGTAGGTCACTAGGTCAAATTGTAGAAAAACTTTGTTAACACTCCTGAGGACCCAATTTTAGTCCAATCTTCATCATACTAAGTCAGAATGATCTTCTTGACAAAAGCTAGCTCAAGATCGTATATGGGCCATGTTGGGTCAATAAGTAGGTCACTAGGTCAAATTGTAGAAAAACCTTGTTAACACTCATGAGGACCCAATTTCAGTCCAATCTTCATCAAACTTAGTTAGAATGATCTTCTTGACGAAAGCTAGCTCAAGTTTGTATATGGGCCATGTTGGATCAATAAGTAGGTCACTAGGTAAAATTGTAAAAAAAAAAACCTTGTTAACACTCCTGAGGACCCAATTTTAATCCAATCTTCTTCAAGCATAGTCAAAATAAACTTCTTGGCAAAAGCTAGCTCAAGTCCTTATATGGGCCATGTTGGGCCAATAAGTAGGTCACTAGGTCAAATTGTAATGAAACCTTGTTAACACTCCTGAGGACCCAATTTTAATCCAATCTTCATCAAACTTAGTCAGAATAAACTTCTTGAAAAAAGCTCGCCCAAGTTCGTAGTTGGGCCATGTTGGGTCAATAAGTAGGTCACTTGGTCGGATTGTAATAAAACCTTGTTAACACTCCTGAGGACCCAATTTTAGTCCAAACTTCATCAAACTTAGTCAGAATGATCATCTTGACAAAAGCTAGCTCAATTTTGTATATGGTACATGTTTGGTCAATAAGTAGGTCACTTGGTCAAATTGTAGAAAAACCTTGTTAACACTCCTGAGGACCCAATTTCAGTGTAATCTTCATCAAACTTAGTCAGAATGATGCTCTTGACAAAAGCTAGCTCAAGTTCGTATATGGGCTATGTTGGGTCAATAAGTAGGTCACTAGGTCAAATTGTAATGAAACCTTGTTAACACTCCTGAGGACCCAATTTTAATCCAATCTTCATCAAACTTAGTCAGAATAAACTTCTTGAAAAAAGCTCGCCCAAGTTCGTAGTTGGGCCATGTTTGGTCAATAAGTAGGTCACTAGGTCAAATTGTAGAAAAACCTTGTTAACACTCCTGAGGACCCAATTTCAGTCCAATCTTCATCAAACATGGTCAGAATGATCATCTTGACAAAAGCTAGTTCAAGTTCGTATATGGGCCATGTTGGGTCAATAAGTAGGTTACTAGGTCAAATTGTAGAAAAACTTTGTTAACACTCCTGAGGACCCAATTTTAGCCCAATCTTCATCAAACTTAGTCAGAATGATGCTCTTGACAAAAGCTAGTTTAAGTTCGTATATGGGCCATGTTGGGTCAATAAGTAGGTCACTAGGTCAAATTGTAGAAAAACTTTGTTAACACTCCTGAGGACCCAATTTTAGTCCAATCTTCATCATACTAAGTCAGAATGATCTTCTTGACAAAAGCTAGCTCAAGATCGTATATGGGCCATGTTGGGTCAATAAGTAGGTCACTAGGTCAAATTGTAGAAAAACCTTGTTAACACTCCTGAGGACCCAATTTCAGTCCAATCTTCATCAAACTTAGTTAGAATGATCTTCTTGACGAAAGCTAGCTCAAGTTTGTATATGGGCCATGTTGGATCAATAAGTAGGTCACTAGGTAAAATTGTAAAAAAAAACCTTGTTAACACTCCTGAGGACCCAATTTTAATCCAATCTTCATCAAACTTAGTCAGAATAAACTTCTTGAAAAAAGCTCGCCCAAGTTCGTAGTTGGGCCATGTTGGGTCAATAAGTAGGTCACTTGGTCGGATTGTAATAAAACCTTGTTAACACTCCTGAGGACCCAATTTTAGTCCAAACTTCATCAAACTTAGTCAGAATGATCATCTTGACAAAAGCTAGCTCAATTTTGTATATGGTACATGTTTGGTCAATAAGTAGGTCACTAGGTCAAATTGTAGAAAAACCTTGTTAACACTCCTGAGGACCCAATTTCAGTCCAATCTTCATCAAACTTAGTCAGAATGATGCTCTTGACAAAAGCTAGCTCAAGTTCGTATATGGGCTATGTTGGGTCAATAAGTAGGTCACTAGGTCAAATTGTAAGAAAACCTTGTTAACACTCCTGAGGCCCCAATTTTAGTTCAATCTTCATCAAACTTAGTCAGAATGATGCTCTTGACAAAAGCTAGCTCAAGTTTGTATATGGGCTATGTTGGGTCAATAAGTAGGTCACTAGGTCGAATTATATAAAAACCTTGTTAACACATGAGGGGATCCATTTTAGACCAATCTTATCAAACTGTCTCAGAATGATGCTCTTGACAAAAGCTAGCTCAAGTTTATATATGGGTCATTTTGTGTCAATAAGTAGGTCACTAGCTAGAAATATAGGAAAAAATCTCTTTTAAGAATAGAAGCTCCAGTTTGCCAAAATCAAGCTGAGTGTACATCATTTTCAGGTGAGCGTCCAGGACCTTCATGGCCCTCTTGTTAACTTTGGATTTTCAGCCCACCTAAGCTGAAAGCCAAATTTAATGAAACTTGGGTAGCATCATACCTAGTTGAAGGCCTTACAGATTTGCACAAATGAAGGAGTTATGTCCCCTGTAGGCCCCATAAGAGGGGAAATGGTGAAAAACTTTATAAATCTTAATGTACAAGGGACATATAATTAGTTGTTTCATTTATAATATTCTTAGGTCATCTAGTTTCAAATTTGCACAAATGGTAGCCATGGGGCTCAAAATGGGGAAAGGCAATGTGCTTAATGGAGAACTTGTTAAAAATTATATATTTTTCAAAAGATCACTTTTGTAAAGGCATGTATATACGAATATTGTAGGTATTGATATGATGATCATTTTGATATATGGCTTAAGGTCATATGTTGAAAGGTCAAGGTCACAGCTGCAAAAGACATAAATTGCTAATGATCTTGAAAACTATTAACTATTACTTAGGTGAGCATAAAGGCCCATAGGTCTCTTATTTAATTTTCAACTGTTGAGCTTATGTTTTTTTAAATATCAACCTTTTGTGTCCCTAGTGTCACTGATGAGGAATTATTTTCAGAAAACAGAAAAATTAAACAAGTATTTTTGTTACAACATTTACATAAGATTAGGGTACAGTACTGGTTTTGAACATAAAATATAAGACCTCAGTCAGGGTAAGAAGAAGTGATATTGTTCAAGATTTTTAAACTTGTCTTTGTTACAGAGTGTGATGGGAAGTCCAACAAATGTAAAATCCTGGTTGGAGGCGGGCTAGGAGTAGGAGTTGTTCTGTCTCTGATCATTTGTATCATCATAGCAACACAAGTATGTTTGTCAAACATGGGCAGTGCTTTCGGTATCGGTATCGGAGTTTCCTTTGGCATAATGTTTGTATCCGTCATCATTATTGCCATCATATATTTTACTTGCATGAAAGGTAAGAACTTGTTTATTTATTAACCTTTATACAGGATACTTACTAACAACACTGTTATATTATATTGTTGTCAATGAAGTCTAATATATTATAATGATACAGAAATATGTAAAACATTTTGGGATGCTTTGCTAGTACATTTTAATTAATATCATATGAGTTTTGGACGAGTTGCACAAATTGAATCTGGCTTATAGTATGGTAAATGTCTGGCACATAGGCTAGTGGAAAATAGGGTCATCGTATGGTAAATGTCTGGCACATAGGCTAGTGGAAAATAGGGTCCAAATTTTCTGGAATCAACTCTTACTGTTTATATACAAGAAGCAAAGATTTCTACAAGTAAATAAAGAAATTGTGCTTTGGACTTTATGGAACTCTTTTATTGGACTTCTGAACACACATTGTTTTAATTAATCTTTAAAACGGAGAATCCTTATTTTGTAAAATCAACTGAAAACTTCAAAGCTTGAGATACTGCTTCTTAGCCTTGTGCTCTGTATGAGAGGACAGAGTATTGACTGGTTCACTTGGTGTCGATATACGACAAGGTGAGTGGTTTGTTTGTCCGTGATGTACTGACTCTGTCATCTAGCACATAAAAATCGCCCAGAGTGAATGCTAGTACCAGGTAGATCATAAAGAAATTTGCACACACACACTCACACACACACACACACACACACACACACACACACACACACTAACTTGCTCTTAAATCTGTGATTTTACTACCCAATTGCTGATGCAGCATCACACAACATTACAAAAAACTTACCATGGTGTACATTTAAAAAGCTTATTTGTGGATTCTTTATTGATTTGAACTTTGACCTTTTTTAATTAACATCATGTGAGGTGGCATATCTATGTTTTCTAAAACTGCTTTCAAATACAGGTTAGCCAGCATACTGTGTTATCAGTACCTCATTACATTTGTTTGAAATAAACTGGAAAATGTTAACAAATTCCCAGAATTAACCTTAGTTTTAAGGTTACAAATGTTATGGGGCACCTGACATAGTACTCTGGTGAAGCCCATGATAATGTTAGAACAGTTTCTGGTATCAGTTAATTTGGTTCCTTTCTGTAGATAAACTGGCCGTGGATGGAGATGATCAACAATCGGAAACAAAGACTAATGGAGAAAAACAAACTCTGAAAGCTTCACAAAATACTTAAATAGTTAAAACAAAAAGGCAGTTCTAAGCTTCCATTTTATGACGGCTTGTTATAAAGTGATACATCTCCCCACCCCTCCCCTCCCGTTATTCTTGACAGGGGCAGCAAAAATAACACACACACACACACACACACACTAATATCTTTGTTTTAAAGGGATAATAGTTCTAGTCTTTATATATAGAAAGTTTTAAAAATTGTTTAAAAGGTAAATAATGTATAATTTCATGATAACAATGTTATATATGTATTCTACATTCAAATAGATAAATAATAATAATAAAATCAAAAATAAGATCAATACAAGATTGTATGTTTGTAATTTTTTCTCTCCATTTATAAAGGACAATAAAAAAAAAACAAAAGCAAAACAAAAACAAAAAACAAACAAACTAATTTTTCATGAAGTTGAAAAAAAATTATTGACATTATTGGAGTTTAATGTAATTATTGGTAAAAATGTTTAACAGCTAAGTACAAAATTGAATTCTTAATCTACTCTTTGGGAATTTTGATTTATTCGACTATCTTTAATATAAGCTCTGAGATCAAAATGTCATAAAATGAAAGCTTTAGAATTGGTCTATAAATGTATTGATAGAAATATCACCAGGTGCAGATACGTGAAGTAACAGTACAATATATGTGTATGATTGAAATGTCTCCAACCATGGTCCTCTATTTCAGTTTGGCATAGAAAAATTCTGACTTTAAAAATTTAAGATTTAAACAAATTTTGTCTTTGATACCAAAATTTATCAGCATAAAATCAGTTAAACTATTTTTCTGACACACCCCTCCCCAGTTGAATCTGCACCTGTAAGATGCTGAGAGTGTACGTTGAACTGTTTGAGGGGTGAAATGTTTTTCATAATAATTAGGTGAGATCTTACAGTGATTAAATACAGCTTTATAAAAAATTTTGAATGTTCTTTTGCTTATTGTAGTTGTCATTTATATATTGTGCCATATTGTTGATCAACTTTGTTTTTTTTGTTTGTTGTGTCATATTATTGATCGACTTTGTTCTTTTGCTTGTTGTGTCATATTGTTGATCGACTTTGTTCTTTTGCTTGTTGTGTCATATTGTTGATCGACTTTGTTCTTTTGCTTGTTGTGTCATATTGTTGATCAACTTTGTTCTTTTGTTTGTTGTGCCATATTTATGATGGAACATGTTCTTTTATTTAATTTGCCAAAGGCATTTTATTTTGAACCTTGTTTTGATATGCTTGTTGGACCATATTGTTGATGACCTTTTTTTTTGTCATATTATTGGTGGACCTTGTTTATTTGCTTTTAGTGTCATATATTTGTATTATTGGACTGTTGTATTGCTGTTTATTCATGTTTTTAATACCAAAGAATTATATCATTTTTCTTTGTTCTCATTGCTGTATCACAATGTTTAGTATTAGGGTGAATCAAGTATAGCATGCATACAAATTCAGTTCTGATTTCATTCAGCTGTTCTTAATTACAAGCTCGGACTATGTAGGTATTTAATTAATAATGTCTATGTGATGATTTTATTTTTCAAATCTCAAATATAGAAAAAGTTCAATTTATCTGTAAATTTAAGTGAATCTAGATGTGATCACATGACCTTTACTTGATCACATGGCCTTTACATGATCACATGACCTTTACATGACCACATGGCCTTTACATGATCACATGACC
Source organism: Tegillarca granosa (assembly GCA_029721355.1). NCBI lineage: Eukaryota > Metazoa > Mollusca > Bivalvia > Arcoida > Arcidae > Tegillarca > Tegillarca granosa. The sequence continues at coordinate 292,811 of JARBDR010000869.1, read as the reverse complement.
TTTAAGTGATTACATGGCATTTACTTGATCACATGGCCTTTACATGATCACATGACCTTTACAAGAGTTTTTTTTTATCATTCTGATATACTTTAACACAGTGGAAGTCAAATTATACAGATTTTTATACATCACCAATCTGTTAACTTGTGTACTTTGGACCATGCTTTGCATGAGATGTTATCTGCCTGTTGTCTGATGTGTATAGATCTCGCTTAATTTATCACGACTCTCATATATGTCTAACTTGAGTACATGTTACATTAGATAATGACATATTTAAAAAACAGCTTCAATATAATTTCTGTGACATTCCTAGCCAGGCATCTGAAGATGTGAATGACATGAAATGATTTTAAGTTATTTCTGTTATTATCATGCATCTATCATCTGATTTGATCTGATATATATATAGAGAGAGAGAGAGAGAGAGAGAGAGAGAGTTATGAAGCTGAGAACATGTGTATAAGGGCATATATCATATAGTTATGGAGAAAGTGTATATACAATTTTTTCTCTCTCATCTGTTCTCCTGATTTTTTTCTATACTTTCTTTTTTTTTAATCAATGTAAGTATTGATCAACATGTGTGTACAGTTCATTTATAATGCCCAGTTGTTTTGCATTTTTCAATTATTTTTTTTTTCATCATTGTAAGTATTGTAATGACCAGTAATGTTTTCATTTTTTTTTAATTTTTCCAGGAAAATCATAACAACCCAGATGTGTGTATAATTGTACCTTATATAAATTCATTATTTACTTCCTCATTCTACTGCAGGATAATTAGAAAAATTATCTCCTTTTGCATGCCAATTTTTATTAAATTTAAAAAAACAAGTCATATTGACTGCTAGCTAGATCATACCCTGTCTAAGGCTTAAAGCACATGTTTATCTTGGTACTTCAGTACTTTGATTAATGTTTAAATCCTGATATAAACAAACATGCATGTTTTAATTGTATATAAACCATCTATAATACAAGGTTTCCCTCGGACTTGTTTGTAATTTATCAGTCAATCTTTGTTTAACATTTGGTATTGATAATTTTAATTAATAAAAAAATGAGGACTATTATCATCGTCGTTGAATTTGTTTCTTGGTCATAAAATTAAGATCAGATAAATTAATTATAACTATAAAGTAAATTATTGTCCATTTATTTAAATAATGACACTTAAAGATTGAATTTTTGAATTTCTTGTTCTATAAATAAGCAGCAGAAATGTTATGGCTTCCACCTGTATAGTTAGAGGTGAAAATAATATGACAATTCTGCATGGAGACTTTAATTGAAATTCTTATATAATTAATTTACTTAATTGATTATAAACAGAAGAAATATCCAGACTAACAGCTTCATAATAAAATGATATGTAGACATTTACTTGAAGTATATCATTAGCTGACCATAGGTCATTTGAGCTTATGGCATAGCATGGTGTGTGTATGTAATTACAATTATTGTCTTTTGTACTTTCCAAATATTTTTCGGCATAGGTGAGCATTTGAAGGCCCATGAGCCTCTTGTTAACATTTATACATGTACTATCTTAGTCCGAGATGTCCTTTACATTGTATTGTGTTGCATTTTTGTTGCATGTAGTTGTTGGTAATGGTGATATAATCACAGCTGTCTCCTGGCTTGTCTGGTTCTTTGTTATCCTTCTCTTTGGTTGTTGGTAATTATGATTTAACCATTTCATCTGGCTTGTTTTGTTCTTTGTTAATTTTGTTGCACCTTGTCCTTGGCTTGTTTTGTCTTTTGTTCTGACAATGTTTCCTTGGTCGTTGGCTTGTTTCGTCTTTTGTTCTGATAATGTTTCCTTGGTCATTGGCTTGTTTCGTCTTTTCTTCTGATAATGTTTCCTTGGTCATTGGCTTGTTTCGTCTTTTGTTCTGACAATGTTTCGATGGTCGTTGGCTTTTACTCAGATATGTAATTATAAACATTAGGAGTATTTTGTTGATATTAAGTGTTCACCAGTTTATTTTTTACATTGATTGGAATTATAGTTCTTATATATAATGTATTTTATTATTTAATTTTTAATTAGTGATTGTGTTCTTATAAGTTATCAGGGGTGTAGCTAAGTATATTTGTCATTTACACAGTCAATTTGACAATAATAATGTACCACAAGTGTGTGTTTTAGAAGGAGGGGTACTGTAGTTGTGCTTCATAAGACAGAAATGAAATAATGTGCTACAACCATATTTTTAGAAAGAGGGGTTATATTGTCATGCTAAAGGTGAAACGATTACAATTTTAGTATTGTTACTATAGAAGAAGGCCAATGGAATTTAGAGTGAATATTTTTGACCAACGGTCTGGGTCAATACTGTATATATGATACAAGGTCTGGGTCAATACCGTTTACATATGAAACAAAGTCATGGTGAATACTGTATACATATGAAACAAAGTCTGGGTCAATACTGTATAGTCATATGAAATTGTTTTATGCAGCAGACATAGTTGAGACTTGTAAATTTGATGTAATCTTGACCTGATAGAACTATTAAATTTTTCTCTTTCAAACACAGGAATTCTGTTGTACAGTTAATATGTAACTCCACTGTCATGTTCTTACCCACCCCACACTCAGCCTAGTGTGTTTGTGTTTGTATAATACATCAAAATACCTTAACAGTTAAACTCTGAAAACAACATTAGCAAAATCAAAACTTCTCTTTAAATGTTTCTATGGAAATAACAATTATGTATACTGGTAAATAAATGGTTGTTATGATGGCTTCAGTTGTTATGATATTAAAATGAGGCTACAAATTTTAATTTTGACATAATTAATGTATGGATGGTGGTCTGTGTGTATGTCCAGCTACACCCTTGGATAATTATGTTTTAATTATTTTAATTATACATGTATAAATTGTATATAATTAGGACACTTATTATGACATTTTATTATGATGTGGTTATATAACTAATATTTATACCAAAACAATCGTCATATTCTAACTTTTTTTTTGATGAAAATTTTTAAATTATTGTCTTATTATTTTTTTTAATAAATATTGTAAATGGCTTAAATCTAAAATACCAAAATGTGTAAATACCGAAATGTGATATTTCTGATAATTAATTTAAATAAACTGTTATTGTCAAACCTTGATATAATCGGTATCTTGTAGTCGTGACAACATGACAACATCAGAATGTTGAAAAAGTGTTAATAAGAATGAGTATACATGATTTATAATGGTAGAAACAGATATGATTTTAATTATTAAAACTTTTTACGATGTAAATTCATCAAATTAATTTTAACCTTATCCAGTGAATTTTAATATCTAAAGGAAATTTTTAATTTATCAAGTAAATTTTAACCATACCAAGTGAATTTTAATTGACCGAAAAGATTTTAACTTGGTGAAATTAAAATGAGTTTTGTAAATCCCTCCATTGGAAGGAGAACCTTTAATGTTACATTTCTTTTGAGCTCATGCAATCTTAAGGTGCTTTAAATTGTTCACTGTAAGATATCTAGGAAATATTTAAGGTTTAGTCAAATTTGTCACTTAGAAACAATATAGTGCAAAAAATAAAGGATTCTTTAATTCTATATCACATTTTTCTTGTATTATGTTCACATTTCAAGGCATAAAGGATTATTTAATTTTATATACTGTATCACATTTTTCCGTCCCATTGCCTAAAATCTTGTATTTGTCTAGTAAGCTTTCTTGTATATTTAACCACACATTTGTTATAATGCTTGCTTAAGTTAAAACTATGATGTATATTTGGAACTTTTATATGTTTACCATTTTAGCTCACCTGAGCTGAAGGATCAGATAAGCCTTTATGATGGTTCATTGTCTGTCATATATCATACCTTAACTTGTTTCATGTTAATCATCTTTTCTGTTACTACTTATCCAAGTTTCATATTGACACCTAACGGTTTTCATCCTGTATTTAATTTAGATAAGCCTTGACTTTCATACAAGATCTTTATTGCATTGTCACAGATATATTTCAGAGGTGACCAGTAATTGTCAGTGTTTGAAGTGTCTAAAATGAAATACAACTTCATGATAAGATCGGTTTAAGTGTGTAAGCTAATTTTCTTTCTGTCAATTCTCTTGTTTGTGTATATCCCTTCATTTTCTGGAGAGCCCCTATAGTTTTGGATTATCACCTGTTCTTTTGGAAATCAATGTACATATATAATTAAACTGATGTCCAGTTTTACATGTAGTTGTCTTTAGGTGTTCAGTGCTATGTTCACAATTGTATATAATGCTACTATTCAAATTTTCTGTGCAATATAGATTGTCTTGCCAGCCATGTTGTCAGCCCTGGAATTATAGGTACATGTATATGTAAAGCGTATTAGTGCTCCAAACAATTAATTAATTGTTGTTAAGAAAGACAGATTTGGTCATTAAGTATTTGAAGTTGCTATATACATGTATATGTTATGACCTACCCTTTTTCTGTTTAATACTACATATTCATAATTTTTTCCAGTAAAAAGAGGGTATAAATGAATTTTTGAGTTAAAAAAACATAAAAAACAATGTTGAAAAAAATCTATTTTGAAATATGAAAAATTGATTAGGAAAATGTCTGAAAAGTTAAGTTTTAAAGCCCATAATCTATTTTTTTTTTTTTTTTTTTTTTTTTTTTTTTTTTATCAATTAAATCAAAGCTTTTTTAACTGTATCTGTTACACATATGACTGCTTAACCTGAATCTGTATCCATTACAAAGTTCTGCTGCATCTCAACCAATAGATCAAAGTTGTGGGTGGCCCTGATATTATCCTCAGACCTCTTTAAAAAATCCTAAATCTGACTGACCAGTTTGTTGAAATACATTTAACTTTTACTGTATAAAATGCTGACTTTTTTTTATAACCATGGCAACTGAATTGTTATTGATAAATTGACTTTATTTGACGAAGAAATTTTATTTACCCAAAAATATTCATTTCAGAATAGTAATGATAATAGAGGTCAATTATATTCCTTGTTATATAAGGATTTTGAAAAATAAAATTAAAATGAAATAAAATTTACATATTAATGAGAATAAAGACATAATTATACAGTTACATAATAATACCTGTCCAAGGTAAACATTACACAGTGAATATAAATATTTCAGTTGTCTGAAATCGATTCTTAACAACATGTCATGTGATTGTGCAGTGCAGCATTTAACTCATTATAATGCAGTAGATTATTTAAATGATCAATATTTTACAATATATACATCAAGATTATTTTAGGGAAGGTATATACAATAACTAGGGCTATATATATATATATACCTGCATACAATTACCTGGGCTATATATATACCTGTGTTTTGTCATAACTGTTATATGATATATATCTTGTCTGGTTCTTTGTATACAAAGTAACCCACCCCCCACCCCCTCTATAATGTTATAATATAAGGGTGTTTAGATATAAAGATACATTCTTTGTGACAGATAAATTAAGGTTTTGTATACCTATACAACTCTGTAACTAAGTTTGATCATAGAGACTTTGTTTTATATATCACCATTGACAATTTCATGCTCCCATATAAAAATATCTATTGGAAACTGAAGTATTTCTGAATTTTATTAGCTCACCTGAGCTGAAAGCTCAGATGAACTATTGCGATGGTTCACCGTCCGTCGTCTGTCGTGCGTCGTGCGTCGTGCGTCGTCCGTCGTGCGTTAACATTTTACATTTTAATCAACTCCTCTAAAACTACCAACCCAAATTTGATGAAACTTGGTGATGATGATGTCTGGGTGAAGGCCTTTCAGATTTGCACATATGAAGGAGTTATGTCCCCTTGGGGCCCCATAAGGGGGGAAATAGTGAAAAACTTTAAAAATCTTCTCCTCTGAATGTACAAGTGATATACCTTAGTTATTTCACTTATAACATTCTTAGGTCATCTAGTTTTAGATTTGCACAAATGAAAGCGATGGGGCTCAAAATGGGGAAATGGCAAGGAACTTAGTGGGAAAATTGCTAAAAATTATTTATTTGTCACTATATCTTGAAAACTATTAACTTTTTGTATAGGCATTTATTTTAGAATATTGTAGGTATTGCGACAACAATCATTTTGATATATGGTTCAAGGTCATATGTTCAAAGGTCAAGGTCACAGCTGCAAAAATAGACAAATCGCTAATTATCTTGAAAACTATTAACTTTTTGTATAGGCATGTATATTAGAATATTGTAGATATTTGGACAATGATCATTTTGATATATGGTTCAAGGTCATATGTTGAAAGGTCAAGGTCACAGCTGCAAAAGAAAAGTTAAATTGCTAATTATCTTGAAAACTATTAACTTTTTGTATAGGCGTGTATATTAGAATATTGTAGGTATTGACATGACGATCATTTTGATATATGGTTCAAGGTCATATGTTGAAAGATCAAGGTCACAGTTGCAAAAGGAAAGTTAAATTGCTAATTATCTTGAAAACTATTAACTTTTTGTATAGGCATGTATATTAGAATATTGTAGGTATTGACATGACGATCATTTTGATATATGGTTCAAGGTCATATGTTCAAAGGTCAAGGTCACAGTTGCAAAAGAAAAGTTAAATTGCTAATTATCTTGAAAACTAAAAACTTTTTGTATAGGCATGTATATTAGAATATTGTAGGTATTGACATGACGATCATTTTGATATATATTTCAAGGTCATATGTTTAAAGGTCAAGGTCACAGCTGCAAAAGAAGACTCAAATTGCTAATTATCTTGAAAACTATTAACTTTTTGTATAGGCATGTATATTAGAATATTGTAGGTATTGTGACAACAATCATTTTGATATATAGTTCAAGTTCATTTGTTGAAAGGTGAAGGTCACAGCTGCAAAAGAAGACTTAAATTGCTAATTATCTTGAAAACTATTAACTTTTTGTATAGGCATGTATATTAGAATATTTTAGGTATTGACATGACAATCATTTTGATACATGGGTCAAGGTCATATGTTGAAAGGTCAAGGTCACAGCTGCAAAAGAAGACTTAAACTGCTAATTATCTTGAAAACTATAAACTTTTTGTATAAGCATGTATATTAGAATATTGTAGGTATTGACATGATAATCATATATGGTTTGAGGTCATATATGTTCAAAGGACAAGGACATAGCTGCATAAGTATACTGAAATTGATTAATTAATGATTTGGAAATTATTCATTGCACTACAGTTACTTCATGCATATTATATAAGCTACTTATAAATGAAATGCGAGTGGATATATTTCTGATTAAGTTTTGTGGCAGTTCTTAACTTGAGAAAACTTTTAAAGTTTCTGTACTTTATATATTACCTTTTGCACTTTGCAAACAATATTGGACATATCTTCAGGTGAGCGTTAAGGCCCATGGGCCTCTTGTTTATTATTTACATTTTCTCAATTTGTAAAATTGTTCTTTATACTTTATAGTTTATTTGAGTTATCTCCCCATGAATTAGCAAGGGGATGTTAAAATTTCTGTTTTGATATGTCTGAAATCCCTGTTTGGAATTGCATGAAAATTAATGTTAGTAATGATCAACATCAATAGATGGTGTGTTAGGCTGTTATTCAGAGATACGGCACTTTTAAAGTTAAATTTTTGTTTTCTTACCAATCCAAGTCATTTTTATAAACCACTGTTAAAAATTCTTTCATACTAATGGATATGATCCACACAAAAAGGTTATATATAATTGTATTATATCAATCTTTTCTGGTTCAATGATTTTTTTAAAGAGTTAAGGCCCTTTGAAGTACTGGCTCATATAAGATTTTGTTTCTGGATGAGTTCTGTTAAAACATTGTGTAATTTAACGATACTTTATTGACATAATGAACTTACATCAAATTGTTTTACTTCATGGATTTCAGAGTTTTAATATTTGTTTTTATTTTTCTGTCCAGAACAGTTCTCTTTAATCATCTTTGGGAGTACTTACCAAAATGAAAAATATTTGTTGTTGTTATAAGGGGCCTTTAAATACCTGTCAGGCTGTCTACATTGTTATCTTTTAAGCAGAGGATTTTCTTCCAGTAAAAGCTTTGCTTAAGGTAATGTGATGCTGTAATTTTGAATATTCTTCCCATTACTTATATTGCTTGTGAATATTTGCTTACCTAATTAAACCATGTTTAAAGTGAGTTAATTTGAAGTGCATTTCAAAAAAGATAAATAGATGTATACATAGAGGAAAACAGGTTTTTAATCAGATATAATAAAGATATAATACATGTATATAATGTTTTTTGCTTCTGTATATTGATATAAGTAATGTGCTTTTCTGTTCGTATTTTTCAGCTTAATAAAAAGTATTATAAATACTAAGTTCATCTTCTGGTTTTCTTTTAATCTTCTCATCATTTTAAAACAACATCAACTTGAACACAATAATAAAAAAAACTGCCTAAACATGTCAACACATTCCATAGAAAAGCAGTAGACGTTCCTAGCCTTTCAAGCAGTGCTGTAGGTAGACATACTGCACACCCCCAGCCTTTCAAGCAGTGCTGCAGGTAGAAATACTCCACATGATCGATTTAGTTTTTATTTATTTTATTTTATTTTATTTATTTTATTTATTTTATTTTATTAAATTAAATTTTATTATATTTTATTTATTTTATTTTTTTTTAATTAATTTATTGTATTGTATTGTTTTTTTTTTTTTTTTAAATTTTATTTTATTTTATTTTATTTCATTTCATTTCATTTCATTTTGTTTTGTTTTAATTTTCAATTTTTAAGCTCCTGAAAATTGGAATATAAAAATCATTGTTTTTTTTGATAGAACCATTTAATAACTAGAGAGACAGAAGGATTAAATGCTAACATTGGAATGTGTTAATAAATATGTTGATTTGTAGTGCATGACCAATTGAAAATGAACAGTCACATTAACCCTGCATTCTGTATATTCAGTGAACAGTTGCATTAACCCTGTGTAATGTATATTCCGTGAACAGTCACTTTAACCCTGCATTCTGTATATTCAATGAAAAGTCATATTAACCCTATGTACTTTATATTCAGTGAACAGTCGCATTAACCCAATGTACTTTATATTCAGTGAACAGTCGCATTAACACTGCATACTGTATATTCGGTGAAAAGTAGCATTAAACCTGCATACTGTATATTCATTGAAAAGTTACATTAACCCAATGTACTTTATATTCAGTGAACAGTCACATTAACCCTATGTACTTTATATTCAGTGAACAGTCACATTAACCCTATGTACTTTATATTCAGTGAACAGTCACATTAACCCTATGTACTTTATATTCAGTGAACAGTCACATTAACCCTTTGTACTTTATATTCAATGAACAGTCACATTAACCCTTTGTACTTTATATTCAGTGAACAGTCACATTAACTCTTTGTACTTTATATTCAGTGAACAGTCACATTAACCCTGCATACTGTATATTCAATGAAAAGTCACATTAACCCTATGTACTTTATATTCAGTGAACAGTCACATTAACCCTATGTACTTTATATTCAGTGAACAGTCACATTAACCCTTTGTACTTTATATTCAATGAACAGTCACATTAACCCTTTGTACTTTATATTCAGTGAACAGTCACATTAACTCTTTGTACTTTATATTCAGTGAACAGTCACATTAACCCTATGTACTTTATATTCAGTGAACATTCACATTATTCCTGTATACTTTATATACAGAATTGTTCATCATATTTTTCAGTTTAAACATTATTATACCAGTAATGTGCAACATAAACATTTTCTAAAATGTTCACAATTTCTATAACTTTCTTTACAAGCCTTTATTGGTTTTAAATCATTTAGAGACTGTTGGTTATCCATACATTTTTCAGTTTAGTATTTGTTCTGAAATATCTGAGTTAGATACAATTTAAAGTTTCTTCATGACTTGTCTGTATCCACTCATGGTATTAACCATAAATGACTTTTTAAAATGGCCGTCTTCAAGTCACCAAGTACACGAATTTTCAAATGTTCAGAATCTTTTTGAAAAATGTAGGGAATGGGCAAATCTTTTTCTTGAGTTAGGAGCATCCCGAAAAGGATATAGTAATATCACACGGTATATTCATACATTGGTATATCACGTGCCATGGTTCGTAAGCAAATACGGTCAATTATCGAAGTATAGCGGTCAAGCTACAGAGAAGGTAAACGACCAAATTAAGACGATTCATCATAAAAAAACAAACAAGCACGATGCAACTGTGGATGCTCTTAAAACAAGAAAAAGAATTGAACATTTACAAAATAGTAACTGTAAAAGAGAGAAACGAAAATACGACAAAAATTCTGAATTGTACTGGGGAGAAGATATTACAAAACAGAGATCTGCTAAAAAATTGAAAATTTTAAAAGAAATAGAAACTGCTGCTGTGGACTGTGAAAATACAGAACCAGCAGACTCTTACAATTTTGACCAATTGTCAATAAAGGAATTGAAAAAAATACTTTTAGAAAAATTTGACATAAAAAGCAATTTGAGGAAAAAAGACAAACTTATAGAATTGATTAAAAAATATCAAAATTCAAACATGCCGCATTGATAAAGTTCGTCGATATAGGCGTCAGGGTTTTCAATTAACATTGATATTGCTGGTTGATACTTGGATGTTGTTCAAAGTTGGACACACGCTATATTATAAGTGTGGTATCCCAAGTATTTGGTCAGTAATATCATTTATTAAAACATTAAGAATATTATATGTAGCGTTTTCTATAACAAGACAAGTATTTTCAAGAATATTTGAAGCGTTACCACAGTGAATATATTCATGTGTGTGTGTGTATGTGTGTGTGTATGTGTGTTTGTATATATATTGATCTCGGACTGGTATATTTGTAAGTAATATATTTGGATTTATGATAATAAAAATACAATTGATATCTTTAAATAAACTATTGTTTTAGTTATCCTTTTATCACATATATTTCAAGGGTTAGTGTCCCGTTAAGAATTAACACGCACAGCGTTCTTCAAATACTAGTATTTACCTTTAGATGGCCTTATCACGGTACCCAACTGGTACATAACTCTTCACGGTTGATTTAATCCACGTCCTATAGTATATATATTTCACACAGATGTATATACATACGACCAGGTAAATCTTTTATCGGTCAAAGGGAGTTAAGCAAGCATTTATGAAACAGATTTCTGGACATGTGAACATCTTCATTTACTTCAATTAATTCCTGCCTCATTGTATAAGTTTGGATTGGATTAATGGTGTTTTACATCCCAGTCAAGATTTTTTTACATCCCAGTCAAGATTTTTTTACATCCCAGTCAAGATTTTTTTTACTGATTTTTAGACAGTCAGTTCTGGAGTGGTGGAGGAAACCAGAGTGCCCAGATAAACCACTGAATTTTGTAAAGTGAACCGACGGTCTCATACAGGGATGTGTGTAAGTGGGATTTGAACCTAGGTGGTGAGAGACACTGATTTGTAAGTGGGTGACCACTTGGCCATCAAGGCCCCTTGTCATACTTTAAAATTTGATAAATAAAATGACTGTTGGGTAATTTATATCAACTTTTGGTATTAATTAACTAATTAAATAAAAGACTTCTTGAATATCATAATTGAATTAAATATTCTTTCGAATACCAAAAGTGCATACAACAAAAATATTTGGTAACAGTTGTGTTAGTTTTTCTTATTTATTTTGTTTTTACAGCAGCTTGTCAAAGTTTATACACTTATTGACTCTTTCATAAGTTTTATTTTCATGTTTTTTTATTATTATTTTTTTTTTTAATTTTTGATTGTATTTAAAATGTTTGTTATCTTTTTGTAATTGTTTAATCTAGTAACTATGTGGGTAAGATTTCAAAGTAATTTATGTTTACACAAGGTAATTGATTCTATTCACATATCACATGTTTATATCACATGATATGGTATATCACACTTTACAGTGTATCAGATGTTATGGTATATCACATGTTACAGTATATCAGATGTTATGGTATTTCACATGATACGATATATCACATGGTATATCAGATGTTATGGTATATCACATGTTATGGTATTTCACATGGTACGATATATTATATGGTATATTAGATGTTTTGGTATTTTACATGATACGATATATCACATGGTATATCAGATGGTCCTTATATAGAGGTTTCTTAAAGTTTGATTTTTGTTTTGATGGTAAGGTTTAAGGTTAAGAACTTGATAAGGAAATTTTTATTATAATTTGAGAAATTTGTCATATTTTAATGATTAACACGTGATTTAAAGTCTATTTTAATCTTTTTTACCGGAAAAATTGTTGGTAAGTGTCTTTTATTTTACTTTGTTATATATTTTAAATAAGTTAACATCTTAACATTAGAATTGAGGAAATTAAAAAACTTAATATGTTTCCCTGTGTTATTATTATCATGTGCAATCGAAACTTGTAAGATACGTGAGATAGGTCATATATTGTAAAAGATGCAAGGAAATGTACTTCAAAAATAAAACCTAAAAATAATGAAATTACCGCATTAATAAAGATTAGTAAGAATTTGACAAACACTTGTCTAAGGAGGACATTTATGACAAAAATTAAACTTTAACAATTTCCTTATTTTGAACACTTTAGTAAAGTTGCATAAGAGTCTTCATACATTGTCCTGATATTAGGCAGATTTTTCATGGCCAAGTACAAAAGATGATGATGATGATGACATGGCATTTTAAAGTCATCTGATGGTTATTAATGAATTTTGATTAAAATATATTTATATTTATGCCATATAAAAGTTTTTCTTGAAAATATAACCCCAACTTTTTGTAATGAGTGACTTAATATATATAATTTGCCAACAAAGAAAAGAGAGATTAAAAAAGCATTTAAAGTGAATATATGCTCTCTCTCTCTCTCTCTCTCTCTCTCTCTCTCTCTCTCTCTCTCTCTCTCAAAGACCATTATGGTAGCTCAGTTGATAGAGTGCTCACTTCATATGGTAGGATAGGGTTGGAACCTGGCCAGGTCTGACCAAGACTATTAAAATTGGTAGTGATTATTCTTTTGTCAATCCCTTGGCATTTAGAAATGAAAATCACTGGGTTCTCTAATGGAGACCTCAAATATCTTTATAACTCTAGTACTAGAAAAAAAAGCAAAATGTTGAATATTTATTTTATTTTATTTATTTCTATTTTTTATTTTCAGAAAAACCAGATGGCGATGTTATAAAACCGACAACAGATAAAAGCGAGGAAACGTAAGTAAAAGTATTTATATTTCATAGAAATATTTGATAAAGAACCATGCACTGAAAACAAAAACTTTTTATGAACATTTCTGTTTTTGGAATAATTTTGTTTTGATTTAATTTGAATAGAATGGTGTTTTATGACACATTCAAGATTCTTTCAGTTATAATGAGGCAGTCAGTTCTGGGATTGTGGAGGAAACTGGGGTATCAGAAGGAAACCATTGTTCTTTGGCAAGGGAACTGACAAACTTTCTCCATGAAAGATCTGTATAAGCAGGAAATGAACTAAAGTGGTGAAAGGTGCTATAAACTTTAACAGTAAATTGTATATAAGATCTCATGAATTTTAAGTATCATTATCTTTTGCCCTGGGCAAATATAACATTATGTCTAGTTCATGATTACCTGTCTTTTTACTGTAATCTGACTAATACATTCTGTATGTTGTGCTTCAAGATTCTGAAGTGTTAAGTCTAGATGGGTCCCTTGTATCATTTGTTTTGTCACATAAAATTTAGTCCCAGCACCAGCCTTGGTCCTTTTTAGTTGTATGAATCTTCCTGTTACATTCTGTAAGTCAAACCCTAAGGCCCTGTGTTAAGTCTAGACTGGTCCTTTGGTCCTTCCTAGTCAAGTTCTGAGACCCTCTGTTAAGTCTAGACAGGTCCCTTGGTCCTTTCTATAACATTCTGAAAGTCAAGTTCTGAGACCCTGTGTTAAGTCTAGACAGGTCCCTTGGTCCTTTCTATAACATTCTGTAAGTCAGGCTCTGAGAGTCCCTGTGTTCAGTCTAGACAGGTCCCTTGGTCCTTCCTAGTCAAGTTCTGAGACCCTGTGTTAAGTCTAGACAGGTCCCTAGGTCCTTTCTATAACATTCTGTAAGTCAGGCTCTGAGAGTCCCTGTGTTCAGTCTAGACAGGTCCCTTGGTCCTTTCTATAACATTCTGTAAGTCAGGCTCTGAGAGACCCTGTGTTCAGTCTAGACAGGTCCTTTGGTCCTTTCTATAACATTCTGTAAGTCAGGCTCTGAGAGTCCCTGTGTTCAGTCTAGACAGGTCCCTTGGTCCTTTCTATAACATTCTGTAAGTCAGGCTCTGAGAGTCCCTGTGTTCAGTCTAGACAGGTCCCTTGGTCCTTCCTAGTCAAGTTCTGAGACCCTGTGTTAAGTCTAGACAGGTCCCTAGGTCCTTTCTATAACATTCTGTAAGTCAGGCTCTGAGAGTCCCTGTGTTCAGTCTAGACAGGTCCCTTGGTCCTTTCTATAACATTCTGTAAGTCAGGCTCTGAGAGTCCCTGTGTTCAGTCTAGACAGGTCCCTTGGTCCTTCCTAGTCAAGTTCTGAGACCCTGTGTTAAGTCTAGACAGGTCCCTAGGTCCTTTCTATAACATTCTGTAAGTCAGGCTCTGAGAGTCCCTGTGTTCAGTCTAGACAGGTCCCTTGGTCCTTTCTATAACATTCTGTAAGTCAGGCTCTGAGACCCTGTGTTCAGTCTAGACAGGTCCCATTGTCCATCTTTTCAATCAAGCAGAGTTCAAAGTAAATTAGATTAAAAAATACCACAAGATATACTCAGAGTGGAATCATACTGTACCTGATACAAGTCATACAATTGAAGATGTTACTTACAGGTCCAAGTTCAAACTGAAAATTTTTACTGGTCACAATTAAATGTTTAATTAGATGGTTTTGGTTTATGCTTCCATCTTGTTCTTGTTTTTCTATCCATCTTGTTCTTGATTTTGTTTTGGTTTGTGGATCCATATTGTTTTGGATTGTGGATCTAGTTCGTTTTGGTTTGTGGATCCATCTTATTTTGGTTTGTGGATCTAATTCTTGATTTTTCGTTTGTGACTCTGTTTTAGTTTGTGGATCCATCTTGTTTTTGGATTGTGGATCTAGTTTGTTTTGGTTTGTGGATCTGTTTTGGTTTGTGAATCTGTTTTGGTTTCTGGATCTAGTGTTTAGCTCAACTGGCTAAAGCCAGCTGAGCTTATGACATGGCGAAGCGTGCGTGCATGCGTGCGTGCATAAACTTTGGTCTTCTCCTCTGAAACCACTGGGCCAATTGGAACCAAATTCGGTGTGGAAGGTCCCTACCTTGGCCTGACTAAAGTTTGTACCAGACAACCCCGCCCGACATCCAAGATGGCCGCCGTTACTATAAATAGAAAAAAACTTAAAAATGGCCATTGTGGATTCATTTTTCGACCAATTAAGCTCGAATTTGAAATGTAGAAAGTATATAGTTGGGGATTCAACATATGTAACTGGTTTTTGTGAAGAATTTTTCATTGACCCAATTTTTACGAATTATGCAAATTAGGTGCAATATTTAGCTAAATCTTTGAAAATCTTCTCCTCTGAAACCACTGGGCCAATTGGAACCAAATTTTGTGTGGTTGATCCCTACCTCGGCCTGACTAAAGTTTGTACCAGACAACCCCGCCCGACATCCAAGATGGCTGCCGTTACTATAAATAGAAAATACACAAAAATAGCCATTGTGGATCCATTTTTCCAACGATTTAGCTCAAATTTGAAATGTAGAAAGTATATTGCGGGGGATTTTACATATTTAACGTGTTTTTCCGAGTCTTTTTTCGTTGACCCAATTTTCAAGAATTATGCAAATTAGGTGTAATATTTAGGGAAATCTTTCAAAATCTCCTCCTCTGAAACCACTGGGCCAATTGGAATGAAATTTTGTGTGATTGATCTCTACCTTGGCCTGACTTATGTTTGTACCAGACAACCCCGCCTGACATCCAAGATGGCCGCCGTTACTATAAATAGGAAAACACAAAAATGTCCATTGTAGTTCCATTTTTCCACCGATTTAGCTCAAATTCGAAATGTAGAAAGTATAAGGTTGGAGATTCAACATATGTAACGGGTTTTTCCGAGTCTTTTTTCATTGACCCAGTTTTCACTAGTTATGCAAATTAAGTGCAAAATTCTGTGAACTCTTTGAAATTCTTCTCCTCTGAAACCACAAGGCCAATTGGAATGAAATTTAGTGTGGAAGGTCCCTACATTGACCTGACTAAAGTTTATACCAGGCAACCCTGCCTGACATCCAAGATGGCTGCCGTTACTATAAATAGAAAAAACACAAAAATGGCCTTTGTAGTTCCATTTTTCCACCGATTTAGCTCAAATTCGAAATGTAGAAAGTATATTGTTGGGGGAATCAACATATTTAACGGGTTTTTCCGAGTCTTTTTTCATTGACCCAATTTTCATCATTATGCAAATTAAGTGCAATATTTTGTGAAATGAAGTAAAAATCTCCTCTGAAACCACTAGGCCAATTGGAATGAAATTTTGTGTGGAAGGTCCCTTCGTTGACCTGACTAAAGTTTGTACCAGGCAACCCTGCCTGACATCCAAGATGGCCGCCGTTACTATAAATAGAAAATATAGAAAAATGGCCATTGTGGATCCTTTTTTCCACGGATTTAGCTCAAATTCGAAATGTAGAATGTTTATTTTGGGGAATTTAACATATGTAACATGTTTTTCTGTGTCTTTTTTCACTTTTTTCCAATTTTCACTTATTATGCAAAATTAGATGCAATATTTTGTGAAATGAAGTAAAAATCTTCTCCTCTGAACCCCAAAAAAACAAAAATGGCCATTGTGGATACTTTTTTCCACCGATTTTAAATATAGAAAGTATACTGTGTGGGATTCAAAATATATAACAGTTTTATCTGAGAAAATTTTTATTGACCCAATTTTCAAGAAATATGCAAATTAGGTGTAATATTTAGTAAAAATTTTCTGCTCTAAAACCACTGGGCAAATTGGAACCAAATTTTGTGTGGAAGGTTTCTACATGTACATCAGCCTGAAAAAAGTTTGTACCAGTCCAAGATGCCCGTTGTTACTAGATATAAAAAAACCCCCAAAAATAGCCATTGTTGATCCATTTTAAGCTCAACTGGCTAAACCCAGCTGAGTTTATGGCATGGCGAAAGTTTGTCAGTTAACTTGCTGCTTGGTCATGGTTTTCTCCAATACTCCAGTGTCCTCCACCATTTCCAAAACTGACAGTCTCCGTATAAGTGAAATATTCTTGAGTTAAACGTTAAACAGCATTACAAACAAAAACAAACATTGTCTTACATATGCAGCCAGTTGAGCATCACAGGCCCTATTGGGCCTCTTGTTTGGTTTGTGCATCCATCTTGGTTTTGGTTTGTGGATCTAGTTTTTTGGTTTGTGGATCCATCTTGTTTTTTGGGTGGATCTAGTTTGTTTTGGTTTTTGGATCTGTTTTGGTTTGTGGATCTAGTTTTTTGTTTGTGGATCTAGTTTTTTGGTTTGTGGATCCATCTTGTTTTTGGGTGGATCTAGTTTGTTTTGGTTTGTGGATCTGTTTTGGTTGATGGATCTAGTTTGTTTTGGTTTGTGGATCCATCTTGTTTTGGTTTGTAGATCTGTTTTGGATTGTGGATCTACTTTGTTTCGGTTTGTGGATCCATCTTGTTTTGGTTTGTGGATCCATCTTGTTTTGGTTTGTTGATCTGTTTTGGTTTGTGGATCTAGTTTGTTTTGGTTTGTGGATCCATTTGTTCAGGTTTTTCAATCCATCTTTTTCTTTATGGATTCATCTTGTTTTGGTTTGTGGGTCTTTTTGGGGGGGTGGATCTGTTTTTTTTTGTTTTTTTTTGGGGGGGGAGGGGGTTGTGGATCTATTTTGCTTTGGTTTGCAGATCTGTCTTGGTCTCTTATCAAACATTTCACTATTTTATAGACAATAAGAATTGTTGTGACAGACAATATATATAAATTTGTTTTCAAAATGAACATTTATATTTTAACATCTTAAACTGTTTATTCAAAAGCTATAGATAAATTAATAGCTTTTTCTGTTTTAACAAAAATAGCAACGGAAAAAAATAACCAGATTGCACCTGAAAAAAATGAATCGTAAGTGTATATACATAATATATGTAAAGTATAGAAGCATGATAGTCTACAGCTTGTAAAATCTACCTCTGGCAAGGGTTCATAGGTTCATGCTTCATAAAGATGGTGGGGAAAAGTATACATTCAAATTTCGTATTTTGTAAAGAATGAAGACTAGAAAAGCACTCACTTTAAAATAGTTTTTATTTGTTGCTTTCAGATTTATAATTTGTATTTTGGCACACTAGTGTATCACATGACCCTGTAGTTCTAACAGTTTTCACACTCTGTATTAATACACATCATACATTCATTGTCATGTTCTCATAATATTTGGTTTGTTTTTGAATTATGGCAGTTTAAGTGCTTATGTCTTTCTAAAAAATAACTTTTAAATAAAAATATACAGCAACTACTCTATATTCAATTATTTTAATCCAAAATGTCATGTTGATTACAACAAAATAGTCAGAAAGCTAGAAAAATCTGAAATCCTGTGCTTCAAGTTATCTGTAGACAAATTTTTATCTATTTTGAAATTAACATGAATATTGTAATTGTGATTTGAGGTGAAGTGTCATGTAACTTGCATGTTTGATATCACTGCATGATCATCTCATTATGTGTGAACATAATACCCTAACAAATTACTAAATCAAAAACTGTTAATATCAGATCAGGCCTCATTTTTACAATCATTCACTCAGCTGAGTGTACACTCAACTCAAAATATTGCCATTTTTCTCTCATCAGTATTTTAAAAATATAAAGTTTTATTAGACAGTGTTTTGTTTTGTTCGAAAAACCTACATGGAACAGTTTAAATATAACATTAGATATTCAGTTTAAACTGTTCAGTGTCTTAAAGATTGTCATTGAAATATACCCTAATTTGTGTTGAGTGTAGACTCAATTGAGTGAATGATTGTGAAACTGGGACCAGGCACACATAAATAACACATCTATACCTTACAACTCTGTCTTCCCTGACTCCAGTAACAACTATACCTTACACTCTGTCTTCCCTGACTCCAGTAACAACTATACCTTACACTCTGTCTTCCCTGACTCCAGTAACAACTATATCTTACACTCTGTCTTCCCTGACTCCAGTAACAACTATAACTTACACTCTGTCTTCCCTGACTTCAGTAACATCTATACCTTACACTCTGTCTTCCCTGACTCCAGTAACAACTATATCTTACACTCTGTCTTCCCTGACTCCAGTAACAACTATACCTTACACTCTGTCTTCCCTGACTCCAGTAACATCTATACCTTACACTCTGTCTTCCCTGACTCCAGTAACAACTATACCTTACACTCTGTCTTCCCTGACTCCAGTACAACTATATCTTACACTCTGTCTTCCCTGACTCCAGTAACATCTATACCTTACACTCTGTCTTCCCTGACTCCAGTAACAACTATATCTTACACTCTGTCTTCCCTGACTCCAGTAACATCTATACCTTACACTCTGTCTTCCCTGACTCCAGTAACATCTATACCTTACACTCTGTCTTCCCTGACTCCAGTAACAACTATATCTTACACTCTGTCTTCCCTGATTCCAGTAACATCTATACCTTACACTCTGTCTTCCCTGACTCCAGTAACAACTATATCTTACACTCTGTTCTTCCATGACTCCAGTAACATCTATACCTTACACTCTGTCTTCCCTGACTCCAGTAACATCTATACCTTACACTCTGTCTTCCCTGACTCCAGTAACATCTATACCTTACACTCTGTCTTCCCTGATTCCAGTAACATCTATACCTTACACTCTGTCTTCCCTGACTCCAGTAACAACTATATCTTACACTCTGTCTTCCCTGACTCCAGTAACATCTATACCTTACACTCTGTCTTCCCTGACTCCAGTAACAACTATATCTTACACTCTGTCTTCCCTGACTCCAGTAACATCTATACCTTACACTCTGTCTTCCCTGATTCCAGTAACATCTATACCTTACACTCTGTCTTCCCTGACTCCAGTAACATCTATACTTTACACTCTGTCTTCCCTGACTCCAGTAACATCTATACCTTACACTCTGTCTTCCCTGACTCCAGTAACATCTATACCTTACACTCTGTCTTCCCTGACTCCAGTAACATCTATACCTTACACTCTGTCTTCCCTGATTCCAGTAACATCTATACCTTACACTCTGTCTTCCCTGACTCCAGTAACAACTATATCTTACACTCTGTCTTCCCTGACTCCAGTAACATCTATACCTTACACTCTGTCTTCCCTGACTCCAGTAACATCTATACCTTACACTCTGTCTTCCCTGATTCCAGTAACAACTATATCTTACACTCTGTCTTCCCTGACTCCAGTAACATCTATACTTTACACTCTGTCTTCCCTGACTCCAGTAACATCTATACCTTACACTCTGTCTTCCCTGACTCCAGTAACATCTATACCTTACACTCTGTCTTCCCTGACTCCAGTAACATCTATACCTTACACTCTGTCTTCCCTGATTCCAGTAACATCTATACCTTACACTCTGTCTTCCCTGACTCCAGTAACATCTATACCTTACACTCTGTCTTCCCTGACTCCAGTAACAACTATATCTTACACTCTGTCTTCCCTGACTCCAGTAACATCTATACCTTACACTCTGTCTTCCCTGACTCCAGTAACATCTATACCTTACACTCTGTCTTCCCTGACTCCAGTAACAACTATACCTTACACTCTGTCTTCCCTGACTCCAGTAACATCTATACCTTACACTCTGTCTTCCCTGACTCCAGTAACATCTATACCTTACACTCTGTCTTCCCTGACTCCAGTAACATCTATACCTTACACTCTGTCTTCCCTGACTCCAGTAACAACTTTATAATTTACATTGTCAGTCCAGGCATGATTTGTGTCTTGTTTTATTTCTTATTTCACTAAGGTGTGTTTTAATTTTATTTCTGATATGGAAATCCCTTCAATGTTGGAGCACCTTTTTCACCCTTCTAGTCCATCACCAGTATATACAGATATATAGATAATTGACAGTGTAGGTTTGTATATCCTGCACTGATCAACACACACTTTTCTCTGTTTAGATCCTTATACACTGTAACATCACTAATAGCTTAACGTTCTGTCCCCAAAGTCCCTTATCCTGACACTGTACTAAGCCAGTTGTCCCACATCCTGCACATCCAGAAAATCTATGACAGGTTCTGTAAGGTTCTTTATAAATTTTAGAGATACTTTGATCTATCAGTATTTGGGGTAAAAGATTTTATAAGTCCCATTATCTTTGTAGGAACAAACCTAATAAAAAAGCGGCGACTTTCAACAACGCTAAACCCATCATGCAAGACAAACCGTAAGTTTATAGGACATCTTACATTAATACATACACATATTAACTTTTGGACTTGGGTTTTATAAAACAGATTATAAGACTTGTAAAAAACAGATGATGTCAATTTATTTTTGACATCATACTTTAAATATTAGCTTTGGGCTTGGGTCGTATGAAACAGACTATAGAACATGTAAAAAACACATGATGTCAATTATTTTTGACATCGTACTTTGAATATTAGCTTTGGGCTTGGGTCGTATGAAACAGATAGAACATGTAAAAAACAGATGATTTCAATTATTTTTGACATCATACTTTGAATATTAGCTTTGGGCTTGGGTCGTATGAAACAGACTATAGAACATGTAAAAAACAGATGATGTCAATTTTTTCTGACATCTTAATCTGAATACATGTACTAAGAATAAATGTACATGTATTAGGTTTTTGGCTTTGGTTTTATGAAACAGACTATAGGACATGTAAGAAACAGATGATGTCAGATTAATTTGGACATCTTAATCTTGGCTTGGGTTTTATGAAACAGACTTTAGGATATGTAAAAAACAGATGATGTCAGATTTATTTTGCACATCTTAATCTTGGCTTGGGTTTTATGAAACAGACTTTAGGACATGTAAGAAATGGATGATGTCAGATTTATTTGGACATCTTAATCTTGGCTTGGGTTTTATGAAACAGACTTTAGGACATGTAAATACAGATGATGTCAGATTTATTTTGCACATCTTAATCTTGGCTTGGGTTTTATGAAACAGACTTTAGGACATGTAAAAAACAGATATGTCAGATTTATCGTGGACATCTTAATCTTGGCTTGGGTTTTATGAAACAGACTTTAGGACATGTAAAAAACAGATGATGTCAGATTTATTGTGGACATCTTAATCTTGGCTTGGGTTTTATGAAACAGACTTTAGGACATGTAAAAAACAGATGATGTCAGATTTATTGTGGACATCTTAATCTTGGCTTGGGTTTTATGAAACAGGCTTTAGGACATGTAAGAAATGG
Organism: Tegillarca granosa; assembly: GCA_029721355.1. NCBI lineage: Eukaryota > Metazoa > Mollusca > Bivalvia > Arcoida > Arcidae > Tegillarca > Tegillarca granosa. Next base: position 270,242 of record JARBDR010000869.1, on the reverse strand, counting down.
ATGATGTCAGATTTAATCTTGGCTTGGGTTTTATAAAACAGACTATATTTATTTATTATTTTTCCCAACATAGCAGACACATACTGATTTTGTGGTCAGTTGAAGCTTTTGTTTCTTTGATGTAGTTTAAGGCTAGGATAGTAGTTCACTTTGATGAAATTTTAAATCATCTCTTTATCAACAAATAAAATTGGTCACCTTTGTCTACAAAAAAATAACAATATGCAAACTTTGAGCTAATTTTTTTTCCCAAAAAGAATTATAGACAAAACAGCTATAAAACATTTGAATGTACAAATTTTTAGATATCGAAAATTAAAGACAGAATTCAAGAAAAAACATTTTAGAAATTTCAGCTAATTCCTGTTGTTAGCTTTAATAGTGTATCTCATTATTTATTTAATATGCTAGTGTGTTTTTTAATTATTATTACAATGTAAACTCACTTTTTGTTACATTTATCAGTTTATTAAGTTTGTAAATCATATTTTTATTTGATTTTCTCAGCTTTTGTATAGTTTTTGTTGTTTATTTAATACTAACAAATTTTAATATTTTAAAAAAAGTACTAGATGGGGAAGGGGGTGGGGGTGTCTTGAAGCGAAACCTGTGCCAAGTCTTATGTATCAGTGTATCAGCTAAATATTCAACAACTTCTGGAGTGACAAATATATCACAGCTAAAAAAAAAACTTCTAAAATGACCAAATATATCACAGTTTCACCTTAAAAATCTTCTGAAATGACAAAAAATATCACAAACATTAAACAAACTGAAATGACAAAAAATATCGCATATTTACTGAAACCCTCCTACTTCTAACTCTACCTCTTATGGACATGCCAATCTGTAGAAATCTGCAAAGAGATCAAAAACCGTCGAGTCTGATATACTTCAACCACCCAGAAAACTAGATTTGTGTAGTGTGATTCTTAGTAATTCTGTCATACTTTCCAAAATGTGCACATATGGCACATCAAAACTTTTACAGGTATTTTTGCTAGTGAGAAATAACTATTTTTATTTAGACAGGATATATTGTTTTTCTTAGCAGAATTCGGCTAATACACAAGCAACATTTCTGTTAAACCTATGTTTATAAATAGCCACTTTATTGTATAAATGTAGCTGTCAACATTTATGTTTTTGAAATGTTATATATGGCACAATGTAGTGTTTTTTTAAACCACAACAGATTTATGTTTTAGACCTGTTTGTCACAACAATTCAGTCAACTTTCTGTGTAAGAGGGGTATTAGTACCAATGTTATATTTGACCCAGTCAGTTGTCTCTTCTTTGTTTTCAGCTCCTTTAAACATAAAATTTTGATCTTTAAAATCAAAACTGCCAATGAAACAAAAGATGAAATTTTTTTTAAGTTAATATTATATTATAAAAATTACCTTTTTATCAGCAAAAATAAATATCTGTGATTTTGTGATATTTTTTGTCATGTACAGAAGAACCGACGATATTACATCAACATCAGAAGTTCACTTTAGACCTATACCTAACTCTGCAAAAGTTAGCCATAACTCCACTTATGAAAATGTGTAAGTACTAGTCTATAATAGGTAAAAAAAACTGGTAGATTTGTCATAGTATATAGCACAAATATTGGTTAGGGTACATGGGTGGGTGGGTTGGTTGGCTAGGTGAAAAGGTTGATCATTTGAATGGTGGGTGGGTGGTTGGTCCGATTGGTTGGGTTAGTTAATTGGCTGTTTGATGGGAAATATTTGGTTGGGTAATAAGGTTAGTTTATTGGTTGGATTGGGATAATTAGGTTGCTTGATTGGTTAGTTTGTTGGGAGTGTGGGTGGATGTTTAGAGATTAAAATGGTGTTTAACACCCTAGTTGAGATGTTTTTCATTTGAATTGATGACCTGAGATGGTTGGGGGAAAATATATTCAGCAATTAAAAAGAACCCAGTAGGCTGACAAAATTCTTTGCACTATGATCTAAAAAAAATTGAATTAAGATAAATAATTTTTTTACAATAAGAAACTCTTTGATCCATAAGCTAGCCCTTTATACCGGACTGATAGTTATATATCGTGTGAATTAAGGTTAAAATTCTTTTTTCATTACGAGTAAGAAGAGTCGTTTTAAACCGATTAAGGCTTTATTTGTTACATTGTAATAATGTACATGTATATGACGGTTTTTAGATGATAGAAATAATGTTTTAAAGCATTAATTTTCCCGCTTTTTTATACAAATTAACAAAGTAAGTTATTATTTTCAGAAACACAAATACAGTAAGTAATAAATAAAAGCTTGGAAATTTTATATATCAAAAGTGCATGTTAATATTATCAATGGCATTATTACAGGAATGTGGTATGATTCACAAGCTTTAAGCATGATTGCAGCAGGGTGCCCTGAATCTGAACTTGTTTCTGTTTAAAAAATTGCATAAAAACCTAAAATAGATTAATAAAGGCATTGTTATCTATAACCACACAGTCTAGACCTCTCCTCCTCTGGGGTTCCTGTATGTTTAAAGCTACTTGAACTTTTCCTTTGTATAATATAATATGGCACAGTTTTTTCCTAACTATTTCTCTCATGTAAAATTTATTACTTGGTTCCATGATAAAACCTTTACTTGTGTTGAAATTCATTGGGAAAACCTACTGTAAGTTTGATCACAGATTTTATTTTAAGACACTGATCACATGATTTTTTATCAAAAATGAGACAAAGAAGCTTGATACTACACAGAAAATTTGGTTAATTTCCATCAAAGTCAATATATAAATTTTTATATGTTTAGTCAAATGAAATAAAAACATTTTTTTTCTAAACAATAACTTTATGTTTCATCTGAAAACATTTTGCATGAGGTTGTTGATCATAATGATGTCTTACCATTGAGTACTTACATGTAGGAGTTCTGTGCATGCTTAAAGCTGATTATTAACATATTATCAAGTTGACCCAAGCTTTTAGGATTTCCATTTTTTATGGGCTAATAAGAGTGAACTTAAGGAAATTAATCACACAGATTGTAATAACAACCAATGCATTTTGATAGAAAAATACTTAAGTAATTTAATTTTCAATAATGGGTAAACTTAATGCAGCTTTCAAAAAGTACCTATTCCTGGAGTCTACAGATCATAAGACTAATTTAGATAAGTTCTTTTTTGGTGATAAAAGTACTTATTTTACAAGCCATGTAATAAGTTGCCTGAAGTTTTTTCTTGTTTGATGTACCCTATAACTGCCATGTTATCTACAAACAACTGATACTGTAAAGTTGGCCACTGTAAAACGTTCTTCATAAAGTAATACAATTACTGATGGGCACCCTGATATTATTTAATGAACCTGGCTTACAATCCCATGCTTTGTAAAATGGAGTAATTGCTTCAGTCAAGAGTTTTTGTTGACCATTTAATAAATAATTAGTAGTTTTTGATTGTTTTACCTTCAGACACTGTGCTTATTTGGTCTTTTAGAATTATCACATTATAGAAGTGTATTTGAAGAAAAATAAAAATTCAGTGTTGTGTGTGTCAGTTATTTTGCTTCAGTTTTTTAATTCATCACAAGCCATTTTTTCTGTTGTCGAAAATTTGTGATGTTATTTAGACCTTGACCTAAATATCTCAAATTTGTGATGTTATTTAGACCTTGACCTAAATATCTCAAATTTGTGATGTTATTTAGACCTTCATCTTCATTATATTTGTAAAAAGAATCAGTCTGAAATTGTTTTAGCTTAAAGCTTTATCAGCCAACAAGTATTTAAATACACATTAAATGGCCTATTGCAAACATGATTTGCCTGTTCATCTGTTGTCTGTCATTAATTCTTACTCCTTTTTTAGTCAATGGTTGTGTTATGAGCTTTGTATGTTTTTTTAATTATTGTTATTATTATTGTTATTAATAATATTTGGTATTGCCTATAAGTGCAGATCTATTAGTGCAGGTGCTTGAAACCTTTCAATGATTTTGTACCTCAATATTACCTTGTGTATTACAGCATGATTTCAAAGTACTCACTTTGTAGTTAAATCATTTAAATTGAATCTTTGATTATTCCATTTCTTGTATACAACCCCCCCCCCCCCCCTTAGATATTATAAATAAAAAATAAAATATAACTGGTCCGAGGATGACACAGATTGCTTCAGATGGTATTGAATAATATTACTAAGTTTGCTTGGATAAGATGCATAGTATATATATTTAAGTTTGCTTTAATAGACAAAGGTGACCAATTGGAATACTGGGGTGATAAGTTTACAGCAGGTGGCTTACATTTAACAATTATCAGTCTTTAATCAGAAGGGTATTGATTAATTATCGACCAGCCTCAAATTCTACATCATATTTTTATTGATTTTGGTTTTATTATTATTATTATTATTATTATTATTATTATTATTTATGTTTTGTTTTTAATATTTGCAGTTGGGATGGGGTTAAGAAATGTAATGCCTTGATTTTGTTGGTAAAGAGTCGTAATTTCTAATTTTTTGGGTAGAGGTAAAAATAAGAATGTTGTTACATTTAAGAATTGATTAAATTTTCCTGTTTTATATATACATAATCACTTTATATAGTGGTTTATTTTGCCAGCTCACATTTCACCGATTCCAGACAATATTACTATATTTAGATTTTTCTTCATTCATAGATTTATGTTTTATTTTTAGTTGCCTCACAACAAAGTCAAACCAAAAAAAAAAGAAACATAAGTTTAGATCAGTGTCTCAATTATGTACTACAAACAGCTGTATATGTCCCAATATTACATACAATACGCAGAAAGCTATGTAAATAAATAAATAATGAATGATTGAAGGAAGAAAGAAAGAAAGAGAGGAACAAATAAATAAGGAGGGAACCAACAAATAAATAGATAAATACATAAATAATATTCCATTTATAAAGATTTATAGCTCTTCTAAGGCACAGTGACTATTATATGTCCTTTATTTTGACTTGGTTTTATATTTTGCATTTATTTTTTACTTCTTACTTTTAGGAAAAATAAAGCACTAGATGAGGTTCCAAAAGGCAGACAACTTCCAAGTCCAAGAAATGATGTTGAGGAAAATAAGATTAGACTGCCTACAAAATTACCACCACTTAATCATGAAGAAAACTCTACTTCATCTCCTAAAAAGAAGAAAAAGAAGAGAAAATCTAAAGAAAATGAAAATGAAGACAAAAGTGAATAGATTTTAAAAATTTGAAAAATTCTATTTTATAAAAATCCTTAAACTGAGAATTTAATTTTCAACATGTTTGGACTAATTTTAGGACCTCACAATACAAACAGGGCTTAAAATAGATCTACAGATTTGTTTTATTATAATCTAATACATATTTAGATCAGTTTTATCCGTTTCTTAAGTTTTAGGTTTTACTGAGTTTTCAATACAAATTTTCTGATGTTTTAATTCTTTTAAATTTTATAACATTAGTCTTAGTTATAATGCTTTTGAATGTACAATATACACTATCATCCATAAATTACTATATACAAATTTATACCAAAGGTATATATTATAATAAAAATGTCAAATTTCATTCATAGGACGGAAATATTGATGTTTTTTGCAGTGTTTCTGCACTGATATCTTGACTTATTGATCTGAATGTTTGCAATGTTTTCATTACAACAGGTTTTTTTTTGAGTTTTTTTTAATTGATGAACTAGGAGTATAAAAACGTGGGACAAATTTTTGCTCAAACTCTCAGCTTTTGCTAATGATATTTTTAACAATTTAATTTTTTTCAAGATTTTCAGTCTGTGATGATATGACTAGTTAATTATATAGTTAGTTAATAATATTACAATTTGGGATTGTGATATGGACAAGGACTGGTATGTTTGTTTTATTTTTTTATATTTTTTTTATATAGATATCTAGTTAATTATATAGATGTCTAATTAATTATATAGATGTCTAGTTAATTATATAGTTAATTATATAAATATCTAGTTAATTAAATAGATGTCTAGTTAATTAAATAGATGTCTAGTTAATTATATAGATATCTAGTTAATTATATAGTTAATTATATAGATGTCTAGTTAATTATATAGATGTCTAGTTAATTATATAGATGTCTAGTTAATTATATAGTTAATTATATAAATATCTAGTTAATTAAATAGATGTCTAGTTAATCATATAAATATCTAGTTAATTATATAGATGTCTAGTTAATTATATAGATGTCTAGTTAATTATATAGATATCTAGTTAATTATATAGATGTCTAGTTAATTATATAGATATCTAGTTAATTTATTGATGATAGTGTATATTCTACTTTATTTATGCCGAGACATGGAAGAAGAAATCTACTTTTTATGATACTATAAACAGTTTATGATGCACATTTATTATAACTTGACTTGACTGTGTTTTTGTTCCTATGAAAGAATAAAGCAAGTAATGGACAATCAAATATGGCTGTTACATTATACCCCCCCCCCTTTAAAGTTAGAGCTGATTTCTATTTCAGGTTGGC